>CM075853.1:89464615-90064615 GCA_037975125.1 Latrodectus hesperus
TGTCAAAAACAGTTTTGCTTAGTACGGTAAATTGCTTTCTAAGAGATCATGGAGGAAATTTTTACAGATCACACGCTATTTTAGATCAAGGCTCAATGAATAATTATATAACGACTGATTGTGCAAATAGTTTAGGCTTAAAGCGAAATAAAACAAATTTGAGTTTGTGGTATTGGTGATACATACACAACAATTAAATCGGTTGCTAAAACTACAATTTCTACTTTAGAGGGAAATTTTAAAAAAGAGTTAGAATTTTTAGTTGTTTCTAAAATTACTGGTTTCATGCCGTCAAAGATGCTTAAAGTTAATGTACCAGAGTTAAAATATGTAAAATTAGCAGATGAAAACCTTAATAAACCAGGTTGCATAGATTTACTTTTAGGCCCTGAAATATTTAACGAATTATTACGTCCAGGTCAGATCTTTCCTGTAAATAGTGATTTGGTTCTTCAAAATACCGTTTTTGGTTATGTAGTTAGTGGGAGCTTACCCACTACAATGGAGGGAAAGTACAATGCGGATTTATTAAAGATAATACTGCTTTACATGAAGCAATAGAGATATTTTGGAAGATAGAGAAAATGTTGAAACTAAAATTTCTAAAAATAAAGAAACCATAATATGTGAAGAACATTCCAAAACAAATGTTAAGAGAGACAGTACAGGGAGATATATAGTTAAAATGCCTTTAAGAAGACCCAAAGAATTTAGGTAACTCTAAAGAAATTGCTTTAAAAAAAATAAATTCGTTATGGAATCGTTTCTTAAGAGAGCCTGAAAATTTAAAATTTTATAAGGAATTTTTGAGCGAGTTGAGAAATTAGGTCACATGACAGAAGTTCCAGATTGTGAGGAAGAAGTAGGAACGTAATATATACCGCATTTCTGTATTTGTCGCCCTGATAAAAGTACTACAAAACTTCGCGTAGTATTTAACGCGTCTTCTCAAACAACTTTAGGAAATTCACTAAATTCCTTACAATTTAATGGTGGTACTTTACAAGAGGATCTTTTTTCAATAATGGTGAGGTTCCGTAAACACATTTATGCTTTTGTAGCAGATATTAAACAAATGTATAGAATGGTTTTAATTGATCCTAATCAAACTAAACTTTTGAGAATTCTTGGAGAGAGGGAATGAATGAACCAGTTAAAACTTATGAGCTCAAAACAGTTACGTATGGCACAGTTAATGCACCATACCTTGCAACTAGAGTGCTTTTTCAGTTATCAACAGATGAAAAAGAGAAGTACCCCCTAGCATCACCCGTCTTAGAGAGAGATTTTTACATGGACGATGTGCTTAGTGGTGCTGCCACTATAACTGAAACCAAACAGCTTCAAACTGAACTGGAGTATATCCTAAGGAGTGGAGGAATGACGCTACACAAGTGGTGTCGCAATCATTCGGAATTGCAGACAGGCTCTGATAATGACTACAATTTCCAGGAAGAGACAAGAGCGTTAGGAGTTCTGTAGAGACACAGCACAGATCATTTCACTTTTCAAATACATCTTGAGAGTGCAATTCCTCCAACGAAAAGATCAGTGCTTTCTACAATTGCAAGAACTTTTGATCCCCTTGGCCTCTTGGGTCCAGTGATAACTAAAGCAAAGATTTTCTTGCAAAAACTTTGGTATTTAAATCTAGAGTGGAGTGATGCCCTTCCTGCAATGGAGGCACAGCAATGGCAGAACTTTATTGAAACTTTGCCAGCGATCAACAATGTTAAATTTAAACGATGCATATTAATAGACAAATCAATGCACATTGAGCTTCATGGATTTGCGGATGCATCTAAGTCTGCGTATGGATGTGTCATCTATTGCAAATCAACATCTGAGGCTGGAGATTCTGAAGCATCTTTGGTTTGTAGCAAGTCACGAGTGGCACCTCTTAAGAGAATTACAATCCCGAGGTTGGAACTGTGTGCAGCAGTTCTCTTAGCGAAGCTGATTACAAAAGTTAAAGATGCCTTATAGCTTAAGGAATGCAGTAAGAATATCTATTTATGGAGTGATTCCATGATAACTCTTTCGTGGATCCGGAAGGAGCCTTACCTGCTGAAGACGTTAGTTGCCAACCGAGTTGCTCTAATACAGGACTTGACAGAGATTCATCAGTGGCGCCCCGTGTCATTGAGGGACAATCCTGCTGATCTTATCTCGAGAGGAATGGAACCTAATAAACTGATTGAAAGTGAACTTTGGTTTAACGGCCCCAGTTTCCTTGCTGAAGAAGACTATCCCAACCGAGAAATTCCTACATTAGTGATACAAGATCTGTTTACCTCTGAACTGAGAAATATGCTTCAAAATGACTCATCTGTGTTGACTTTAACTTCAAATTCCTTTATTTCTGACTTACTCAATATTAATAATAACTATGCTAAAATATTGCATGTTGTAAGTTATATTTTCAGATTCCTATACAACTTAAAGAGCTCTACTAAAAAGAGGATAGGAGAATTGTCAACAGAAGAAATCAAGGTAGCAGAAAAATTCTTAGTAAAAGAGGTTCAGAGACTAGGATTCCCCTCCGAAATGAAATGTTTGGGCCAACAAAAAACAGTACCTGATAAAAGTAAGATAAAATGCTTATGCCCCTTTTTAGATCAGGATGGATTATTAAGAGTAAATGGTAGGACAAAAAATGCAAGTATAAATTTCAATAGTAAATTTCCTATTATTCTTCCAAAGGGCCATAAGCTCACAAAAATCATTAGAGAAATGTATCATAAGCAATATTTTCATTTAGGTCCAACTGCTTTGCTGAATTATGTCAGACTAAAATTTTGGCCTATACAAGGTAAAACAACGTGTCGAAAAATTGTGCATGATTGTATTACATGTTTTAAAGCTAAACCTATAGGAGTTGAACAATTAATGGGTGATTTGCCTAAAGTGAGAGTTACTCCTGATTTCCCATTTAATTGCTCAGGAGTTGATTTCTGTAGACCATTTAATATAAAATATAAACATCAAAGAAAAGGTGTTTTGCACAAAGTATATGTATGCATCTTTATATGTTTGGTTATCAAAGCCATTCATCTTGAAATGGTAACAGATTTGACATCAGAAGCATTCATTACATGTTTAAAGAAATTTGTTGCTCGTAGAGGCTTATGTTCAAAACTATACAGGTATTCCGATAATGCAACAAATTTCATAAGTGAAAATAAAGAATTGTCCAGACTGCACCATTTGGCTTTAAAACTAGATGAGAAACTTGCAAATTATAGTTCCACAGAGAGAATTGATTGGCATTTTCTTCCTCCTAAAGCTCCCAACTTTGGTGGTTTGTGAGAGAGTGGTGTGAAAATATTTAAATTTCATTTACTACAGTGTGTTTCAATGCTAAACTGAATTATGAAGAGTTTTTAACTGTCTTTACTCAGATAGAGAGTATTCTTAACTCCAGACCGCTTGTCATCTCATGCAGAATGCTTTAAGTTATGTAGGTAAATGGTGCATGGATAGGGATCTGATGGTTAATCCTCAGAAAACTTACCTTGTACCTTTTACATGCAAAAGGAAACGGAAGGGTTTTTTCATACCAAGACTTTTTGATGTTGAAATCAATGTGGCTTCAGAGGTGAAGTATCTGGGCATTTATTTAGAACAAAAACTCAATTGGAATAAACACGTTCATGATAAAATTAACCGGGCAAAGAAAAGCATTATGATTTGCAGGCGAATGCTCGGTAAAAACTGGGGTCTACATGCAAAACTGATGTTGTGGATGTACATAGCTTTTGTCAGGCCCATTCTCACATCTGGTGATCTGGTGGCATAAGGTGGAACAGAAGACTGTGACTTACAGACTAGTAGGTCTACAAAGACTGGCCTGTCTCTGCATTACAAGAGCAATGTCCACCGCGCCAACCAGAGCATTGGAAGTTAGGTTGGATCTGACTCCCTTAGACATCTTCATCTGCAGCACTGCCAGAATAAAGCTACAAACCAATGATACTACCAACCTGCTGCCAAGGGGCACAGGGGTATTACCATGAAAATTCAAGATCCTACTTTCCTGATGCCCTCGGACTTCATGGAAAAGTCATATATGTTTGAAAGGACATTTGAAAGAGTTTTTCCAACTAGAGACGAATGGGACAACAACATGTTCAAAACTAAAACAGGAGATCTAACCTGGCACACAGATGGATCACTGGAAAACAGCCTCTCAGGACTGGGAGTATGTGGCGTGTCACCAAGAACCAGCCTATCTATAAGCCTTGGGCGATACGCTACGGTCTTCCAGGCAAAAGTTTTGGCCATTATCCACTGTCTGCGACTAAATATGAGGAAGGGCTACCACGGTAAGCGGATTCTCATTTTTAGTGACAGTCAAGCCGCTTTAAAACCGCTCAATTCTTTCGAAATCAAATCTAAATTGATTTTGGAATGCAGAAACGTTCTTACAGAACTGGCAATTGGAAACAAGGTGATCCTTGTATGGGTGCCAGGGCACAAAGATATCGAAGGTAATGAAAGGGCTGATGAACTTGCTAAACAAGGATCGTCTTTTGCTCCTATTGGTCCAGAACCTTTTTGTGGGATCAATTTGAAGACCGCAAAAACCAATGTTCTTAGATGGGAGAGACGGAGGATGTATGAAGCTTGGCTTAACACTCCTGGTCAAACCCACGCTAAAAAAGTAATCTGTGGATCATCTGCAAGGATTGCCTCTGAAATTCTAAGATGCTCTAGGCAGAAAATACGTTTTATCGAAGGCTTCATAACTGGGCACTACTATTTTAGAAAACACCTCCATAAAATGGGACTGTTTCAGCAAGACCCTATCTGCAGGAAATGTCAGATGCAAGAGGAAACGGCCAAGCATATCATTTAAGAATGCGAGGCTCTTGTCCTCCCTAGATTAACATATTTAGGCATCATCCTTACCAGAGAGTTATACCTAGACTCCATTAAAGGGTTATCGGACTTTATTACTAAAGTGGGTGACCCGAGCAACTGGAACTAGGAAACATTGGGTTTGGAGTTAATAGTACAAAATGCTGATAAAAGCAGAGTTGCCTAATGACTTACATACCCAACTCTAAGAAGAAGAAGAAGAACTAATTAAACGGTCAAAAATGATTATCTCAGAGTTCAAATCAAACCTAAAATATATGAATGATGAAAAATATGTTTATAAGTGCCTTGGTTCAATTTGATTTAATGAGACTCGATCCACTGACTTAAGATACTTTTGAATCTTAATGCAACAAATAATTAAAAATTATAATTTTAAAAAATAACAATATAAAAATTATATTTAATCTTTTCTCAAGTTTTTTAAATCTAACTTATATATATATATATATATATATATATATATATATATATATATATATATATATATATATATATATATATATATATATATATATATATATATATATATATTAATAATCGTAATGTAATTTTCATAAAAATATTGTAATTGTAATTATATTTATAATAATCATTACATCCATTTTTATATAAAGCTTGAAAGAGAGATTCCTCTCTTATCCTTCTGTCATCTTATATAAGTCCCTACATTTTAACTTTCTTTCTCAATACTAATAAAATTAATTCAGTTATAATTAGAAGTACACGTTTATATTATAAAGTTAATATACTGGTGTAAAATGTGTTATGACATACGTTTTAAATTTGAAGATTTTAAAACTCTTCATTTATTTCATTAGTTTTTTTTCCACTGGCTTGATAAAAGCAAAATTAGATTAGCACTGAATATGCATTATAAAAACACGCAGGTAAATTAGATTAAAATAAGTTTAGCAAATTTGTGAGGCAATTAAATTAGGTTTATTTGTCAACAAATAATCAAATGCAAATATAACTTTTAGTACTATGAGAAAAATATACAATTTTATGCATTATTTACAATCACCAAAAATGAAAAATAATCTACATGTAATAAATTTAATTTCATGAGCATATGGGAAATTCAGTTAATACCCTGAAGTATACATGAGGTAAAATAAATCTGTTAATAAGTATAGAAATGCTTAAGCAATTCATTTCGTAAAAAAAAAGAACATAAACTATATATATATATATATATATATAAGACAAAATAGTGTTGAATTCGTTAAATGAAAAAGAGACCATGAATCGCAAAAAGAATATCTAATGAAGCAAGTTACAAAGAAAGAAATTATACATATGTTAAACTTAGAAAACAGAACATGGTGTATTTATAGATTTTTGACGGCTTGAATACAACCACCAATCAGAAGGCAGCGCTGCAGATGATTGGTGTAAAATTTGCGGACGTCTTAGAAGACGACAACTTTACAGACGAAAAGAGATTGACTTTGTGCTTCTTTGCAATTACTTATATTATATTATTTACAACACTCACCCTTAATCACAAAGAAACATGCATAATAAAATCATATAAATCAATAAAAATAAGTATACATTAAGAAATTAGAAACATTCAAACCATCCAATATTTACATTAACATAATACAATTTAATACAATTTTAATCCACATAATGGTAAAAGTTCCTTTAATTTAAATTTAGATAAAGATTTTGTAAACATATCAGCAATTTGTAGGTTAGATGAAATATAGTGAACTTTTATATCATGACAATTCTCAAGGGATGTCGAATACATTTTAATTTAATATCTATTTGTTTTAAACGACCTTTGTTGTTTTCATTTGTTACACACTTAATACAAGATTGATTATTTTCAAAAACCATCATTTCATTAATATCAGTTAATTCAAAAATAATGTTTTTCAACCACAGTGCATTTTGAATGGCTTTACTCAGGGCAATAATTTCTGCTTCTGTTGGAGATAAAGCAATACAATTTTGTTTACAACAAGACCAAGATACTGGACAATTATTAAACATAATAATCTTACCAGAAATGGATTTTCTATCATTTGGGTTTGCACCCCAGTTAGAATATTGAAAATAATTTTTAGAAGAAAAGTTTTCAGAATTTCCTGATAAAATTTTGAAACATTCAATGAAACGATAGGTATATATAAGGGTTACTAGGGTGAGGGATTTCTAAGCAAACTGGATGCTATGTTTGGAATACTTTACTGAAACAAACGTTTCCTAAGGTTGTAGCGTTCCCAATTATAAACATTATAGGGAATGAGATAGGTGTAAATTTATATTAGATTTCCGAAGGTGGAAAAGTTACTGAAATTATAGATTAAAAGTATCTGGTAATTAATAAATTGTTTTGTCTTAAAATTTTGACATCCACGGGAATACATGTCACGCGTTTAAATTCTGTAGTTTGAACATATCGGAATCATAGAATTGATTACGAAAATATATTAATTCCTTCTTTATTTCTCATAAAAATACTATGCTTCTTAATATACTTCGAATTTAGTAGTTTCTTGCTACAACTCAATCGGGTACAGTGAAGATGATATAAAATTATGTATATTTTTTTGTTTAGAGCAATTAGTGTGATTGGGATATTAATTGAAAAGTGCTGAAGTGTTTGGAGAATACCTGATTATTTCATTATATAAGTAGTGATGCATAGTTTCTCTTGGTATGCACCAAGTGTAGACAAATAATTATCAATTTATAATGTACAAATTATATAATGATGAAACTTATTGTTTCTTTCATTAAGAACTGACCAATTTAAAAAGAAAACAATAAATGTATTTGTTCTGTTAAAGATGTCATTAACTATAAAGGATATATAAACAATTTTATATCTGCATTTATTAACAGTACAAAATGCTGATAAAAGCAGAGGTGCTCAATGACATACAAACCCAACTCGAAGAAGAAGAAGAAGAAGATATCTGCATTTAGATACATACTTCTTCCAAACTATAAAAAAATGTGTTACCAAGGTTATGATAGAAAGTCAACAAGGATGAAATGTTCCCTCACATGCTAAAACACTAATTTTACATATGTATTTTTTAAAACAATTCAATTTAACTATGCATTTTTAAACTACTACGTGTTATCTTAGTTACATATAAACTGTTTTATTTTGATTCTTTTTGTGAAAAAAATAATAAAATTTGGTGATTTACTTTGGTTGAAAAATGTACAAATTTATTTCACAGGCTAACCCATCTGTACCATATATTAAAAATCTTAAAGTATATGTCCATTTTTATTTCAATCAATAAAAGAAAAAAATGATTCAGTTTCATATTGTACTTGTTAACCAAATAAAGATTATTTAATTGGATATTGTTTTTGTGTACAAGACAGAAATTTAATTATTAAAATAGGTGGACTGATGAAGTTATCGGAAAGGAAAATCAATTATTGTTAGTTTTGACGAAGCTGAAACTGAATCATAAAGTGTTTGTTTATGCATTAAAGAAGCTACTGTTACGAATATTATTTCAATTTCAGAAACTGAAAGTATTTTTGTAACAAATTATTTATTTAGAAAAAGCTTATTCGATATTAAGACAATGTTGCGTAAATTTTTGATTTTTAAGTTTATATTAATGTTGAAATTAATGTTTATATACATTTACTTTTTAATATTGAACTATTTTATGTCATAAAGTTTTAATTGTAAAAATCTAAATACAATAATAATAAGGTTTTTTTCTGTCAATGGTGTTGTATGGCTATTGGCGAAATCTCAACCTTATGGAGACAATGCATCAATTAAATTATCTCTTAGGTGATGTGGAAATATCTCAATAGTCATTACCATTTTTATCGTGATTATTTTAGGAAGATATAAATGTTCAAGGCAGCCCTGATGTGGTGACTGGTAAATTCATAGTTAAATTTTTAATTGTAAATATAATGTGACACCAAAATGATCCATTATGACAACTGAGGAGACAAATTTTATAAAATCTCAAAATTTAGATTTCTTCAATAAACAATTTTGAAGCCTGGTGATATTCTACATTAGGTAGCTGTAAATTATATTGAAAGCTATTTATGTGGTATTTTTCCTGGCAAATTAATATTTAATAAAATTTGTGTTTTTTTAATATTTACTACAATTGTTTTAAATTTATATTTACAATCTGTAAATTATGAGGACAAATTAAAGGAACCAATTTAAGGATGAAATTTATATGATTCTAATGTTTTACATTATAATTTGAATATATATTTACATAACTTTATGTAAAAGTTTTTAAATAATGTATAGTATGTGAAACCTTTTGATTTTGTTTTAAAATACTCAAAAAGTTTTTCTTAATTAGTGAGAAGGAATCAATGTTAAACTTATTATAATTAATTAGTATATTTAAATGAGCATAATCTTTTTTTATATGTTTCCATCAAAAATAGATTATTTCTAGTGTATACATACTCATCTGTTAAAAAAAGTGAATAACCATTTATTTTATCTCATGATATGCGCTTGCCATTCCAAATAAAATGATATACCCCCCAAAAAAACAAAACATGCAGACTAAATGGAAGTCTTTAACTTCATGTTTATTATAAGACACAATCACAATACAAAGCCGGAACACGCAGTGATGCCCTCACAGAAAGCACCAACATAACATATGCCGGCTGGGAGGATGTCCCTTCCAGGGTTTCTTTGATGGACAGTAGACTATATTCATGTGCAGCTAAAGGAAACCTAAAAACCCTCTATTACTCATCCCGAGCTAGCTTGCAATTCTACTGGCTACTTTCAAAGGTCATCTGCGGACCAAAAAATAATTCTCTGAATTAAAATTAAATTATTATACATCAACATAGCAAATTTAATAACCATATTTTCCTATATATATAATCTGCAGTAACATATAATCTTTGGCCATTTTTTACCAAATAGTATAAATATATATACTGCTGATGTGTTGTGACATGAAATATGTTATACTGTTAAAAGAAAAGAAAGTTAATCAGCACCATCTGTTATATATTGTTCAAAATATAATGGCATTCCTTTTAAAACTTTAAGTTTTTATGACAGGAATCTGATAATCCATGGTGGCATATGGATTATCATGGTGGCAGTACAAAACTTAGCAATTTTTTTAACACATAATCAGCAGATTACATAAAGGAAAATATTGTACTTCAATAAATATTAATTTCATTTAAACCTTTAATAAAATTTATAACCATATAAATGATTTTTTTTTATGTTTCTAAATGAAATTTTTTTTTGTACACAAGGTTTAATTCTATTGAAACCAAATCTTTTATGTAGATCTAAAACCATTATAAAATTTAAAGCTCAAGATGATTCAAATTTAAAATCTGTGTCGGACAATACAAATATATGTATTATTAAAACTAAAAAAATAATAAAAACAAGTTCATGTATAGGTAAAAACATGAAAGAATTATATACATATTGATATGTCACATATTATAAATAAGTATATTACAGATTTGTATCATCAAATCATAGCATTGCATTATTGAAACTAAATTTAATTTGTTGAAGAACACCGATGAGAGTTAGAAAGTATTCACATACTTTAAATTGGATGCTCAACCAATGCTGTTTAAGATGAAAAACTGCTGTGAGAATTGTGACTGCTATGAAATTTGTTAAGTGTATCAAGAAATAGAAGTTGCTGGCTTTTAATAAGATTTTATAGTTTTGCTTTCGGAATTATTTTTAATGTGCTACTTTCAAATATTGGAAATTTTTTAATAATAACCGATTAAAATTTTATTTTATTTACTCTGTTTATCACTATGTTCATCTTGAATTATTACTAATACTTATGATTTAAAAAAAAAAACTATAAAATTACAACAGTACATAAAATTTAAATAAAATAATCACTTTTTTGCAATAAAATATCTTGTTTTAAATATATTTTTGCAATTATATGTATACATCATAAATAGAAGAATCAAACATGAAACAAACCTGTACTCTATAAACTTTTTCTTTCATACTAGTTTCTACCAATCCTTCGAGCAGTATTCTATCATCGTCATAATTTAAGAATTTGATATGAGTTGATTCAACAGCATTCTCCCCCTTCTGTATCACCTTTCAATCAGAACAGAAAAATTGTGTAATATACGGAACTTATTTATACTCTTCCCTGAAATTTCACCTGAAAGGATGATAAAAATGAAAGCTAAAACTACATCTTGTTATACATACATCTATATTTACAATATTCTATATTTAATGTATACAATTTTTATGAATTAAAAATGCAAGAAATTCTTTTAATAAAAATTAAAGTGATTTACATATGATCATAGGAGATATGATCATTTAGACATGATCATGGTTTCTTTTGAGCTACTTGACAGTTATATCCAGCATGTCTAATCACATTTCTCACAGTTTCAGCATTTACACTTCTGCCCATTATTTGAGAAGTTTCTTCAGCTAGTTTAACTTCACTTAGTTTAGGATCAATCTTAATATCTTTCAAAATTTTCCATTTGGCTACATCACTCAGAATACTTTTCCTTCCTCTTCCACTTTTATTTTCAGTGAATCCATCGCTTTTAAATCTTCCAATAATTTTCTGGACACATGAGTGACTTCAACCGACAATTTCAGCTATATCACGATAAGATTTTCCTTTCTTAAATAACCTTAGTATAAATTTTCTTACATCAATACTGGTCTCTCTTCGAGGAGCCATTTTCAATTTACACTATTGGCCATTAAAATTGCTACACCAGGAAAGCGGCACACCACACACGTGAAATTTGCATGACAAGTAGAACTTGCTGTGATATGCAAATGATTAGATTTTCATCGCATTCATACAAAGTAGGCGACAGTAGTGACATCTACAATGTGTATAAAACCAGAGATTTGACAGCAGTTTTCTCAAACTCAATTTCCGTTTCAACGTTGTTTTTGGCAAAGAAAGTTGTTGTAACGCCTCGTGTAAGAAGAAGAAATGCCTATCAGCACTTGTCGGGCTTAGATCGAGGATGGATTATAGCCTACCGGGATTGCGGTTTATCGTACCGCAATGTTGCTGCTCGCGTCGGTCGAGACCACATGACTGTTAGCAGAATATGGAATAGATGGGTTCAGGACAATCATACGGAACGTCATTCAGGATCTCAGCGACCCCCCATCACTAACAGCAGAGAAGACAGACATCTTATCCGCATGGTCACAAGGGATCCTACAGCCACGTCACGAACCCTGAGTCGAAAAATGGAGTCATTTGCAAAGCAACAAGTTTCTGTTAGAACAGTTCGACGACGTTTGCAGCAGCATGGATTGTCTGCACGGTGACCATGGCTTCGGCTACCATTGACGCTGCGTCACAGACAGGAGCGCCTTCAATGATGTGATCAGCGATGAACCTGGACGCGGGAATGGCATCACGTCATCTTTAGAGATGAATCTCAGTTCTGTATACAGAGCCATAATGGCCACATCCGTGTTTGGAGGCATCGTGGAGAACGAGCATTGCCAGCTTGCATTGGACATCGCCATACTGGCCCAACTGCTGGAGTGATGGTATGGGGTGCCATTAGATACACGTCTCGATCACCTCTTGTTCGCATTACCGGCACTTTAAACAGCAACCGTTACATTTCCGATGTGTTAAGGCCCGTGGCTCTGCCCTATCTTCGAGGCCTCCCTAATGCTTTGTTTAAACAGGATAATGCATGACCGCATGTTGCCCGTACTGTTCTGAACTTCCTTGATACTGAACAGGTTCGACTGTTACCCTGGCCAGCACGTTCTCCTGATCAGTCACCAATTGAGAACGAGTGGTCAATGGTTGTAGAGCGATTGGCACGCCATCACTCACCATGTACTATGGACTGAGATCCCCATACATGCCATACAATCTCTGTTGGACTCCATGCCTAGGTGGATAAATGCGGTTATTGCAGACAGAGGTGGCTGCTCTGGGTACTGATTTCTCAAGATCTATACATCCTAATTTCCTGTAAATCTAATCACTTGTTCTTTCCACTATAATGTAAGTGTCCAATAAATTTCATTCTGTTATTTGCATTCCTTCTTGGTGTAGCAATTTTAAAGACCAGTAGTGTAAATTTGCGACTTTAAATTCACAGAACCATCTTCAAAAGACAAAAATAACAGTCAAAAAAGTTTTTAAGATTATACTGTCAAACTTAGATTATTATAGTAGCAAACAAAACAAAAATTTAGTAGTAGTTAAACAAAAATTTCGTTGGTGTATCCTCAATTTTTTTAGGTAGAAATCTAGTTACATTCATTTAAAATGCTTCTGAAAATTTTTCTTTCAGAATTTTGCATTGATTTTTGTTCATTTTTGCTGTTAGTTAAACCTTTTGCTATGTCTAAGAATAAAATTACGTTTGAACTTCTAGTTAATGTGTTATTTCGATTGAAGATTAGATTTATCGAGTAAAAGTAAGATGCATTCTCAATTGTTTGTGCCACTATAGTTAAGCATAACATTCGTGTAATGAGTAAAAAATAAACTGAAGATAGAAGTAATATTTTAATTTTAAATAAAATTTAATAGATGTTGAGGAAAAGAAAATATCGGGAAAAATCAAGAAAGGAATAATAAATAATAAAAAATGGAAATACAAAGACATCTTAATGCACTTATCGATTAAGTACAATCATTTCAGTAATCCCAGTTAAAAAATAATTTATATTTATACTTATTTAAGAACGTATTCAGAATTAATGTATCAGTTTATCTGAAATTGTAATACAAATTAAAAGATTTAGGATGAGTTCTAAAGATTTACATGCATAAGAATTGCAAAGCCTAACAGATGCTTAGTGTTTTAAAAAACAAGCAAAAATCAAAAGAATGATTTTTTCATAATGTAGCTAAATAAAATACCTTTCACAAATAAAAACACTTACTGCAATATATTTTTGAAATATCTCTAATAAGCTTTCTGAAACACGTTATTCTTAAATAATAAGTTTTAAATAAGAAATAATCATTTAAATATCTGTCAGTCAAATCAACTTCGTTTCAACGATAATTGGCCCTTATCAACGACTGCCTAGAAACGGTTGCTAGATTTTGACGTCATATTAAAGTCGTCCATTTTAACAACAAAATTGGTTACGGGAATTCTCATGTTGTGGCAATCATTGTTTGGAAAATCTTTGTAATGAATGACGTCACGACTAATGTCGTTCATTTGTAGGAGCCTGTTTATTTTTTCTTTCGAGACGAGTTTCTGTTGCCACACTTCTCCACAGGTCTTTCTTTTTCCTTGTTGATTGGTGTAATAGAGTTGCATACCAGTAGTTCCTCAAAGTTTTAGTAGTTATTTTTCTTATTTAGCATGCTTGTTATTTAAGTTTGATGTTTTGAAATTTGATTGTATTGTTGCTTGATTGTCAAGCGCAACAAAATTTATTTTCATGTTGTTTTCAGAATTTTAGCATTTTGATTTCACTGAATGCCTCTTATATATTCGGATAAAAGGTTCTAGTGATAATTTTTTTCATAATGGATTCAAATCGAGGAACTTCAAGAATGCATCCATATTTTATTTCTAGTGTCACAAAACGGGTGGAATCTCAATATATATCTCCATATAATATGCAAGCTAATGCCCCTCGTTTAAATGCTGAAATGAATCCTAATTCTCCTATGCCGATGGCCATTTCCTCGTACAACATGGAGGTCAACTTGGGCTCTCATCCGATGTTTGTTCAGAACAGTTTGCCAATGACTGATAGGTATGGTATTCTTTATTTTCCAAATTGTGTTTTATACCCTCCTTCTGACGATCGTAGACCTGAAACACCTGAGATTGATCCTAGCTGTAAATCAATATTCGCTTCTTTTATGATTAAAAATATTACTGAACAAATTATACGAGAAATATTAAGTTGTTGTGGGGAGATAGATAATGTGAAAATGTGTGAAGGAAATTCTTGTTATGTGAGATTTGTTAATATGGGGTCAGCTGATCGAGCAGTAAGTTTATCACAGTATACAGTAAAAATTTACAATAAAGATGATCGTGAAAATTCAGGTATAATGTATGTTTATTATTCAAAGTATGCAGTTTGGCCAGACAATGAAAAAACTGTTGTTCCATTTTCAGAGCATAAAGCATTAATTGATAAATTAAAAAATGAAGAGACTTTCAAAGATGCCTTAGGCCATTTGACAACTAAGTTAGATCAAGGAGAGTGTAACTCAATGACTTCTGAAAATTTTATTAAAATGATTCAGTCTGTTCAAAACCATGCAGAAAGATTAATTAGTAAAAAAAATGACCTCTGTGAAGAACTAATCGAAGCTAAAAAAAAATTTAAAGAAAACATGGTTGAAATATCATCAGAATTTAGTGAGCTAATTGATTTTTTTAATGTCGTTGAAAAATCAAATTTTTGGAGCAATTTTAATAATAAAAAAGATCTAATTAATGAAATGAAAGAAGGCCGTTTATCTTTTAAGGAATTTTACTATAATCAAACTTGTAAAAACAGTGGAGATGATTCAGATTTAAGTAAAAATAAAAGTGACTTTATAGAAACTTCTCTTTCTGCAAGTGATCAGAAAAAAATGACTGAAGATTTAGAAAATTTGAAAGAAGAATCCAAAGCTATTCAAGATAAATTAAAAATTTCTTTAAAAGAGAGTGATGCGTTAATCAAAAGGAGAGAAGAAAATGACAAAAAACATTCAGAATCTGATGCTCATTGTTCTGAGTGTGATAAGAAGTTGGAGATCATCCAAGATATGTTAGCCAAGCTTTCACAGGAACAAAAAATGAATTATGTAGCATATCTCCTTCAAGAAAAGGTATATATAAATCAAGACAGAAAAAAATATGTGGCACCAAACACACAATTAAATGGTGTTTTATCACATGTTGAATTGCATTTAATTTGTTCAATCGCTTTGTTTTTTAATGTTCACAAATTTGGAATTAGTATTGATTATCTTCATTCTTATTGTACAAATATTTTTCCCAACATCAAAGCTTTTGAAGTAGAAAGGTTGATCCGTAGATTCCCTGATATATTTAAAGAGAAAATTACTGGTGTTGGGGCCAACTTAGCTAGAAAATGGTATTTTACTGAACTAACCAACAATTCAAATAAAGTCAGTTCTGATATGTAATTGGATGTCCTTATCAAATAAGTTATTCATGTTCATGTCTGCCAATTTGGTGGGCCATTAAAATTTCTTATAATACCTATTTTTCTCATAGTTAATAAATCTTTTAAAATTTTAGTCTTACTTGGGTATTTTATGTTTTATTGTAATTCATTAATTATTGTTTTGACAATTCAATTGGTGCAATTAGTTGTATATACAATTAATTCCACATTTTTTATTAATTGTATATATGTAAATAAGTTATGTCATATGCAATAATCTCAGGGTTTTTATTTATTCTTATTTTTGTATTGTGAAAACATGTCTACAATTTGTAACTAATATGAAATAAAGTATTAGATATCTGAATTTTATGATTAGATGTCTATAATTGATATATACTTAATTTTTAGTTATTTGACTAGTTCCTATTTATTTAATAACTGTTTCTGTTAATGTCAATCATTTATGGCAAATTCTTCTTAACGTTCATTTATATGAACTTTTTCAAAAACCAATTTAATTTTCTCTATATATATCTTTATGACTAACTTTTTGTATACATCTTTATGACTAACTTTAATGGTTTGGACATTATAATATAGATCTTGTATGAATTGTGAAGTCTTATGGCAGAGCAATAAAATTGTATGAATTCTCAAGTTAGTCTAAAATTATAAAGCCTTCCTTTCAGTTTCGTGATTGGTATTAGTTGTTAGCATCCTATATAAGATATATATAAAGATTCTTAAGGATTTATATTTTCTATAATATATTTCTTAAAAAAAACTCTGTGCTATTGATTTAAAGAGTTGATTTCTTTAATTATAAAGTTCAGTTTCATCCAATTTTAATTTAATTTGATTATAACTGCAACTGTCATTGAAAATTCAGTTCATGTTACTAAAGTTAAGTACAGTCAGTCGTCATCCATGACATTTAAATTCTAAGTTTTGTATTATCCAAAATTATTGTTAAATAGCTACCATTGTTTTTGAAATGCTTATAGTTAGCATATATTTATTAATATTGAATAATAACAAAGTTTTCATTTGTAAAAGTATTTTTTTCTGTAAAAGGAGTTTTGTACTCATCATTATGAAAGAGTGAAATTTTATGTTTTATGAGGTTTTAAATGTTGGCAGGCATGCATTTTCTGTTTATTCATTCTGTATTTTGAATTATATTGATTTATTGCGTAAAAATAATTTTTAATTTTTAAATGGCATTTTAAATGTTTATGTTTTGCTATTTTGTTATTAATAATGCATTAAATTGATCTACATAATCATTATTTTTATTTTCAAAAATGAGTTGCATCTATAAAATTAGTTTAGAAAATCGTTTCAAATTGACTCATTGTTGAGATAGTCTATTATATAATTGATTATGGTATTTGGAAACAGCTTTATGTTTTTGTTTATATACATTGTTTTAGTGAAAAAAAATTTTGTTTTTAAAGGAGAATAAATAAAATCAAAATAATTATTTTTCAAATTGAGTGAAAATTTATAAATTCCAAGCAATTCAACATGTAACATTTGTATAACTTTATCTTTTTAACATGTCTACCAGTACTTATTAGTTAAAAATGAGAATTATTGATTAATAAATCTGAAATATTTCTGTTTTGATCTAAAATACTGCTTTATAGATCTAATGTATTATACGTATTTTTATCATTTTATTATATAATCAATTCTTATAGCTTTCTTATTCAGAACTTATTTGTGTAATTATATATTATCCCGTCAAGCATTCCTATGAAAAATTATGCTGCCGAATGTGATGTGCGAAAACTCAAAATTTAAGAGACTGATGGCTCAAGTTATTTAATAATACATTGCATATTTTTTCAATTTTTAGCTCTTGTAAGCTTTCTTGGTATGTTTTTTCTCTGAGTGATCCCTGTCTTCTGTGATTTGTATGGAACTTTGTTTTTAGGTGCATGAAGTTATAGTAATGGTTTACTTTCAGGTGAAGCAAACTATCCATTTCTATTTTTGGCTTTGTAGCTATATTAGCAATCTCAAACAACACAGATATTGCTTACCTTAACGTTTAGAGAAAAGTGATTGTGTGGTAAAGAAGCTGTCGTAAGAAATTTGTAACATCTTCCATAATCAATAAATTCTGAATTTTTACACAATCACTGAAAATACATTAAACAAATTCTAATATATAGTAATACAATGACAATGATTTTAAGCAAACCATTTTTAACTGATTGAAACTACTAGGAAAATCAGTAACTTTATTGTTATATCAATATCCAGGGTAACCTAGAATTTAATGTTCATGTGTGTAGATTTAGTTTTACATTTTTATTTAAGGAATGATGTTGTAAAAATATATTGTATGCTAATTTATATATTTTGCGGACATTAAGGTGATTTTTTAAAAGCCAAATTTTATTCCATTATTGATTATAAAGTTTTTTAATACAAAATTGTATTCCTATTAAAAATTCTTATCGGCCATAAATTTGTTTCATAATTTTTTTTTGATAAAATAAATTCCATCAATAGTTTTTCAAATAATTAATTTCATTTTCAGTGTAATTTTAGTGTTTTTAAAGTAACATTTGCATTTGGGATGAAGGCATTTATATTTGTAAAATGTTATATGTTTTATATATAATTAAATATTTTTTATGTTTTCAAGTTCTTCAAAATATTGCAAATCACTACTGGTATTTTTTCACTGGGAGAGAAGGGTTAGGTAGGCACCTCAAAGTAAGATTCCTGATGTAACTTCTGAATTCAAAAATTTAACATCTTTTGCCAAGAGAATAGAACTGATTTGTATGTATTTGTGATAAGAGCTTTCTACTGCCATTATAAAACAATGTATGAAAATTTAAACCTAATGAAAAAACTTAAGTCAATATGTAATTAACTACACAGCTGTAAATGTTTAAATTCTGAATTTTGCTCTATAAAACATTGCTTTTAATCCCTTATCTTCCCTCAATAAATTGCCGAATGGTTAGCGCTCTTGCCTTCGGTTCAACAGTTCGTGGGTTCGAATCCCACCTTGGGCATGGTTATTTGCAGTGGTTTGGGATCCATTTTAAACCATAGATCCCGATCTAATTAGCCCTCGTGTGCAAAAAATGACCATTGAGCAACAAACCAAACCAATAAATCTTACAAGAGTTCTTCTGCATTCCCATTTATGTTTTATGTATGTCATTCATTTCAAACTAATAATTCTGAGTTATAGTAATGAAGTAATGTTTATGATTGCAAATAATGATTTTTAAATATCATCAATAAACTTTGCTTAAAATAATCTCTTAAAGCTGTTTTCAAATATTTCATGCAATTTTTAATGTAGCAGAAACTAAGCTTTTGTAGAAACTGTATTGAATTAAAAATTATTGTACATACAGAATGTTTATAATTTGTTCTGCAGAAGTTAAAGAAATGATCGATTTTATCTCAAGCATTTGTATAAAAGTGTTTATTCTATTACATACTAATCATATTTATGATTTATTGTTTATCAAAAATAATATTCATTTGACAACTATGATATTATTGTCAAATGTATGTTGTGGAAATCTGATAATGTTTATGCTTAAAAATGTCAGATTGCATATATGTGTATGTAAAATTTGTTTCTTTGCTTAAATTCTAGAATTTTATTTGAAAGTTGTGTATTATTCATTTGATCAACATTTGAACTTGTATAAGAATGTGTAATTGCTTTAAATACATCAATTAAGGTTGTTTAAAACCAGAATTTTAAAAATTGAAATCAAAGAAGCATTTTGTAATGCATGTATGCTATACAACTTAAAACTGGAGGTGAACTAGCAGCCAAATGGTTTGTGTATCCTCAGGTTCAACAGCAGGCTCTTGAAAGAGAGAGCTTAGATGTTTATAATGATTCAGAATTCACTGTAAACTGTAGGTTTTATTTTACTTAGACCTCATGTGTAAAAAATAATTGCTAAGTGACAAATCAAGGGAGGGTGGAAATTTGATATTGAATACAACCTGTACATCTACATATGAAAAATAATGTGTCATCTAAATTTATCATTTTTGGTGATGTTGCTTATATTATTAAAAAGAGTTCAATGAATTGCTTTTAAATTTTATGGATTTTTATTAATATGCAAATCATCTACAGTAATGTAATTGTTATATCAATATAACATATACTGCACCATTTCATATGAAATAAGTGTATTCAGTTGCATTGTGGAACCAAAAACAGATATTCAGTTTTCTTTTTTCTAAGAAAAAGTCACCACTGAATCTGCTTTATTTTTTGTTTTTTAAATACGTGAGAGACATCCAGTCTGAGCTCATGAAGAAATCCTGTGATGCCATGGGTTAAACATCAATATAGAGAGTTCCATTAGAATCTGATTGTCATAGCCAAATGAAGAGTGTCATATTAAATCGAGTAGGGTAACGTAGAAGAATGACTAGCCTCTAAAAACTGGTTCATAATAACTAAAAAAAAAAAAACCTGAGGTTTGGCTTGCTGCTACCAGAGGCGTCATTTTACTATGCTACAGCTGTTATTAGAAAATGTGATGGATCTTCTGCTGTGTCAGGTGTGCCATTGTTTGAAGAGAGGTGACGTTGGGTATGTTTAATTTTTTACTAACTTCTAAAGTACTTTTGAGATTTTGAATGGAGAGATCATATAATTTATCTCAATTCCTTATCTAGTTTATAAGTATAGTTAAGTTTATATTTAATTTCAAATTTTTGGAAAGACTATATATAAATAAACTGATTTGTATTAGATTTTTCTTTCCAGTTCTATGTGTTCCACTTTTTGTTAGCTAAGATTTTAATTACATTTTTATAATACTGTTAAATTAGTGATCATCGACAAAAAATTTAAAAAAATCTAAACTTGTGCCATGACAGGCAAATGGATATATATGTAATCTTCTTCTCTTCTTCTTAAAATTGAGTTTGTATGTCATTGGGCACCTCTGCTTTTATCAGCATTTTGTACCATTAACTCCAAACCCAATGTTTCCTAGTTCCAGTTGCTCGGGTCACCCACTTTACTAATGGAGTCCGATAACCCTTTAATGGAGTCTAGGTGTAACTCTCTTGTATGGATGAAGCCTAAAGAAGTTAATCTAGGGAGGGCAAGAGCCTCACATTCGTAAATGACATGCTCTGCCGTTTCCTCTTGCATATGACATTTCCAGCAGATAAGGTCTTGCTGAAACAGTCCCATCTGGTCAGAAGGTCAGTCATGCTAGGAATAGCTTCCTGACTTTCACCAGAAGAAGATGGTTTGGAGGTCATTTCTACCTCAAGTGAAGGATTCATTGCTGCCCCTTTACAAGATTGCCTCTGAGTTCCCTTGTTTTTTTTCAGCAAGGTCTACTTTAGAGGCTTCACCTGCAAATGCAGAAAGGTTTGTTACTTCTTGTGTCTTTTCAGCCACAAGATAACAATTAAAAAGCTCAGGTAATATAAGTCCACCCAGCATTGCCCGAGTTACTGGGCAAGGCAAATTACTCTAGAAGTTCGCTAAGTAACTAGAGGCTCCGTTAAGACACCAATACCGCGGTGCCAGTTAGCCCTAGGCACGGATCGCATAACACCAGGGTTTACGGGAGCTGGTTCGCGGCCTCTGATTCAATATTCAAGGCTATCCTGTCATTCCTACAGGACATTCGGCTATCCACCACCTGCCGACGCGCCTGGTGGCTGTGCTCAAGCCCCAGGAAGGTACACGTACCCCCTGGTTCCAGGTATATATGTAATAGTTACGTAGTTTTTTAAATAATTAGAAAATAAACAAGATACACTATTGAATAGTCATGACTAAAAAAATAAGAGATCATTGAAATAGAAATTTAATGTGACTAACAATTGTATTTATTTAATTTTCATTTTTATCTTAATTTTCTTATGTATTCTAAATTAAATTGTTTTTATAACTCTTATAAATTCAAACTAAATTAATAAAAAAGAGCCATGAAAATTATATTTTTAATTAAAAGTTAGTTTTCACATTCATCGCCAACTTTGCTTATTAAATAAACGCAGCACATTTCACATTTAATTTTTTCAAGAAAGAATGGATGCAATAGCCTCTTATGTATGTTAAAATAGTTAACTAATGAGGATATTTTTTTAAATCATTTGAGTTTATTTTCAAATTAAACATTGATTCTTAAGGGTCGGGAATATCAAGATTTAGATTTTCATCAACATCATTTAAATTAATTTCAACATTTCCATGAACAGCAGAATTTAATGTTAAAGGAATTAAGTTCCTGTTTCGAATATTTTAGTGAGAGAAATGTTGCATTGCAATCCAGCCAACTGTCTCTGAAGACCAAAACGTTCTTCGAGAGAATCTGTCTGAAATTTTTCCGTTAAAACATATTCCATATATAATATTTTTGAACAATAATCTACAATTTCCATAAGAGCATTTGTAGTATGTGTTAATGCTAAGTGAGTTTCTGCTCTTAATTTTCCTGTATCACTTTAAAGCTTTTCCAATTATTTAACCATAATTAAATTTTTTTAAAAAAGATTAAGCTTTTATCAGTAGATGTATCAGTAAGTGGTTTTTGAAATCCATTCTTTCTTTTTTTTTTTTGCAGTCCCTTTAAAAACGATTTTTACATTAACAATATCCCACCATGTGGTTATGTGGTTTATAAATGCAGCTGTTTTTTCATAGTTAAGTAAATCGAAAATAGGTCCTGCAGTTTTTAGCGCTTCTGAAATATGGCAATTAATAATTTGAAGAACTAATTTTACATTTTTCCTTTCTAAATTTGATGGACAAAGATTTAGAAGAGAGGGTGTGACAACATTTGACAAGTATTAATGGATTCAATTTCATGCAGTTTCCTCAAGGTGTTCAAAGGATGCTATTTTTAATTTTTCATCAGGAAATATCAAATCAAAATTTGGATTGTAAAATGCTACTTCTGCATTTTTCTGGTTAAGCCAGTTATTCTTTATATTTTTAAGTAAATGTACAGAATTTGATACAAAATATAATGGTCTATTTGAATCGATGAGATGATTATATTTAGTGTTGAGAGAAGAGGGATCTGAAAACAAGAACATAGCTTTCCTATTAACAGCATTGTTATCACTGCATATACAAACGATATGAAAACCAATTTTTTCTAAGCCATTTATTACATCAAAAAGAAACTGGTATAAAATTTCTCCTGATATTGTTTTTATTGGATCAACATCTTTGTAAGTTAAGCAAACACTTTGAATCACATATATGTATAAGCTGTTGTTGATACAGCATCAGAGTTCACAGAAAACCCTATTAAATTATCACTCTTATAATCTAATGAAGCTTTTATATGAATTTCATCCATTAATAAAACTACTTTTCTATCATTTTCATTAAGGTGAAAATATTTGTCTCTAATATGTATAAAAGAAAATTATTCCATTTCTGCTCTTTCAAAGAATATGCTATATAATTGACAAATATATGTTTCAATGTTGCTGGATGTGGAAGAATTAAATACAAGATTTAACGTAAAAATTTATAACAGTGGGGTGATATGGAGTGGTTGCCGGCTGACTTGTTGAAGAGGTCCCTGGATCTTCGATCCTCTACCCTCTTTACTATCAGGAGTAGGCTGGAACTAAAGCTGATTCTGATTGGCTTAAAGTATTTCAGTGCAATTAGGGGGAGAAGCATCATTAAATTATTTATTTATATATAAACAAAAATTTACAAATATTATTACTTAAATACAATCAAATTTAAGTAATAATCTATTAAAATTATTTATCATTAGGATTATATTTAGTTAGTAAATCATTTATGTAAATGGTTGGTTAAGTAATTTGTTAAAATTAAGCAAGTTGGAAATATATCACAATTATAGTACGTGCATGAGCATGTACAGGTAGACATTGAAAAGAAAAAATAATATGAGTGTTAGTTTGTTAGTCATAGTAAAATTTAAAAGTTAGTACAATTATCATATTTGACTATAATACATATGTTAACAAATGAAAAATATATATATACAAGGTTAGTATCCTACTCTTTATTTATTTATTTTTTTATATGTATATATATATAATTTTTTTCCAAATTTTTTATTATTTGTTGTTAGTAGTTATTGGTTAGTTCAATACACACTGCGTTGGTTATTTGTTAACTATTTATGCTCATGCATGTTTGGTGAGGAAGCTTTTGATAGTATCCTAGTATTTGATGTTTTTCCCGCTGTTGTGTGACACTCAATAATTTTCATTTTTGTGTTCCTTCGAACATTATGGGGTGATATAGAAAACAGCATGGAGCATAAAATTAAAAAGTTAGCAGAATATTTCCTATGAGATTTAAAGAATATTGCAATAGAGAAATCTGTTCTTCTAAGCAATCAAATAAATTTTCATTACTCTCATAAATAATTTTCAATTCATTAATAACGCATTTACACAAATCAAATAAGTTATTATCGTTAATTTTTCAAAATTGTCTAATGCTTCTAATATATTGTTTAAGGTATGAATATCATTTACAATCATAGGAAATTTAAAATTATTTATTTTATTAATTTCAGCATCTTTAATTGAACTTACCAAATTCAAATTTTCATCAACTGTTACCGATGTTCAAGAACAGGAGCTTTTGAAGGACTTATCAATAAAAACTTATTTATATCCTTATTGGTAACAACAGTCCATGATGATGGAATTTTAAACTTACTTAAACAGTTCTTGAGTTCACTTAAATCTTTAAATCAAAATTTATCCCTGTAGTCTTTTTCACTTTTTATACTTTGTTCTAAAGCTCAAGCAAATTCTGATTTTCAATTCTTATCTTCTTTGCATCTGGTTCCTCTCAATGATTCTTGGTTGTCGTTAAATATTTCGGGCAGTTTGGAAATATGGAGGGAATGGCATCTAACTTCAATCGTGGGTGTCATAAGAGAGCGCTCAGTTTTTCAGCAATTTTCTCTACATATAACTGAACATCTCAGGATATCACTCTCTGCAAAGTGATTCTCGCAAACCTGAAAGAAAAAACACTAATAAGATAAATGTTAACTATATACATTTAGTTGAATTCTCTAAGAATGCGCCGGCGAGCACTCCTTTAAGGAATGCGAGAAAAAGGAGACTCGTTGTGTCAACTGCATCAGGGTGAACGAAATGTTCAAGCTGAAATTAGGAACAGGCCACAAAGCAGTTGACTTGCGCTGCCCTCAGTACAAGAGGGGGTGCAAGCGTATACGCACTCGCACAAATTATGGTTGATATGACCAACTGTTTAGAATATGGCGTTTTGCAGATTAATCTCGCAAGATCTAGGGCGGCAACTCTGGAGATATTAAAGCAGTTGGAACTGGGCTCGTCCGACATCCTTCTCCTGCAGGAGCCCTATTTGGTGTACGGCGAGATTGCGGTCTATCGAAATTCATGGCCGGTAGCTCACATTGCTGACGGAATGGCTGCAGTTACCATTACTAACACCAAACTCAGCGTCTAGATTAAACATGCTGATGCTCCTATCGTAGTGGTAGAGATCAAAGATCTGCACCAATCACTACTGATAGTGTCGGTTTATGTTTCTCCGATCACAGACATATGCGGTTTTTTAGAGACTCTCGAAAAGATCATACGGTTCCACAAGAGAGTTCTCATAGGAGAAGGCTTTAACACCAGGCATCAAATGTGGGATCTTGAGTGTCCGTCTAGAGTGGGAACTAAGCGAGGAGAAACCCTTGTGGAATTTCTCATTCGAAATGACCGCGTCATTTTAAATGATGCAACCTCTGGGCGGACCTTTGAAACTGAATGGAAGGAGCTGGATCGATGTGTTGGTGATGACGGGTGATCTACAGTCGTTCTTCTCATCGTGGAAAGTAGTTGAAAATTGCATTAGCAATCACAACTACATCTCCTTCAAGCTAGTACCAAAACTCATTAAGAGTAAAAATACTGGTAAGATGAGACTAGGGAAGTATCGCCTTCAGATATTGGGTGCAGACTTAAATTAAAAAAAAGCACCCGAACTCAATGAAAAGATCTTAAAGGCTAAAGAAGGCAAAGACCTAGACGAAGTAGTGAAAAACATTACACAGGTACTGCAGGAGATCTGCAATAGAAAGCTTCGGCCTCGTACTAGCACGAACGATAGGAAGCAGGTTCAATGGTGGGACGATGAGTTGACGACGCTACGGAGCAAGACGTGAGCGTAGGGGAGAAGTTATCAGAAATGTGCCAACTCCGATGATCGCAAAGCCAAAAAAACGCTGTATAACAGATCTGCAGCCCAGTATAAGCTTTTCATACTTGAGAAAAAATAGTCAAACTGGGATAAATTCTGCCAAAACATAATGCGATCCAATGTGTGGTGGTTGCCATATAAAATTGCAGTTGGAAACGCTGTTAAAAGCATTCCACTGAGTAGCGTCAAATTGCCTGACATAACTCCGATCAGCAGCGAGGAGGAAACCGTCAAAACTATAGTAGCTGGACTGTTCCCGGTGGATGATAAGGACTAAGAAAATAGCAAGCAAGAAGGCATGAGGAGGTTAGCGGACTTCTATTGGAGTGGAGATAATGATCGGCCCTTCACGAAATTGGAGATAAAGTCGGTAGTTCAATCCATGGCAAAGAAAAAGGCACCGGGACTTGACAAAATCCCGGCTGATGTGGTGCAAGCAATTTTCGAGAGAAATCCTGGAATGTTTGTACTCCTCTTCAACAAACGCCTTTATCTTAAGCATTTCCCAAGGTGATGGAAACATGCCAAACTGCTCTTATTCAAGAAACCGGGAAAGAACATGCCAGAGGGGCGTTCATATAGGCTGATTTGTCTACTCTCTAGTTTAGGCAAAGTGCTGGACAAGTTCCTCACTCAAAGGATATACCATCACTTGGTGAAGTCTCAGGCACTTCACCCTGCCCAACATGGCTTTAGGCCAGGTAGTTCGTGCAACACAGCGCACAAGCTGGTAATTAACCCCAGCAAAATGGTGGCCCTCACAGTCACCAGAAGGTGCAAATTGAAGCGACCGCCTGTTTTCAGATGGGACGGAACCTCCTTAAAGTCTGTGCAGGCGCTAAAATTCCTGGGTGTAAAGTATGATAGCACACTCACCTTCAATTCCCATCTCAAGGAGGTGAGGCAAAATTTGAGAATGGCACTCCAACGGACAGCGAGAGTCTTGTTCGGGCCTGAGCCTGGATTACTCAAACGCCTTTACAGGAGTGGAACCGAAAGAATAGTTCTTTTTGGTGTAGGGGCATGGGAACACAGAATGGAATGTAAAACCTTCTGTGGCCACCTGCAAAGTGTGCAAAGACAAGCACTCGTAGCAATTACAAGATGCCACAGGATTGTTTCAACGGCTGCTGTACAGGTACTTGCAGGAGTCCTACTGCTAGATATCAAAGCAGGCATAGAATATGCGAAGCTAATGGTATTGGTAGAACGCAAGCCGCATATTTTCTACAAGATTAACCTGCGGCCAAAAGATGTTGAACAGAGGGTTGACATCTTAAGAGTCACCCAGTGGACATGAGCAGTGTACCTTTTGAAAGCGAAAGGCCGACTGGTGAGGGTTTGGAAATCTTTACTGACGGATCAAGCATTGATGGAAGAATGGGTTTAGGGTTCTCCATCTTCTACTTTGGGCAAGAAATTGTCACACACTGTGCTAGACTTGGTGACGAAAACTCTTTCAGGTGGAAATACCGGCACTGGGACTGGCACTAGAATGGCTCAAAGATAGACCTTCCAACAGCACTTGTCATATATACAGTGACTCGTTGTCCTCCCTTTACTCCCTGGCTGATCCAAATAACAGAAACATCTTGGTTAACAAGGTAAAGGAATCTTACCGGAAAGCTACAAGCGATAGAGAGATATACCTGCACTATATACGTGCTCATGCTGGTACTTTCGGAAACGAAAGGGCAGATGAACTGGCCAAAAACCTGTCCCATCTCAGTCATGTACCCATCTCAGCCTTTTCTAAACAAAATTCAAAATTGAACCCTTCTTGGACAACTTGATTACTGGTGATGGAAGGGCATTTCCTAAGAAACTATGATAAGGAAAAAGGCATATTGTGAACATGAAAAAGGTACCCTTCCACCTCCAAACTGATGCTGCCTGAATAAGATAATGTTGTGTATTTTAGGACCTATATATTTTGAGCAAATGGAATCCAACAAAAAGTTAAATTTGGGGCTGTACTTAATTTAAGTTAATTTAATTATTGATTAATAATAAATTAAATTAAGGGGCAAGTGACTCAATTTAAAGACAGCACTGCCCAAGACAAAAAAGGCTGGCGATGTTCAATAGAAGGAAATTTTGCTTTTCATTCCACATTCATTTTTGAGGATGTTGCAGAAACTCACAGAGATAAGTTGGGAGTTTCAGCCACATCCATCATATTCTCTGGGCCTATCACTCTCTTATTATCACTTATTTGTTTTTATAAAATGTTTTGTCATGCAAAAATTTTAAAAGTGAAGAAAATATCTGACCAGCATTAATTCCTTCAGAGATAAGCAATTTTTTAAAATTGGGATGTACAAATTGTTATCACACTATCAAAATATATAATAATGGCAATTATATTATTCAATGAAATTTTTTCAAGGTTTGAAAAATTTATTGTTTTATTCTAAAAATAGACAACTTCCTTGGAGCCTAATATTTGCATTATTTTATAATTAATTAATAAAGTAATTTATCAATTGTAAGGTTATTATACATCTGCATATTAAGTAGTTAAATTACTTTTAATTATCTGTATGTAATACTTAATACTTTCATCATACTTTTTTAATGTAATACTTTCATAAAATTAACTGACTTTTTATGAAAATTTTGTAAATAAAGATAATTTTGCTGCCTGAGATTGTAATTATTATTTTTATTATTTATTTATTTTTTACCCATTGCAGGGGTGTTTGTGCTCCGGGGAAACCCCGGAATTTCGGGGATTTTGAACTTCGATACCCGAAAATTCCGGGGATCGTCGTTCAAAAGGAAGTAGAAATAACAATGAATTATTTATTTTGATCTGGGTAAAATTTTGTTTGCTTTGAAAGCAAAAATCGCAATAATTAGGTCATTCAATACTTCATAATTGTAATTTTTCATTTCTCCCCCCTTCTCAAAACTCCAAAATGTCAGTAGTAAGTCCGTAATAGTTTCCGGGGATTTTTTTGGGGTCCCACAAACACCCCTGCCCATTGGATTCTTGATTATTATGTTTTAATAAAATTCACTTATTTTTTTCAGTCTTCAAATAATCAAACTTCCTTATGTACATTTTAATCTTATTTGTAATTTTTTATATAATTCTTGTCAAATATTTTGAAAGAATTTTTATATTCAGTACTTATGTCTGATTAAGAACTTAAAAAAAAAGAAAGGAAGTATGAAAATCTTGGAGAAAAATTATTATTGATGTCAAAATTTATTCAGCAGTTAATTATGCATTATTTTCAGATTATTTCAGTTTTTAAATTTGCTTAATTCTGTTTTAATTCAACTAAAATTTTTATAAATACATTTGATTACTTTATTATTACTGTCAATAATACAAACTTTAGTAAATAGCTCTAATTCTTATCTGTGAATTTGTAGGTCTTAGGTGAAAAGTGATTGTGAAGTGACAGACTAAAGCAGTTTTGTCTTTGAACATCTGTTATGATGAGTGACTTTATTTTCTTAAGTCAGGATTATTCATGTGAAAACTTCTGTTTTATTTTAATGTAAGTGATACTCATGATATATAGAAATGGCATTACTTTAGATACTAATGTAAACATTTATATAGATTTCAAATAATATGAATGTTTTATATGTAGTTTATACATACCTGAAAATAATTTTATATTTATAGCTTGTGCTCTTGGACATCTCTAAGAATGTGAAGAATGAGTGTGAATAGAGAAATAAAATTGCATTTTAATGATCATGGAATTGTTTAAAAGAATGTAGTTATGCAAATGCAAATGTTCAGAAATTTTAATTTATAATAATATGCCAACCTGTAATTTATTCTGAACATTGGAAAATTCCATATTAAATTCTTAAGTGATTGAGTTTGTAATCATTACTGAATTCTTATAAAAAGAAACTATTACAAATTTTGTCATGCATTAATTATTTTAATCTTTTAAGATAAAAATTACTTTTATTATATTATGAAAATATATTATAATTAAATAATTAATCTATTAATATATATATCATATAATTAATTAAATATAATCTTATATTATTACATTATTCTTATAATTTTCACATTCAGATATAATTGTTATTATTTTATGATTTATTAACATTGATTTTACAATTTTTCAATCAAGCAGTATTAATTAAATAGTCATATGCCACAATTATTTTCTGTGGTAATCATACTAATTATATATAGGAATATGCTGCTACAAGGGAATTTTATGATTACTCTAATAGTTTTGAAATATCTTTTAATTTTTCAATTTTACTTTTATTTGGTTGCTTTTGTATTTCGGAGAAGGTTATGCTTTCAATGTTGTGAATGTTATTAGACTATACTTTTATGTAGCTATACATTTGCTATTTTCTTTTTTATGTTGCTTTTATGGTCTTGATTTCTTTGTCGTTAAATTAATATTCTTTCTACATTTTTTCCTAATATATATTATTGTGTGTTTTACTTTTTTATGTATTTTTCTTAATATTGCAAATATTGTATAAAATTATTAATTTTTAATGATCAAAATAATGTGCAATATTTGCGACTCAATGATTTACTGCCATATTTTATTTATTTTGTTTTCTTCTAATTAAGAAATGTTTGCTTTTGTAAGTCATAGATACCAATAGTGAAATTTTGTAAATTCATTTTTAATGTTTATTTTATTTAATTCTACAGTTTTTTGTTGTGATGACAAAAATATTAAAATGCTGGGTTAATTGATGCAATTTTAATTTTTAAATGTTGTGATTTTTTGTAAAAAATAATTTTAGTTTGTAAAGCAAAATCACTTTTATATTATTTTCATATTGTCTTATGTATTTATCTGAGAATCTCATTTCAATATGATAGAATTGAAAGAAAATTTGTTAAACATTTAGCAATTAAAAATATAAAAAAATATTTTACCTTTCTATGTGTATCTTTTATTCAAAATAATATACAATATTATCTGTGAATTAACATTTTACTATTTTTATACTTAATTTATTTTGTTTCCATCTATATGTAAAAACTGTTTCCTTTTGTAAATCAGGGATACCAATTATAAAATCTTGTAAATTCATACTTAATGTTTTGTGTATTTCTAAAACTCTATTATGTTGGAAAAAATGAAATTTTTAATGTGCACATTTAATTGAAGCATTTAAATTTATAATGTTTTTTATAAACGTTTTATTATTGAAACAATAAAATATTTTTTCTCTAACTTTCATAAATCGTCTAAGTTATTTACTCAATAAATCATTTCTACACTAAGTATTGATAAGAATTTTGTGTGTATTTAATTTGAATTCATTTTATACATTAATAACAATTAGAAAATGTAAAAATGCTGCTTATAAACTAGATTATTTTATAGTTTGTCTAGATTATTATTTAAAGAAATTTATTAAATTTTGTTAAATATTTTTATGCACTTTATTTGTGCCTTGAAGTCCTGTAGGTAGGAACTATTCATAATAATACTAGAAAAAGTTTGTTTTATTAATCAATATGCACTAAAAGAGAGCCAAGCTGGCAACTGAATGGGTAGCGCTCTGGCTTTTTGGTTCAATAGTTCATGTGTCTGGAATCCACTTTAAGCAGCAATTACCAGTCTAATTAGCCCTTGAGTGCAGAAAATGGCTGTTAAGCAACTAACTAAACTGCACTGCAAGAGACATTCTGTTTTTTTCGCTATTATGTTTGAAGGTTAATACTTTTTCTCAATTATTTGCCTTCTTGTTTCTTTTGCCAGCATTTTTGTGAGTAACTATTTGCTGAAAGAATTATAGTAGTTCAATAGTAATATTTCTCAATAACATTTATAGAAAATAAATATTTTTGTGTACTAGAGTAATTTCAATATTTTGGTGCCATATATTTATAAAATTAAGTTACATCAGATCTTTTTGTGATTTTCTTCTATTCATTAGATTTACACTAACAATTAAATGGCATTAAGACTATACTGGCATTAAGAGATACAGATGGAAGACAAAATAATACGAACACCTGTGAAATAATGGCAAATCTTTATTAATAGGGGGTTGGACCACCCTTTGATTGAAGTACAGATTTAATGCGACGTGGGATAGATTCATAAAGCTCATGGACAATATTCAAAGGAATATTAAGCCATTCCTCCTGCAGAGCAGTCTCTAATTCCAAAAGTCCGGATGGAGGTGGAAATCGGGAACGAAGTTTGGACTCCAAATATTCCCATAAATGTTCAATAATATTCAAGTCCGGAGACTGAGGGGGCCAGGCGAGATGTTCAACTTCATCGTCATGCTATTCGAACCATTCTTGAACGCACCTAGCAGTGTGGATAGGGGCGTTATCGTCTTGAAAAAGCGGTCGCTCTCCAGGGAATACAGTCTGGACAAAAGGATGTACATGATCCCCTAGAATGCTTAGATAGTGATTGGATTTAATCCTCCCATGCAGAATAACAAGTGGTCCAAGACCGCGCCAAGATATCGCACCCCATACCGTAATGGAGCCACCCCCATGCTTCACAGTCGGCAAGAGGCATTCAGGATGAAACGCTTCTCTAGGCGTTCTCCAGACATAAACGCGTCCGGTCGTCTGAAATAAAGTGAATGACGATTCATCTGACCATATTACCCGTTTCCACTGGTGTAGAGACCAGCCTTTATGATCTCTGCACCATTGGCGTCGCTTGAAAACATTAGTTGCTGTCACCAAGGGCTTACGAATTGCCACTCTGCCTTAAATGTTTGCAGCATGAAGTTCCCTTTTGACAGTTTTTGTTGAAACGGGGTCCTGGAGATCACTGTTCATTTCGGATGTTATCTCGGATAACGATTGCTTGTGCTTTCGGGCTATTATGCGCTTCAAGATCCGTCTGTTCCTATCAGCAATCTTTGACTTTCGGCCACTGTTGTGCTTTGAAGACGTCGTCTTACCCTCCTTCGTGTACGCTGTCATAACGGCTGATACCGTACTCCTTGCAAACCCCAAAAGGTTTGCTTTTTCCGTAACCGATGCTCCACTTAAACGCGCTCCAACTATCATTCCTCTTTGGAATTCTGACAGGTCTGACATCTCAACTTATCACAGACAGTTCGGTAGAAGCATGCAACTCAGGTGACTGCTGTTGAGAGACTGATACCTTCCCCTTCACGCTCACTAGGTGTCAGACTTCTGTTGCAGGTGGCGCGGCTGTACTGCAGGTGTGAAATACGTCATACTTTTTCACATGTGTTCGTATTATTTTGTCCTCCATCTGTAGATGTGTGTGAAAGAGGGGGGGGGAACAAATAAATCTTACAAAATTAATCCTGGTTATCTTTACAGATACTGAACCATCATAACATATCTAAGATGCCATACTCTATCGACTTTCTTAAAATTTCCATTGCTCAAAGATTAATTTCTTTTGGTTTATGTGACCATGTTAGGAGACAATTATGGTATTGTTCCAAAACCAATATTTTTCTTATTAGTAAACCTGGTGAGTTTTTTTTTATTTATATATTTTTTACATGAAAAACAATAAGTTCTCAAAAAGTTATTGTATTTTTTATTTAGTGAAATAAATTCAGTTTATTATAGCTGCAAGCTTTTAACCTTCCAAAAGAAAAACACAATTATTATACATGAATATCATTAGTTATGAAGTCATTTTTATGATACATTTAAACAAACTTTGATCAATAGGTTTGTTTGAATCTCAAAAGCTTCATTTCAAGTACATTTTAATTAAGTTATACTTTTAGTTATTCAAATTATTTGTTTAGGGCAGGATTTAATTTTGTATGCTACCATCAAAAATATATTACGGGGAAAATATTTTTACAGTAAACAAAATTAATTATCTTCACTTTTATTTTTTATCATATGTATACCTGATTATGCACAATTTAAACATCCAGTTACCAGAAAAATCAGGATTCTGATTAGAATAGCCGGTTTTCTGATTAAAATGAACTGAGAAAAAAGCTATGAACACATCAAAGTGTTTATCTTCAAATTCTTGTTAATTTTTCTGATTTTAAAAAACATCATGAACTTTTTTGATATTCTTGTTTGAATGTCAATATAATACACTTTCCTTTCCCTATCATAATTTGTTTATTTTGAATTTTCTTTATTTTAACATCACATATTGACTTTCAATTCTTGCCAAGAATCAATTTCAAATTTGCTATAAAACATTTTGCATCAATTGTTCATCAGGAATCAGTTTTCAATTGCTTAAAGATCGTTTTCAACTTTTTTAGTTCAGGAAAATGCATTACTATTGCATTATTTGCATATAGTGATTTGTTTTTTGCCCATTGATCATTTAATTAAAATTACAATTATAGCCATACGCATTTTTTTCTCCAGATAAATGATAAATACGCATTAAAGATTCTTTCAGATTGGTGTGAGGTAAACGAGATGGAGATCGATACTAAAATATCAGTTTACCAGGTCTTTACACAAAATCTGCAATCAATTGAAATGTATATTATTGAGAGAGTAAGGAAGAGCCCCATAGCTTTGAGTACCATGGAGTTGTACTTGATAAGAAATTAACTTGGAAGATTCATATCACAAGGAAGTTGCTTTAAAGATGTTAAAGTTAGATCAAGAATTATAAAATGTGTTAGTGTAAGGTACGGTTGTAACAGAGACACTCTTTATTTAATGCACAAAGTGTATATTATATACATCAATTTTAACATTGCTGTGAACCCCTTATAACATGTAGTAATGAGGTAATGAATATGAATGTCCCCCCCCCCTGAAAACCAAATCTTAATTACTTGGGACAGTAAAAACGACTCCAATTTAAGCTTTGTTTTTGCTTACCGACAACAAGTCAGTGGAAGAGTTTAGTCAGGAAAAATGCCTTCTGCCTTTTTAAAAAATTTATACGTGTACATGGTAATAATTAGTACTTCTGGAGAAATTATGACAACAGCAAATGTAGAAGATTAATAACTCAAGCTGGTCCTATTTTAAAAAAATCCGGAATTTAAAGAAGAGATACGATTTCCCTCCTAATGCCTAAATTTTCCTCAAACAGTTAGACCCTCGGTTTGTTCATTGTTTAGAAAGTAGGGTTTATATTTGATGCAACCAGGAAACGTAAGAAGCGAAGTAGAGTTGAAAGCGTTTACCTTAGAGACTACATTTTTAAATACCCCAGTGAGGATTGGTTGTATAAGTATTTAGATAGATTCTACCTTTCACATGTGGTTGCTGGTGTCTTCTCTAATCTGTTTGCAAATTATTCCCCTTGGTGCTTTTACGTCACCATTTGATACAGTGGAGGAGGCCATTAGGGTGGCAACTGAATAGATTTCTAGATGTGAGAATTTGGTTAAGCTATTATCTTGTTGCAACTCAGGCCATCATTTCTCGGAAACGAAGAGATTCATTCTCAAAGCACCTAAGATTGTATTTTCAATTTAAGCATATTGCAATCCCTAAATAAAATTGTTATTATGATTTCGGTTCCGGCGCATTACAGTATGCATGGAAATAAAGTGCTGATTTTTTTTTATATATTTTTGTCAAAAAAGGGAACCGGAATACTACAAATTCCACAAGACCCTTTCTGATATTCTACTGTAGTGTGAGTTATTAAATAACACATTTGTTTATTGATTATTATTATACTTCTGATCCATGCAAACAAATCAACTTAAGGAAAAGCGCTGGAGGCAATCTTTAAACATCCCATCTGCCTCTCGTTGATTTGCTTTTGCAACGTTTCGCTTAGAGACGGCATGATTGCCTTGCAGACCATTTATTCCGAATCAAAATTATGACTTGCCCTAACTATGTAGTTTGCAAAAGTGACACTATTAGGGACAATATTTCATCTCAATGAATGCTCTGAAGTATCTGAACATTTATTTGAAGGATATTGGCAGGTAAGAGAGAAAATTCAGGATTTCCAGTCTATTTGATATGTTTACTCTTGATGTATTATTTTCTGCATTCCAATGTTTTTGAGCTATGTGTACTTCACACACTAGTCAATGAACTATGTTAAAGTGCTGCAACTAAAAATAAAAATAGCTTTTAATATTTTTTATATTAAAGACAGTTCCCAATAGAAATTGAAATGCACTTTTTAATTTACTATTTTTATTAAAGCCTGGATTTCATTTTCGGTTCTAAGATATTTGATAGTCATTTGGGAAGATGTTTTCAAACCTACTTTAAAAGACGTGCTGACCATATTACTGTAAATGTAATAAACTTCCAAATTTTTTGCACTATGTATAATTATTTGTAAATAGTAATGGTAATTACCGGGTATTTATCATAATCACTTGTGAACTTGATAAACTCGATAAATTATTGAATATTTATCAATTTACCACCATCAGCTTATTTTTAAAATCCTTAACTCGTAATGGGGAATGCGAGAACAGTCCATAATTTTTCAAAACATGTTCAGATTGCGTAGCTGCATGACTATTCTGAAAAAAAAGAAAATATAGAAAAAATAAAAGTTTAGAATTACAAGCAAAAAAGACAATGAAAGTTTTAAATTTTCTGCTGGTAATATTGGTAATTAACGCAGTGAAACTACGAGTACCAGATGTAGACAGAGCAAGAAGTGATCCACAAAATTTATTAATGATTATATTAGACGTTCAAGACGGAGATATTTATCTTTTAGGAACAAAACAAAGAAGTTTTTCTTAGTGGTATACCAGAAATCAATTCACAATTTGTGAAGAAAAAATTATTTTACTTAAAAATTTTCCAGATCAAGCAATATCACACTTCGAGACTGCGTTAGAAAATCCTTTTTCTGAAATCAGTGATATTAACGCCGCCCAACTTGTCTAGTGGTCAGCGTGCCTGACTGTGGACGAGGAGGTACTGGGTTCGAATCCCGGTTCCGGCATGGATTTATCCTGTCTTTGTCCTTTCCTTGTATGAATGAGGTGTGAATGGTTGCCTACCCTATAAACGGGTATCTATAGCATGTGTGTTCTGAAGAAGTCGGACTCCACACCAAAAATATAGTTCAGTTGGAAAAGTGGAGCAGCACACCCCATGTTGCCAGCCTAGCTGGCACACGACAACAACGTGATATTAACAATGTGTTTGCAAGAGAGACTGCAAATATGAAAAGCGCAAATGTAAAAAATCTCAATTCTAAATATCATAATTGTCTAACGCATCTGAATAGGTAAACTTACAAGTAAATATAAATAAATTCTTTTTTTAGAATACAGGTTTAGTTAGTTTTGACTTGGATCATTTTTTACAATTTCTAATAATCTCTTTTTCTTTTTCCAAGTTTTTTGATTGACAAAACATAAAAATTATTTACTATATAAGTACTACTTATAACAAAATTTTATAAATTAAATATATTAGGTACTACTTAATATTTAATTTATAAAATCCTGTTTTGTTTAGATAAACATGAAGTATTTTCTGAAATAACAAGTTAAATTTTATTTTACTTTTAGTAATTTTGATTATTTTGCGTTTTTCAATATTTTTGCGCCAGATATACAACTTATGTTATTATTTAATATAACTGTCTTAATATATCTGCTGAAATGAATGTACAAAAGAGCCACTGTTATTTAAATTGAAAGATTATTGTAAGTTTTATTCTAAGTCATTATGATGCTTTTAAAATTCTTAAGTGCGTAATGTTTATTATTGCTTGAGAATATTTTCCGAATTAAAAAATATTTTTCTACAAAATAATTGGAATTTATCACATTCCCCCACTATGAATCGGAAATTATATATATTTATTGGTAAAAGTGATAAATATTCACTAAAAAAAAATCTTATCACATTTATCAAGTTTAGTGAGGATTATGCGTAATCATTGATTAATCACTTTTACCGATTAAACTTTTACTGTGCTCATCTTTAAGTTTTATGCACATTATATATCTTATTTTTAATAGATGCTTATTTAATATTTGAAACTTAGCTGCATCTGTTTTTACCATCATACAAACTGTAACGCAATGAAGTACATTTTTGTCTCGATCTATTATATAAAAACATCATGTTTAAGTATTTGAAATATGGTACTTATAGAAGCGATTGCAAAACGCTTTTGTGTTGCTTAAATCTTCTTTATGTTAGAAAAGTTAAATTATCATGCTTTTTTCTCTGCAAGAAAAAATTAATCAACCTGCGCGCGCCGTGTCATTTCTCTCAGAATTTTTTACTATAGTTAACTGAAAAAATAAAATAGTCTAATTGGAACAATTAATTTAATTATGTAAGATAATCTAATGGTCTTCTTACACTTCATTTAAATAATAATTTTTCGAGACATAAATTATGATACTAGGAAATAATTCACATAATATTTTCAGAGTATCTCTAATAAATATAAAAAGTGATAATAATGCAGACAACAATAGGAACACAAATGAATTTTCAGATAATAAATATTCAGATAGAATTCACGCTGCATTGTTTTAAAGCTATAGTTAAATAATTCATCTGAATATGTAATTATGATGTGATAATATTTATAGAATTAAGGCATTACATATATGATATTTCTAATAATTCCTTTCTATCAGGAATTTGTGAGTTTTTGGATCTTTTGTAAGAATTATGATTTGGTATTCATACAGTCTTCTTTCAAGTGTCCTCTTTCCATATGTGAAGAATATTTAGTAGTATTAGAACTATATATAAATAAAAAGCAACAAATAACAGTGTTTAGTAAAATTCCAATGAATGTATAGCAATCAAGTGAATCAGGAAGAATTTGAAATAGATTATTAATCTATGCTTTTGCATACAAAAAAAAACGTAAATAAATGAAATCGAAGTTAAATGCGATTTTTGTAACAGAATGGTGTTTCCTTTCTGTTTGTCCTGATTATAATTTGCCAAAATCTCATAATAATGCATATTCTTTAAACAAACTTTTTAATTTATAAGTTATTTTTGCGTGCCATAGATACTGAAGTATGAACAAAGAAACGTGAGTGTGCATTTAAGACGAACATAATGAGGAAAGAGGATAGAAATTCTCTTTTATCCCTGATAAACAGATTAGAAAATTTCCTATGACATTGATCTTTTTCTAATTGAGGAAATGATTCTTCCTTAAATAATACATTGTCTGTTAAATCTAAAAATTAAACAGAAAGTAAAAAATAATGAAAATTTTGACTAGTTCAATGCTGTTTACAAGCCATATTTGATTCATAAACCTAATAAACTTTTATTCCAAAATATATTTTCTGAAAAATTTTCATTTGATTTGTTTTTATATTTTCTGTTGTTCTAATTATTTGTTTTCATTTTAATTAAATAATTTTACTCTATTACATTGTGAATTGAAATATTTGTCTATATATTTTTTAAAATTTTTCTTTGGATTTAAAATCTACTATTAAGTGTTTCAACTCTTAGTAATCAGATATTTCTTTAATTCTAATGAATAGCACACAATTCAGATGATTTCAAAATCGAATACTAGAGCAAAATATTTTTAAATCTTTATACACTGCTGGGCAATTGCTAAGGACGGGTCACAAATTGCAATGTAGCATAATATTAAGCGAGACATGAGGCCTAGTAGGATAAAATATAGTTGCCACACTGTTCAGACATTAGAATAAAGAATATTTATTGTTCTGGAAAGTACAAAAGCAACGAAACATCTGAAAGAAAAAAAATGTTCATTTGATGCTGCATACGGAAAAATGGAACAATGCATCTAAAAGTCAGCAGGCACCTTGAAGAAAGGTATCATCAGTACGGGATATGTCCACCGTGGAGTGTGATGCAACATTCCACACGTCGTATCATACTTTGCACAACATTATCCAGCAGTTGTTGAGGCAATTTATCCCATTCCTCTGGGAGTGCACGGATGAGGGTGTTCTTGTTTGTCGGAGGATAGTTTCGACCAGCAACTTGCCTCCCCAAAGCATTACACACAGTTTCAATGGGGTTTAGATCTGGAGAACGTTATGGCCATACGAAGCGTTGAATACCCTCGCTGTCTAGACAATCCTGAACAGCGAGTGTTCGATGACATGTTGCGTTATCGTCCATAAAAACAAATTTATCACCGACAGCACCACGGAAAAGACGAACATGAGGAAGTAGAACTTCATTAATGTATCGTTGGCCCATCATAGTCCCATTCACAACCACATGTTGGGGCGTGCGGCCATTGATCATGATGCCGGCCTACACCATGACACTGCATGTCGTATATCGGTCCCTTTCCTGGATATTTTCTGGACGATAAGCAGTACCACTCTCGTGCCAGATCAAATGGCGTCTACAATCCAACACTGAACCTACTCTCATCTGAGAATAGTATGCATGCCCAGTCCTGTTCAGTCTAATTGCGATGCTCACGACACCATTGCAGACGGGCAGTACGGTGCTGTCTGGTCAATGGGACACACACAACAGATCTGAGGGCGTATAGTCCTCCTCCCCTCAAACGTCTAGCAACAGTTTTTCGGGAGATTTGCTTTCCCCTGAGGCAGCAAGAAACTGATTTGCCACCTGCTGAGCTGTGGTGCGCCGTTCCTTTTTGATGATAGGACGATATATCTGTCTTCTGCAGGCGTCGTACTTCTAACACGACCTCCCCCATGCCGCCTACTACACATTCCAGTAGTTTTAAACGACTTCTACAGCCGTGAAACAAAGCTGTGAGCGATGTCGAACTCCCTGGCAACATCTGTTATTTTTCACCCTTTTTCGATCTTTCCAATTATTTGGCCACGCATAAAATCATGTAAGTGATGTCGGGAAGACATGCCAAAAATTTCAAGTTCGTCTATTAAATCTTTTTTGTAAAACTTTGACTTGAAACAACAACTGTCCACTCCCGTCAAAACATTTAATGCTCTTATGAACGCTTTCACGTGATGAACAGGCGTGGAAAAAAAATTGCATACGCATACTTCTTACTATATCCCGCACTTATTCTAATTTTCGACATTTTGCTTCCTTTCATTTTGTGGTTGCTATGGATGATAGTGTTATCCGTCCTTAGCAATTGTCCAGCAGTGTATTATACCAACATAAACAAAACCATCACAATGCACTAGATACATTTAATCAATAATTTTAAGTTGTTGTTATGAAGATTAAAAATAATTGTGTACACCTAGTTTAAATTAGTTGGTACAATTAAATGGGAGCGCTCATATTCAAGATTTTACTTCATTTATATTCACCTAGAATTATTTAATTATTATCTTTTATAATTTACTATTTGTTATGTATTTATTTAGAAATACTCTTATATATAATAGAATTTTAATTTTACGACTTAAAAAAGGTGGTTTTAAATATAGATACAAATTCAAAAATTAAAGTGTACAAATGAAATTATACAACAGGAAAACAACACATGCATAAATAAAAGTAAATACCAACATAGTTGCATAAAACTCCAATTAAATTTCATTACATGGGTAAAGGAATTTAATTGTGTAAGAAATTAATTTGTGTTTTTTAATAAATTAATTTGTGGGAATTTAACTGGAAATTCTATTTCCAGTTTTTATGTGAATAAATTTGGTTGATTACATGAATGAATTTTTCCTATTATTTAAATATTCTTAAAAATATAAAATCAAATAATACTTGGATTATATATAAATAATAAATATATTATTAAAATTCCTTCTTCTCATACATAACATTACCTCATTTGGGTTTAAGGATTTATTCAAAAAAATTTTTTTGATGTTTTGATTTTATAAATCTGATTCACTACTTAATATAGATATACAATTATAAAAATATCTAAGTACTTTTTTTTGCATTTACAATTACTATTCCTTTAATATTTTTCTTTAATATAATAATGAAAAATTTTATACAAGCTTATGGTAAGGTTCAAAATTTTCAAGTCTTCTTGTCAGTTTATTTCCACATTTCTATAAAAAAGAAATAAAATAAAAATAAAATCCTATCATATATAAGGTTGGGGTATAAGTTCGTAGCGTTTTTACCAAGGAATTTTATTTGAACAAAAAACAATAATTATATCAAAAAGTTCATCAATTATATATTCGCCGTTGCTGTTTACAACCTCTTCCCACCTCTCGACCAATTTGTTGATGCCGTTCCGCCAAAAATCGCCTGATCTGGTGTCAAAGAGGTTGTTCTGCCAGTTTATCAAGACCTCTTTGTTATCGAAGGTAAAGCCCTTCATATGGTTTGACAAGGAGTGGAAAAGATGGTAATAAGTCTGTGCAAGATCCGGAAAATACGGCGGATGCTGAGGGACCTCCCTTTTGAGCTCTTGAGTGTGGCTTTGACGACTTGTGAAACATGGGGCCTGGCGTTTTCATGAAGGAGTATGGTTTGACCACATGTCGATCAGGTCTTTTCAGTTGAATAGCCTCATTCACGTGGTGTAGCTGGGCAATGTAGAGCTTGTTGACTGTGGGATTCTTTTCGAGTATTTTCCACTGCACCAAGAGGTCCTTAAAAACTGGCTCAACAACTGCTTTAACACAAGACCAGGCGATTTTTGGCAGAACGACATCAACAAATTGGTCAAGAGATGGGAAGAGGTTGTAAACAGCAACGGCTAATATATAATTGATTAACTTACTGATATAATTATTTTTTTAAATAAAAGTCTTTGGTAAAAGCGCTACGAACTTATTCCCCAACCTAATGCATGCAGTACACTTTTAGATATATTAAAGGCTTTTAATTTCAAAAATTTTGAACAAATCCCTAAAAATATATGTCTAGATGAATTAAATTTTATTAAAATTAATGTTAACTATTTAAATTCTTAATTAAATTAAAATTTAAGAAATTTGTTTTGATGTTAAACTCTTAAGTAATTTTACTGACATGTATGATGAAGCAAATGAATTTAATTTTAAATTTAATAAATTAATATATTGAGAAATGTATATTTTCATTTCTGTTGAAATCTATTAAAATGTAATTTTTTGTGAAGTGCACAGAATTCATAAAATTGTTAACACTCTCAATGATATAAGAAAAAATTAAACACGCCTATATATATTAGTCTTTGGTTTGGTTTGATTTTGCGTCGTGTCCATTTGAAGCCAACAAAAGAATATACTAATAAATTACATCAAATACAATTAAAAAAGAAGAGATGTTCAAGAACTTTTCTTTACTCATCAGATTGAATTTTTTCCTTGACTAACTTGTTTTTTCAATTTATCGTCAATTGAAAACGTGTGATTCATGCTTGCACAATTACTGGGCTGAGATATACCACCCGCTGCTACACTACATCAACTTTGGCTACATGTGGAGGCCACATGTGAACTACTATAACCCAGTAATACATCCAAAGCCTCTTTGGTTTTATACCGATGCGTGGGGTAGAAGTGACGGCTACTCTAACTACTGATTTTGGAGACAGCTGTGTCTTAGTTGGTTAGTGCATCGTTGTCATTATAGGAAGGTAGTGAGTTCGAATCTCGACATCCGAAGATACATCGTATTCGCTAAAGGTGCATGGGACACGTTAAAAGGTCATGATAGCAATGTCCTCCAAGTGAAATGATACCTCTGGGTATGACACGTCAAATATTTGGGGTCTTCTACTTGGTTCTTGCATCTAAATCACTAAGACTCCCATCCAATTGCTTTCACCAAGTGCTAGTCGCAAACTTTTGGTCAAGTATAAAGAAGCATGCCGGTGAACACTACTGAATTTGACATCATCCATTTCTCAGGAGAATAATTTGAATCATTTGAGTTTTGCATAACGTGTTGTCTGCCAAATAAATTTTGCTATGATATCTCTGGCCTTTTTTAGAGTTGCATTTTAGCTATATATATGGACGAACGGAGTAAGTTTGGAGTAAAAGAATGCAGTAATATCATTTGAATTGTATTTTCAAGATATCTGTGAAAAATTATGGAGAAAAATTTTTAAACACATAAGTAAATTTTACACCGTAAAAAAATTCTTAACTCGATATGTTTGAGAACATTGCCTAAGAGATTACTTGAAGATTTTTGGTACTTTGATCTTTTAACGCATGTTATTATCACTGTCTGTAAATTTAATTTTCATTAATTAATATTAAAATGCTTAGTGTGTTGCATATTACTGTTACGCAATGCGTTACACATGCAAAATAGAGCATGAAAAATAAATATTATTTAAAAACTTATAACAAAGAAATAAAAAGCCGATATCAATGATTATACAAAACTGTTGTTCATTTATAGTTGGGAAATATTGCATGCTTTCGGTAAAAAGAAAATAAACTATATCTGATTTTTTATCTATGGAATATAAACAAGAGATATAAAATCTACTTTATATTTTGAGAAAATAATCTATAACGGCCTTGTTCTTAGATAAATCCACTTTATATTTTTAGAAATTGATAAAACGTATTATGAATAAAATATTTCAAATTTAACAAAGAAACATTGAATAATCGGCCTCATTGAACATCAGTTTTAGATACTGCAATCTAAAACAGTAATCTTAAAAGATTAAAATAAATTGAAGTATACTTTTTCAATATTTTCTATCGTTACAAAATTTTTTGAAACAATGATTAAAATCTATTCATCTTTTCAATAATTTTAAATAAATAAAATGGCGTGGAGAAGCAATTTTTTACAAGTTAATTGATACCATGACATTTTGTCCATAATGAAGAAAATTTTCTGTGTTTACCTGTATATTGTTTTGCTTTCAAATTTTTGTTTTTCTCTTATATGAAAAATGTGTGTTGCATAAATAAGTTTGCTGATATATTACAATTAAACTTCTCCTAATTTTAATTCCTAAAAGTAATAATCTCTTAAACATGTATAAGAAAATTCACTCGTAAATTTTTAAAAAATTTCGTTACTTAACATTAAAATTCTTACTGGGATTTGTAGAAGTATGAGAAACACCATATTAAGTATTTGATAGGATGTTTGTGAAATAAAGGAAGAGCGTGTGTTGATAAGCTTTTCTCAACTTTATTTGATTTTAGGCCTTTCGGACAGAAAATAGAAATTGCATTTAAATTTATTTTTGATAAAAGTATTTAATTAATATTTATCTATGAAATGAAATGCAGTTTAAAGACTTCTCTGAATAGGTAATTTTTATTACTGACGTTTTTACCAAGTGAAATTATTAAAAACAAATTGTTGGATAATATCTTACAATGATTCATTTCAAAGCCTCTTTTACATATTGCCTCTAAGTATTTTTTGAAGTTTCTTGGTGTTTGCTCTTTCGAAATAACTTTTTCTCTTTACTACTTCTTGGCTTTCCTTATTTATTCTTTTAGTCTATACAATAAGTAAAATCGAGGCATTGAAACCCATTTATTATCACTTTTGCATATTATCATTCCTACTAACGACTAATTTGCTATAAATAGTAAAAATGCTTTTGTTTACATTCATTTTCTATGCAAATCACAAAATTCGAAAAAAAATGGCGTATATATAAGGCTGGGTACTTATACATATATTACAGATTGTATTTACCACTATTTTTATTTTGGCTCCCAGCCAAAATAAAAATGGTGGTAAATACAATCAGTAATATATTAGGTATCCAAAAATCAGGAAATACTGTGAAAATTATTGATTCTTTAACAGATAGAAAAATACGAATACAATTTATATAGAATATATGTAAACGAGTTACTTATTTCAAGACGAAATGAAAAAAATGAAGCTTCAACAGTATTGTTTCACGAATAGATGACGTTGCTTATAATTATTAGAGTTGGTAAAGAGAGAAACTTTATGTCCTGAAACTGCTTTTTTTTCTGGACATGGAAGAAAGCTCATCCACCCACTATCCAGACACCGCCGAAGTGTATGCACTTATTTCAATCACATTTTGTAAAAGTTAATCCTCATCCATATTTGTTGTTACTTACTTATGATACATGGACAAGCCAAGCTCGCCCTGCCAACGTCTATGCGAATTTAAGTCAGTAGGGTGCGTCTTTCGTTTAACCAGAGCACCAAGAAGGTGAAAGTGCGACTTAGCTCTAAGACTTCTCCGATAGATGGCACAACTAGAGGATCCACTCCCTCAATTTTGACTTTGATCTGGAGGGGGAGGAAATTTTCTCCAGACCATTATACCGATGGTAACTGCTCAACGACCACAGGATTTTCGATTCCACAGATTTAACGAGCATAAGTATATCGCAAAAACTCTGTGCGTCTTTGGCGACATTGGGAATCGAACCCCACCCTACCGGACGGAAGGCCAATGCCCAAACCGCTAGACTACCATGGCCATTCAGCTATATTTAACTAAAATATTAGTCAAGACATATTTACAAAAAAATATACGTAAATAGTTAATAGCCCAGATTTTTTTCATATTTTTAATTATTGTACTTTCTTGTTGCCTTGTACTTTTGCGTCAATAGGATTTTTGTTGATAAGCTTAAGTTTTAGAAAAAGCAAATAAGAGGAGACTGTTATCTGCTTTTTCTAAAACTTAAGCTTTCCATTTGGATCGAAATGTGATAACGTAGTTTTAATTTTGACTCGTACTGAGGAAAAGATTTTGCACTATCTTCATGGAATGAGTACCTAGTGATAGATAGGTCATTGAATACAAACGGGAGATTTTGCGCAGTTTCAAAAACTGATTCAGCTTCTTGCCAAATATTATTGAAAAAGGAAATAATCGCCGTGATAAATTCGACCTATTAGGAAATTAAACACTCACTTCCACATTTTAATAAACTGCGCTCAAAGAATGTTAAAAAAATTTTTTTATTAAAACTTATCGTAATTTGATACTAAAGTTAAACTTAGGTACCTGAAAATCAATGCCTGAGTTGCGGAAAATTAATTTAACAGTATAAATCACACAAAGTAAATATATAAAAATAATATAATATTTTGTTTATTTTTATGTTATTTCTTAAAAACAATCAATTAATTGATAATTAATAAATTTTAATTGGTAATAAAACAAATCTTCATTTCTAACTTTAAGACCTCTTTTTGCAGATGAAGGAAAACTCAATTGCTATTAGTGGCTTAAAGTGAATTCCGAACAGCCACAATAAATCTGACGACGGAGTCGAATTCACGAGCTGCTTGCTTAACTGAAGCCTAAAGCATTGAAATTTCAACTATTAGTACTATCTATAATGCAAGACACATTTTTTGATTATATTTTAAATATAATTAATATGTATTGTAACTCAGGTTTCTGTAGAAAACATTTCTACCACTGTTGTTTTCTTACAGAGATTGATATAAAGCAGCTCATGAGCATATTAGATTTTTCTGTATATATTATTTTCCATTTGTCACTAATTTTGTGATTAATTTATGTGTGTAGACTTTTTATTTACATAAGCGCGTACATTTTTTTTTACAAATATTACGTTTGATTCAACTGTATTGCATTTCACGCTTTCTAAGATTTGTCTTAAATAAATATAATAACCAATTACATAAAAGTATGATATTTTTATATAATATACTGATGGCCATTTAAAAATGCAACTCCATATATTTATATGTATTTCCTGACAAGCAGTCGAGAGAGAGAGAGAAAGATTCCATTTTCACATTGATCATTAGGCATCGATTTATTGATTTCAAGAGCCTGAAAAACGTTGCAAAATGCCTTAAAATGATATTAGTATAATCTGAATTGTTCCCAAGAGTTCAAAACAAGAAAACTATCAGTTATCTGATAAAGTTCTCCTGTTTAAAATTCCTTTTTAAAGTGATCCTATAAAGAATGGAGTCCATCTACTTGTTAAAATATAACGATTGGATTCACACCGTATTCACGCTGTTCTTTAAAGGAGCGAAATACATTTCACATAATCAGATATTTTAATATAGAGAATTAATATACAGTCTTACGAATACAGAAAATTTACATGTTTTTGTTAAATATTTGCTGGGATTGATTTTATCTTTAATTTTAATTCAAACCACTTTTTGACGATATTATAGGGAGAAATATCTTTTATCTCTAGTAAATTCTATATTATTATATAAAATTTACTAAAGATAAAAGATAGTTCATAACTGCTGGAGAGAAATTCATTCTACATAATTACCTTCAAACAAACTGGAATCCTACTATGTACCTTGTGCCTGGATAGCACTACCTGCCACTTACCCTTAAGAAGGACCACGAAATTGGTTGAGTCATTTTTTAATACAAATCGTCTCCCAGATCAAATTTTTAATTTCAGTTATTGATATTTTTGGAGTCGAAAGGGTAGCAAAGTAGCATAGTGTAAGAGCTACAGAAAGGTTCATGGTCTTGGTCACTGATGTGTGAGGTGGCATCAAGTTAGAGGGAGACCTTGATTATTAGATAAAATAACTATACTGTTATTGGGACTATTTAAGTACTTATGCATAATTTCAAGAGAACTGGACATACCAAAATAGTTCAAATAAGATTTGATCAATGATGTCAAATTATAAATTACCAAATATTTTACAAGAAGGAAAAATTCTCTTTTTGGATTAGTAAATGGATTCATCCTATCGCTTTCTTTGAGAATACAAAGTTGCCGAATACATCGAAGATTCACTTGATGCTTTTTGAGTTTTCCAACCGATAATTAATTTATATTAAACTTCAGTGTCACCATCCATGAATCTAATGCTATAAACAATCCTTAATTTTACAAGCAAAAGTTGATAGATATACTTCAAAAAGAGCAAACTAATGATATTGAAAAAGAATGAATTGCGTAGCGAAAGAAATAAAAAATCTCTTGAAACTCTATCTACTTCATACTATAAAATACTTGACAAAATGAAATTTCGCATGAAATGGTCAAAAGAAAAACAACCCCAATGCCAAATGAAGCAATATATTCAGAACTGGTTACAATCATTGACAAATTGGGATTTTGTTTTCCGAGAACATTCAGTGAGAATAAAAATAAAAACTTTACTCATGTGTCACAAGAAATTCAAAATAAATGAATCGGGCGAATAATTCAGTAAATATATAATAACACACTGAAATAAAATTCACTGAACTGTATTATTAATGATTTATTTGCTTTAATTTTACAATCTCTCAGAGACCCATAACAATACACGTCACTTGATGGCTGCTCGACAAACACACATACAAAAAAAAAAAAGATTTCTCACAGATAGCGCAGTTTGGTCTCTATCAGTAACAACTTGTTTAATGAAATTTTAAGAAATTAATTTCACAAAATTTATAAGTCAAATTCAAAAGGCTTAAGTATTGTTCCACAATATTTCTCAGTGAGTATCTAGACTACTTCCCCCAAAGATCAAAGAAGACATGTATTAAGAATCCTAGTGATTCAAAATTGGTAAGTGTACGAGAAATGGAATATTTTATAGGTTTTGTTGAAAAGAAAAAAAATCAGGAGCATTATTAGATGATACTAAATGAACTCGATATTGGTGGACTCAACATTATGAAACGTAGAGGACAAAAGTTTACTATAATGCTGCTATAATAGTGGAAGACAAAGAAATGTGCAGCAATGAATGAAATATATCATCGATAATGCCAAATGTGTGCACTGCCGAACTCATTGAACCTAGTTTCCAAGCAAGCGATTTCAATGGACTTGCATTGACTTTCTTTCGGAACATTGAAAGACTCATGGCCGACTGTCGTTTATAAACATTGGGCCATCATCATTTAATAAACATTGGGCTTTCAACAAGTTTCGACCTTGTCGATACCTGACTTTAAAGTATGTAGTAGCCAACAGTGACTTACCGATGTTGATCCATCGTCAATATCCAACCAATTACTTTTAACATTTAACACATGCCATGTGTCTTTTTAATAATAACTTTTGAAAATTTCTACTTTTTATTGAAATATAATTTATTATTGAATATTGTACACTCAAGTTGACTACAGCTTTTCTTAAATTATATTATTTTAAAGTATCATCGGAATATTTTTAAATCTTGTATTGAAATTCTCAAAGTGAGCAGGTAAAGGCGTCATTATTCAACACTGTCAAAGCTATAAAAGCGCTGTACGATATGAAAAGGGAAGTAAATTATAAATTGTGTTCTTAAGCATTTTTTTTTTCAGTTTAGGTTATCTAAATCTTTGGTTACTTTTATTATTAACCTGTATATTTATTCAAGTATAAGTTATTTTTGTACAATAACTGTCTTCAAAATTTGTTTTGTTTCTTAAATTTATACTTTAAGTTATGTCTCATCAATGAAAGCACATTTGAATTCCATGAAAACCGATTATGCAATCACACTACGTAGCAAATTCAAGTAAAAAACTCAGTAATGTTTCATATTCTTAATTTCAAATAAAAAATACTTATAACTAATCAATTAAATAAAAGAAGTAAGTCTTTTAAAGAAGCGGTTTTATGCATTAATTTAAATCGCTTTTAATTCTATTTTAAAATATCAAAAAAATATTCCTCTCAGTTTTAGGGTGTGCAAAGGACTATTTGTGCTACCTTTTGTGATTATCTTATTTTATGCAAATAGGAAACTTAACTATACTAAACTCAATGGCACGACAGCCACTATGGGGCTAAGGCCTACAATGCCTGCCCGTATCTGTTTCCGTGACCGAGGGCCTTGGATTGCGAAGCATGTATCCCGTTTAGGTGGTCAGCCTAACGCGAAAAAGAGTGTTCAGCTTCTTAGCATTCTCTGTACTCAGTTTTATCTACCCACTAAAGGGATGAAAGACAGAATTGACCTTGCTCAGCCCCAGGATTGATCCTAACTGCCGGGCCTTAAAAAGGTGGTTTTCCTTTCTGACTCAACAGCAGCTCTTCAAGCCATAACTTCATTGCTCCCACATGATGCCCTTGTTATGGCCTGCCGGGAAATCCTTTCGCAACTACAAGAAAGAACTGAAATCTGTTTGCAATGGGTGTCAGGGCATTGTGATATTGATCGTAATGAGCGTGCAGATAGGCTTGCCAAATGTGGATGTGACTTGACCCAAGAAGACAGGCCTATAAGTTATTCTGCTGCACGTAGTGCTATTAATCTACGTATTGAAAAATCAATTAGGACAGCCTGGGAGGCAGCTGCTGTTGGCAAAAGATGGGAGACTCCAACAGCCTGCCGCGTGGAGTGGCGGTTGCCACCTTCAGGATGGCGACGGGTCACGACTACCTCCAGAGGCATCTCCACAGGATCGGCCTTGCCGATACTTCCCTCTGCCCCCTGTGTTCTACAGGCGAGGGTACAGCCGAACACCTGGCTTGCTGTGATGCTCTGGAACAGGCCGACGACGACTTGAATGGGCAGGTTGGACTCTACTGGGAAGCACGGCACCAAATGGCCCATCGGCCATGGTCGGGCGTTGGATGAAGAAGAAGAAGAAGAAGGATTGATCCTCGAAAATGTACCTTAAAATGAATCTCGGACCTGAGCATTAAATTGAATCTCGGAAATGTGACTTACTTCCACACAAATTTTCTTATTAGAATTTATAGAAGAAATGTCTGGCTACTTAGAGTTGGCTTAAGATTTTATGGAAAACATGCCATTACTTTTAAAAAAGTTGTATGTTATGTATTTTCATGTGTGCCAATGTTTTATTTTATTTATTTATTTATTTTGAAATAGTATGCTTTTTCAAAATATTTATCTCTTCTTATTTAAATTGAATAATATACAGTATTTCTAAATTAATAAGAATAAGTAACTTGTTATAATGACGTATAATAATTAATGATTATACAACGATAGAAAATGTCCTTTTTATTAGGTTCTGTTCTATCTATCTTTTCATAGAAAATCTTACGATATTGCTGGAAAATAAAACAATTTAATAATTTTTTTAAGCTTTATGTTCTGAGTATTTGCAACAGTATTTGGCATGGAGAATGAAATTAACCAACGGCATAAATTTACTTCAAACAGAAATAATAGCTAGAATGTGAGAAAATGAGCAAAAATGATTTTGTAACTTTTTGATTCGTAAATAAATATTTACCCTCTTATTATGTTGTATTGTACAGTATAATATTTCTGAAACGCTATAAAATTTATAATTTTTTAATTTGTCATATCTTATGATAATTAAAAATTATCATTTTTTCCTATGTGAAATAAAGTTTCTTAAAGAATTAAAATATTGGGAATATTGAATTCTTTTATTGTTTTACTGCAATAAAATTTTTAAATGGCAAATAAATTATGTAAGAAATTGATTGAATTTCCTCATCCACCTTCTTCGAGAAAAGTCTTTCTTTACAAAGGAACATTAATTTTATATCATTTTATTCTTAATATGTTACTAGAACTTCACTAAATTATTTTATATTCACAACTTCACAAATATTTATGAAAAATAAATAAAATTAGCCAGTATTGAAAAAAACTGAAAGCATAATTTAAGTTTTGTATGTTAAATATGCTTCTGATTAATATTTTTGCTCATACAGCTATAGAAATGCTAAAAAAATGATAAATTATTGAATAAGGGATAAAAAAACAATGATTAATTGTGCGTTTTTATTCAGTGCTATTTGATCTTGTACCACATTTTTAATTACATTGAGTAGAATCGGTTTGATACGTGTAATACAGTTATTTAAAAAAAGTTTTTCAAAATAATTAAATAAAACTCTTAAAAAAAGCGGCAGGAATTATTTTTTAAAATCTAATTTTTAAGTCTACTATTAGTCCTACTATTAATCTAACAACCGATTATCGGCGTTATTTGTTACTTCATGTTTTTTCTTTTTTCTTTATTTCTTTTCCTTCCTTTCTTTTTTATTTTTTGTAGCACAGTAGAATAGTAGAAATGTTGTAATAAAGTTATGCTTTTTGTGTTTGTTGCTAAAATCTTTTGTTTTACCTTTGAATCATGTTTTGAAAAAATACTTTTATTATTATATCAAAATATCTTCACAGCGGGTAGATGCAAAACCCCACGAATTAGAAATTTGAAAGTATTTGTTAAAAATACTTATTTTAAATTTTGAAACGCAACATTTGGTGTCCACAGCAGGACGGAGTATTTTATTGTGATTTTTGACTGGATTTTGAACTTCGAAATTCGAGATGGACTTTGGAGCTATAAAAATGCAAAGAAAAGGTCTATGAACAGAATTCTCTTTTACTCTGAAAAAAATTGAACAAGAATTATTGAGAGAAATAGGTGATATAAAAACACTTTAAACTTTTTAATGTCAGTTAAAGGATAAATTTCAGAGACTGGATATTTGTCAGATTGCGATTTCTAAGAAATTGTTACAGTCTGAAAATGTCGAACAATTATTTAATAGTGATTTTGTTGAAGCTGAAAATTACAGAGATAAATTAATTGAAATTTCATCGGAAATTGATTTGAAATTAAAAGAACTATCCTTTCCATGTAATAAGGAATCAAAGAAGTTCAGATTACAGAAAATTGAAATCTAAGAATTCAATGGAGAAACCAAAGAATACCTCACATTTTGGAGTCAGTTTCGAAAAATTCATAATGACACAACCATTGCCGATAAAGACAAAATTCAATACATTGCAATCTATGGAGCTGGCTTCGAAGCTGAACGTTTAGTGCTTAGCTATCCAGCTACTGCAGATAACTTATCCGAAGGCAAATGTACAGTTAAAAGACCGTTTCGGGAGTGAAGATTTACTAGTGCAGATTTATGTTTCAGATTTATTATCGATGGTCATGAAGAATGCATCTATAGTAAAAGCGAGAATTGATTTTTCATCTCTTTATGATGAGCAAGAAAGTAAACTATGAGTATTGGAAAGTCTTGGAACAACGCAGGAAAAATACGGTGATTTCCTGACATTATTAGTAGAAAGTTTCCTTCCCGAAGAAGTATTGGTCACCTGGGACAGAAACTGTAATTATGTGACTCCTCACAAAAAAAAGAACATTAGAATTTTTAATGAACTTTCTCCAGGACATAAAGGGTGAACAAATGGTACTACTGACCCTTTCTGGATTCGTTACCCTCAAATTCAAAGGAAAATTGATAAATTAAAACCAGCTGAACCAATAATAGCGTCAGCAATCCTATGTCTGGCCAATTCAGGTAAGACCATTAATAATTGTATTTTTTGCGATAAATGTTTTACCGCGAAAAAATGACAATAGTTGATAAGCAATAATTGTTAAAAAAAAAAGAAGGTGCGTATTTCGCTTGTTTAAAAAAAGGCTGAACATATAAGTAAATATAGCATGTTGTAAAAAAGTAAAAACCAATAACATCAGTAGTTGTAAAAATCAATTACATTGCTCTTATTGTAAAAATCATCATTATGATATTGTGTATAGTAAAAAAAATAATAAATGAACAAAAATATATTCAAAAAGAGTGTTCCCTTTCTACCTCGGGCAGAAGCGAAACAGTATTTTTGCAGACCCTTTCTGTTAGGATTGGATGTCAAGACGGAGCCGTCGCAAACTTGTACCTTGACCGGGGCAGCCGTGAACTTATCACGACAGCCCCGAGTTCACGACTGCCCCGGTCAAGGTCGCCAGAAAATTATTCCCACGGTAATAGACACAGGGAGTCAGAGCAGCTACGCAAGCGAAAGGTTGATGACCCAGTTTGGGGCCTCCTCTGGAAGGAAACGCGGATTCGTACGCTCTTTGGGGGAATGAAACTAAACTAAAACAACAATTTTCTATTGAAGTCGGCAATTTTAAAGGAACTTTTACTTTGAAGTTCTTTTTGAAAAATCGATTAGTGGATTTATTCCTACGAATGAGAATAAAAAGGTTTTGAATGAATTAATAGAAAATAAAATAGATTTTAGCGATTCTTTTTGAAAGGAAACAGAAATTAATCTTTTAATTGGAGCGGATTTTATAGGAAAATTATGAACTGGAAATTCTTTTGAATTAAAATCTGGTTATTGAAACGAAACTTGGATGGATTGTATTTGGAAAATAGAATTCATGTGAGGGGAGTAATATTTCAAAAAACCTATCAATTCATTCTTTGAAGATACTTATCAGTAAATTATGGAAATTGAGCTTCTGGAAATATCCAATCCAACTCTAATTGAAAAAGAAAAGAGTGATTTTAATTTAGAAGATTTCAATAATGAAAATTCTTCCTGGTGGAAGATATGAAGTAAAATATGGGTGGAAAATATGAATCTATCGAATAATAAATAACTAGTTTGGAAAACACACTCGTGGATTATTAACAGATTAGTATGCAACGAATTTTTTGTTGAGTATCAGCTTGTTTTTCTGGATTGGGAAGAATTAAAAATTATTGAACGCATACCAGATTTTGAGATAAACAATGATTGTCATTATTTATCTCATGGACCAATAATTAAATCAGAAAGCCAAATTACGAAAATCCACGTCCAATGTTCGATGCGCCTGCCACTGAAAAAGGAAGGCCTTTTTGAAATGAATGCCTGTATAAAGAATTTAATTTTATAGAGTTAATACATGATATTCTTGATAGATTTAGAATGTATATTATTGGTATCAGAGTGCTGATATTGAAAAGGCTTTTTTAATGCAGATTATAGCACCACATCACAGATGTTTTCTTGTACTTTTTTCCCATCCAATGAAGGCCAGCTAGTAGACACTGTAGGGTCTTTTTGGAGTGTCTTCAAGACCTTTCTTTTTTCAATGCTTTTATAATGCATTTGTTAGAAAACTGTAAACCTGAATATTATGATGTAAATCAGAAACTTCAGCCTTTCATCCCTTCAGTGGATCGATTAACTGAGTACCAAGCATGCTTGGGAACTAAACACTGGGGGTCTTACGTTAGACTGACCACCTAACTGGGACATATGCTTCGCACCCCAGGGCCCTCGGTCATGAAAACAGTTATGAGCACTGTAGGCCTTGGCCCACATGGGCAGTCGTGCCATGAAGTTTAGTTTAGTTTTAAATCAGAAACTTAAGCGTTCCTTCTATATTGATAATTGTGTGTCGGGTATATTTAATAGATATGAACCAGAGTAATTTATATTAATTTTGTGATTTTACGTAATTTTGAAAGTAATATGGCTGGGGAAAATGTTGATTAACATTCAGAGGATACTTCTGTTTTAAGAGTAATTTGGATAAAAATACACTGAATGTTCACAGATTTGAATGTCTTGACTTGTAATACCAAAATTACAAAAAGAATAATTTTATCAATTATATAAAAAAAATTCATCGTATTGGAATAACACCAGCTACATTGTTTTCTAAAATGTTATTGCAAAATTTGAGGAAAATGAAAAATTTTTGGGATGAGTTGAATTGTTTCAAAATGTGATGTGTAAGTGAATTTTTTAAATGTGGTTTAAAATCTATTTAAAAGATGTATTTTTATTTCGGTATATGGCTATTAATTCAACATCTGAGTCATATGTTTTTGTGGATGCTTGCAAGGGGGCATACGCAGCATGCGCTTTTTGTTCGATCAGCTTTCGATTCTGAATTTAAAGTAATTCTCGTACGGGCGAAACATACAGTCACACCCTTAAAGCCTTTAAGCCCCTCGATTATAATTAATGGCTTACTGCATAGGTTCTAAACTAGCAAATTTTATTATTAATGCACTCGATTTGCTAGATATAAAAATTACTTTTTGGTCTGATTCTACTACAGCTCTTTGGTGGATAAAAGGGCAAGGAAATTGGTCCATTTTTGTGCAAAACCGTGCTAAAGAGATTCGTGAATTGACAAAAGGTCAGTTATGGAAGCATATTCCAAGAAATATGATTATTGCTGATATATTATTTCGGGGTTGTTCAGCGAAACATATGATTTTTTCAAATGGTGGAAAGCCCCTTTGTGACTACGAGAATGTTCTGAAAACTGGGCTGTTGGAGAAATTCTCTGCCAAACTGAACACGTAGATTTGGAAAGAAAAATGTTAAAGTAATGAATATTGATCTCTCAAAAGACGCGTCCCCTTGGTCTTCAGACAATATATTAGATTATGATAAGATGATTAGAATATTTGCATGGTTGTGAATATTTGTAAATAATTGTAAAATTGGCCCGAATAAATGCAAAAATCGTGAACTTTCATTATCAGAAACAGAGAATTCCATGGAAAAATTAATTTGTCTGGTACAAAAGTATTACTTATCTAATGTAAAATCGTCGAATTTTATTGAAACTGTTGTAGATGATAAGGGTATTTTAACAACTAGAACAAAAATTGTTTTGAGAGATGATGCTAAATCTTTCATGTATTCAATATTATTACCAGAAAAATGTAAATTCACTAAACTGCTAATCAGAAATGTTCATGTAAATAATAGCCATGGATGTATTCAAAAGATGTAATGCCTTTTAAGAGAAAACAATTGAATCATTAGAGGTAGAAAAGTCATTAAAAATCATTTATACAACTGTGTTGTTTGTAAAAGGTTCAAAACCAAATTTATGTCAAGCGAACCAAGGCCTTTGCCACCAGATAGGGTAACGGATTGTACGCCATTTGAAATGGTTGACATTAATTTAAACGGGACTCTATTTTTAAAAGAGGGAGGAAATGTTTGGATAGCACTGTTTACTTGTGTCGTATACCGTACTATCCGCTTCGAACTTGTTGGTTTCCTCTCTTCTGATGTATTTTTTCTGGCATTTAGAAGGCTCATTGCTAGACGCGGCTAGCCACAAATAATTTATTATTACAATAGAAGGAATTCTTGTTGTCCTTTCAATGGTATCTTGAAATTAATTTGGTACAAAATATTAAATGAAACAAATTCTTATAGAATACTTTTTTTAATTTATTCCTCCCACCGCTTGGTGGGAAAGATTGGTTTGCACTGTAAAACTGTTAAAACGCACTTTGGGTAAATCTGTGTTAACTTGTGAAGAATTGTATACTATTATTTGCCATTATGAATCTTTAATTAATTGTAGATCACTGACTTAAGTATCTAAAAATCCACAAGAATTGGTTCTTTTGATATTTCGTATCGAGAATCAGAAATCTGATGTTAAGGATATTGACTAAGTAAACAGGCAGAGTCTTGGAAAACGATTGCAATATAAAAGTGAGGCAACGTTTTAGAAAAGAGTATTTGGGTCAACGGGTTCAAAAACAGAATGAAAAGCGATTTCGCGTTTCTGAAGTAGGAGAATTTTTATTAATAGGAAACGCTAACAAAAAAACGTTTATTTTGGATATTTGAAAAATTGTAGAATTAATTCTCGGTCTCGATAATAAGATTCGTACCTTAAAGCTTAAAATCCAAATTTGAACAGTTTTGCGACCAATACAACGTATCTTACCATTGGAGATACAGGCAAATGATGATAATATTAATGCTGATAAGAAATATATAGGTGAGGAACCTATTCCTGTTGGTGTCACTTTTTCTGAAGGTCAGTTAAGACCTGAAAATGTTATTTTGAAAAAATATACTTCGTCTGGCAGATGTGTAAAAACACCAGACTTGATCTGTTCAATAATGTATGTTATGAGATTGAGACTCAGTCCGAGTCTCAAGGGGTTGGGTAGAGAAGGAGCTTCTGAAATAAAAGTCACTGTGCCTTTTTTTGTAGCGCATTAGAAGAATAGGTATGCTGTAGTAAAGTTATGCTTTTGCGTTTGACGCAAATATCTTTTGCTTCCTCTTTGAATCTTGTTTTGAAAATACTTTTATTATTATATCAAAATATCTCCTGCATCGAGTAGATACAAAACCCATGCTCTAGGCAGAAGATACGTTTAATCGTAGGCTTCATAACTGGGCACTACTAATTCAGAAAACACCTCTATAAAATGGGACTGTTTCAGAAAGACCCTATCTGCAGGAAATGTCATATGCAAGAGGAAACGGCCAAGCATATCATTTACGAATGCGAGGCCCTGCCCCTCCCTAGATTAACTTCTTTAACTAGGCATCATCCATACTAGAGAGTTACACCTAGACTCCATTAAAGGGTTATCGGACTTTATTAATAAAGTGGGTGACTCGAGCAACTGGAACCAGGAAACATTGGGTTTGGAGTTAATAGTACAAAATGCTGATAAAAGCAGAGGTGCCCAATATAATACAAACCCAACTCTAAGAAGAAGAAGAAGAAGATACAAAACCCCATGAATTATAATTTTGACAGTATTTGTTTAAAATACTTTTTTTTTTGATTTTGAAACGTAACACAACTAAAAAAGCTAATTTTCAGTCACATATTTTATTTCTTAAAAGAACCAGATAATTCTTCGTTATACGAAATACTACTTTCATTTATTCAAAAAAATTTCAATGCAATAAATTTTTTAATTAATCAGATGTTTTGTGTTCAATTACTCATTCCCGTTTGAAAATTAAAATCTTAATAGGGAAATATATTATGATTTATATTGTCCATGTTTTGAAATCTATAAAAAAACATTAAAGCGTTGGAGGAACTGAAAAATGCAAGTTTGAAAATTTAAAATTATTAATTATATACTTATATAAATTAATAAAAAAATTAATTAATTTTCAGTTTTAAAAATTTTAAAGTTTATTAGAGTTTGTCAAAATAATTTTATTAACTTTTCAGCACACGAAATATGAATTTAAATTGAAAAGTATAATTTTCAAAATATAAGTTAATTTAATGAAAAATTACATGATAAACTTATAATTGCTTTAGTTTTAAAGTTATTAACCCGGGAAGCCGATTTTAGGTTTTGTGCTCTTTTCGTACATAAGCAGTGTTATTTTTACTAGAACCAGAATGATTATTCTCATAAAACTGACATTAAACCAACATTGGTTTGATATCGTTCCATTGGATATAACTCGTTGGATCAGCTTCCTTGACTAAGAAAAAATTATATTAATATTATTTAAAAAAATATATATAAAAATTATTTCTCGTCATTAAGAGTCTGATGAGATTTCATTTTCGTGACTTCAAATGTTTTAAATTTTACTCATATTTTTTTAACCTCCTGATAGCTTTGTACCTTCAGTTTCGTTCACAAAGATGAGTCTCTTTTTTATTTAAATCCAGAAGTTTATTTATTTTTACTCTATTTCTGTTTTTAACTAAAATTTTCGAAATTCTTGACCTTTTCTTTGTCGACAAACCCAATAATTATTTTTTTGATGAAAGAATTTTTTATTACATATAACTTTACTTTAAATTATAATTACAGTTAGCTATTTCAAATTTAAATTTCATGTTAGGTATTAAATATTTTCTACAAATTAAATTATTAAATTCAAAACATTATATTAACATTTAAGAGACTAAAGAAATAGGTTTAATAAAGTTTCCAAGTATACTTTAGAATAAATGCTTTTTTTTCTACTGATCAAAAACTGATATATGATGAGTCGATAGAATCATTTATTATTCTGAAAAAAAAAAATTTACACTTTTGCTTTCCATTAAGTTTAGTAAGTAACAGATTCACAAATGATTCTCATTAAATAAGGACTGATATCAGAAACGAAAATTAAAAACGAAAAAAGATTTAAAAATGTGTACCATTGACCATGAAGCTTTGAATATATATCTACACATCATTTATAAAAGATAAAAATAAGAATAATATTGATCAAAATGCACACTTGTAACCAAAAATTAGATATTTAATCCTAATCTAATTAATTATAGAAGATGTTAATTTCATACAATGGAAGTGGGATATCCTATTGATAAATAAATGTAGAAATAAAAATAAGGGCGCTCCGTGGCTGAGTGGTCTAAAGCATCACCGCTAATCGCTTGAGAGCGTAGGAGTGTGGGTTCGATTCCCACCATGGCCCTGGGTGTTTTCTTCGTTATTCTTCTGTGGTTGTACATCTGTCATTGTGCTATTTGTCCTATTATCGACGAAGACTTACAAGCGGATCTCAAGAATCAAGCATACAAGTCTGAATATATGTAATGTAATAAAATAAATAAATAAAAATAATCATCGTCACACACACATATTTTCTTTAACTGTAGCCGTCAAATCAGTGTTTAAATCCTTCTTTCAGCGAATGGTATTGTGGCGTGTTTTTGCGCTTAGATTTTAGAAAATCTAAGTATTCAGATAAGAAAGAGACGCTTGCTGTGCATTATTTTCTACTTTTACTATCGTTATAATCATTGAACTACAAATCTATTCATGATGTATTACCAGTATTTGTCAGCAGAAAAAATGAAAGGATTTGAAAATTATAAGGTAAAGAGATCATACGATGTGTTCTAGAACAATATGTAATTTTTTATTCTTTTCCATTTGTCATTGAAATATCTCTTAGTCTTAAGTGACTTTTCCTTGATTTTTGTAGCTGTACAATTGGCTAATTATTTCATAGAATTATAAATTATTTAAATTAAATATAAAATATTAACATTGCTTTTGGTATAGATTAATAAATTGTGTACCAAAAGCAATTTTAATATTACTAATTTTATCAATAGTACTTTCGATTCCTGTAGATTTTTCCATACTAGTTTTAATTATATTTTATATAAAATATTGCGTTCTTGTTAGATCACATTTTATTATTATTTTTCAGAATTAAATGTAAATGTGTTCCACTTGTCTTGCAATTATTCATAATAAGAATATAATATTCTGTAACTAAAATTTATCTAACCAAAACTTGATTAGTGTTAACGGTTTTCAACCAAAGAATATTTTTTAGAAACTTTTATGCTTATTGAAATTTACGACTTAATCATAATTACCTACATGATTATAAATACCTTTTTATTAATGTATAGAATAATTATTTTCTTAAAAGTTAACATTTTGCTTTGGCCCAACTCCTGAAATAATCTCCTATTGTATATTTTTAGTAACTTTTTATGTTAATAAAAATAAACAATATTTTTACAGTATAAAATTAAATATGATTTCCATTTATCAATAATATTATTTATTGATTATTGTTGAAAGCTTGCTTAATCTGTTTACACAGTATAATTACTGATTCTTATAATGCCTTAAATGTATCTTGTATAAGTTTTTTTATTTATACTTCCAGAATATCATGGAAATTATGCTTACATAGAAGTGTCATATATATGATAATGTATAATGAAGAATAAATTGAATAGAAATCTATTTAAGAGGAAAAAAAATATTTAAAATTAATTTCAAGTAAAAAATTGTGAAAAAATTATGCATTCTATTTTTTACTCAAATTTTAAAAACTTGAGATTTTAGAACTTATTAACTTAAAGAAGTGAAAATTTGTGCTTTCTGAAAGTAAGTAATTTCTTTAGAAAAATCTAGCATTTTTTAAAATTTCTTAGCACACAAGAAAGTGGATTATTAAAGATATTTATTAAAAGTACAGAAAAATGCAGCAGAATAATAGTTATAAATATGAGGGTGACATTAAAATATTTTCTAATGGAATTGTATTTGAAATATAAAAATATGTATTACTTGATTTAAATAAACATCCATGTGAAAAGTTAATGGAATAAAATCTGATAAAAACCATTATGTTTGTGCATTTAAATTTGGTAACATAAATTTTAGATTATTGAATTAAAATTTTCATTAAAATTGTGAAAGAAATTTTAACTTAATATAAATAATTATGTGGGAAATATAAATTATTAGACATTGCAGTAATTAAAAACAAATGCAGTGTTTTTCTAACCCAAATTTCATGTGGCTTGAAGCTAACTTGATGTCTTCTGGGACACACAACCGCTTATTATATTAATTATCATCTATCTGAAAATATAATTACTTTTTCATCAGCAGTGTATTTTAATAATATTAATTTTAGATCAAATATTTAAGTTTTTATTCTGTAAATCCTTATTAACTATATTATTTAATTAAACAGTATGTAAAAGTAAAATAATATGGGTAAAATTATTCTATGCAATGTTGTTAATATCAGTGTATATGGCATAGATTCTATATAAGTTGTTTACTGTTGGGGCATAACTATTTAATCAGTAATCTCAACATAGGACTTGTATTTTTAGTTCATTATTGTTCTTTTTTGAGGGAAGGGGCCATTGTGAAAATGTTTTGGTGGACCAAGAGGCAGAGGAATATTTTTAATCTTAAAAAACCTCTTGATTGGAATAAATGTACATCAGATCTCTTAATGAACAAATCCCAAATAGTATGTTGCAAATAAAAATGAATTGGCAAATGTAACAAATATCAACACCAATCAAAAGAAATTAGAAAATTCAGTAACACTTCCACTAAGTCTCAAAAAAAATTGTTTTTCTCTAGATAAGGTTACCAAGAATTATTTTACTATTTGTTGACATTTACACCTCACAAGCATAGTGGTTTTTCTAACTTGCTGCTGATTTTGTTGAGGATTGTTTTGTGACTTATTAAAATAAAAAGTGTATCAAATTTTCGAATCATTAAAGTAAACAATAAAACATTGTAAGCCATGATGGCAAATTCTCCAAATTGTAAACCTCCAAAGCCATGATGGCAAATCTACTGGATTCCTTACTACATAACATGCTACTAATTCTACCTCTTATGGTACTGAAAGGTGAAATATTACTAGTGGCCAGGAATCAGAACACTTTTCTCACTGACAGAAGAGTTTAAGGTAGAAAAATATGTTAACTGCTCTCTGGTCATTTTTAGCACAAGTGGTCTAAGGATCCACAGTTTAAACCACTACAAACCTGCGCTGGGAATCAAGCTCATGAACTATTGAAGCAAATGCCATAGAACTAACTGTTCAGCTGCCAGATCGGTATGAAAATCCTAGCGACTAGACATTAGTAAATAAGTTTCATAATAAAAGAGGAATCCACTTTCTATGCTGCTGCTATAAAATTATGTAGGATATCTTTTCCAGTTTTAACAATGTTTTGTTTACTTTAATGATTACAAAATTTGATACTCTTTTTATTTTAAGAAGCCACAAAACAATCCTCAACAAAATCAGCAGCAAGTTAGAAAAACCACTATGCTTGTGAGATATAAATATTGACATATGATAAAATAACTCTTTGATAACCTAATATGGAATTTTTTTAGTGACTAAGTGGAAATGATATGAATTTTGCAATTTCTTGATTGGTGTTGATATTTGTTACTTTTACCATTTTATTTTTGTCTGCAACCTATTATTTGGGAATTGTACATTAAGAAATCTGAAGTAGATTTATTATTCATAATTATTTCATATTTACTTAACTTTACTCTTTTCCTTTTTCCAAAATGTTTCTTTTTCAAAAAATTTTTCTCTGCAACATATAATGCATACTTTTGGTAGTATAGGAGATCAATTTCAAAAAGCAGGATTACTTTTGTTTCATGTTACAGTTTTTTAAAGCAGTATTTCCGTTGCCTTCTGATTATTTCTTACAAAGTTTTTCAACAACGGAAATTCTAGTCTTATTGGTAAAAAGTTGATAGCATCTTTTAATATGCCAAGGGTTTTATAAATAGGTATATTGGAACATTTGTTTTCTTCCAGAAGTATTAACTTCACAGAAATAAAAGACTCAGGAAAGTCAATTAATATATATTTGGTAACATATTATTTTATTTTGTTTCAACTTTTTTCAGAAAAAGGGGAAACAATTTCAAGATTTTCCTTCCCACGATGTAAACAGCAATTCAAAACTGAAGGTATTATTTAAAAATTCAAATAGTAATTAATGCTAAGATTTGTCAACAAAACAAGCTTGTTAATTTACAATCAAATGCAGGTATTAAGCAAGCTGTTTTTGTATCTGGTTCTTATTTGAGGACTCTCGAGTGAGGAGCCTAGTAGAAGATATTTAATTGGCTACATTAGAGAATGAACAAAACTTTTGTATGGAAGTAGTTAAAAATTTTTCGAATGCAGAACTTGGTGTAAGTAGTAATATCTGACAATTATTAATAAAATGCAAATGAAATTACACTGTCCACAATTTGCCGGAGCAAACTTGCAAGATATGAGAGTTAGGCCCATGGCCTGATAATTCCATTATGTTTCAAGTGAATGTAGTTTACAGATATTAGTCTTTATTTTCTACACTTTTATCCTTTTTCTACACTTTTATCTAATGAGAAGCACAGTGAATTTAACTGTAACAATACTTAATCTTATTATTTAACTTAATTGTATTAAATCATATTGTATAAAGTGCACTTGTATGTTTCTGTGTGTGACAGAAGGGCTCATACAACTCCTTAAAATTCTTGGAATTAAAAAAAATTTAAGGACCCTTGTAACTCCTAGAATTTTGATATAATTCCTTGAAAATTGCGAATTACTATTAAAATTTTTACTTATCTTGATGCATTTATTTTTTATTAGAAAAAATCTTTTGAGTTTTTTGTTTTAATATTTAAAATTATCCAAAAACCTGATTTAATATTAGCTTTTAATGTTATTAACAGATGATGGCATGATAAGTATTAAATTATTGTATTCATAATTGTTGACTAAAAGATCTAGTTCAGCCATAAAAATTTTATGATCCAGTTCACTCAAGACTGGATGTAGGATTTAAATTTATGTTTGTGAAGTGAATAGTGCTTACCAATAAGATTGTCATTGATGCAATCAAAGAAACAATTTTAATTGCTTCTTTTTCTATTTGTGTCTGTCTTTTTTATTATATAAAACTCACTGAATATTAATATTTAAAAATAAAATTTTCAATTTAAAATATACTTTCCATGCATATTTCTTGTTGAAAATTGTCTAGAGATTTAGTAAAAATAGATAAATTTGTTAATCAATGAAATAGAGGCTGAATTAAATCATTTAATATAGATGGTGGAAAATGTTTTAAATGACCATTGGATTCTGGAAAAGCTATACCAAGGTAGAAATATTCAAGACAATGATAGAAAGATATAAGAAAAGAAAATAGATTGAAATATTCAATAAATTAACAGATAGGAATCTATTGAAGATATTTAGAAACTCTAGATATTAGAAGTTTCCCATAATTTTATACAATGTATAATTCAGTATTGTAAAGAATGTTGAAAATTTAAATAAAATTTTTTCTGTGACAGCTCTAAATTCATTGAAGGCTTTTGAACTAATCATTAAATATAATTTTAAATTAAATAAAAAGTATTCTTATTAATTTTTGCAATTATTTATTTCAATTATTTACAAGCATACCATATTTTCCTGTATATAAGCCATTGATTATGTGTTAAAAAGTTTCAAATTTTTTATTATGCATACCATGTACTGCTTGGATAATCTGATAAACATTTTGTATCTGAAAAGCTTATAATAGTTTTGAAAAAAATGCTGTTCATGTTTCATAAAATAAATAAAAAGATGGTGGCACTGCTTGGCTGACTTATTTCGCCTATAATCTGCTTAATCCAATTATATTCAAGAATGAATTCAGTTCCTTGCAAAGATATTAGTTGCTATAATTTTACATTCTATCTTGACAGGAGTTGTTTTGTTCTTAAAATATTCAAGTTCGTAATTGTCATGTTGAAGCAAAATTTTTAAGTTACACTAGGGTTCGCACAACTCCTGGAAACTCTTTAAATTCCAAAAAAAAAAAAAAAAATTTAAGGGCCCTTGAAACTTCTGGAATTTTGACTTGACTCCTTGAAAATTGTAAATTACTCCTGGAATTTTTTCTTACCTTGATGCATTTATTTTTTCCGCAAAATATTATAATTTTTTTGTTTGGATATTTTAAAATTTTTAATAAAATTGTTAAACTACTTAATTCAGTAAAAGTTTTTAATATTGCCACTAGATGGCGGCACGATCGATATTAAATTTTTTGTATTCCTGTTGACTTGTATAAACGTTTTCAGGATTTAGTTCCGCTACAATAATTTCATGATAACTCTGTTTAGTAGTATTTAGATTTATGTTAAGTGAAGTGAAACATGTGAAATTCAAATTATTACCAAGCAAAAATAAATGTATTGTACAATTAAGACTGTCAATTTTAATTGATTCTTTTTCTATTTACTGCTGTTTTCCTTGTATTGTATAAAATTCTTTGAATTTTAATATTTAAGTATAAAATTTTTGAGTTAAAACATATTTTCCATGTTTCCCTTGATGAAAATTACGTATAATTCAATTGAATCAGGATAAATTTGTTTATTAATGAAAATGAAATAAAAATTATTTAATATGGCTGGTGGAAAGTGTCTTTTCAATGACCAATGGACTCTAGAAACTGTATCTAATAGTTGTATTTGTTTTGAGTAAGTGTATTTATATTTGAAAAGAAATTGTCATACACATTTTGAAGTACGAAAATTAATTAATAGACAGGAATCTATAGGAAGTGTCTAAAAACTCTAAAATAACTAATTATTTTATACAATGTATAATCCAGTATTGTATAGAATGTGGATTATTTAAATAAAAAATTAGCTTTTATAGCTGTAAATTCTTGAAGGCTTTTGAAATAATTAATAATTTTAACTTAAATAAAAAATAGTCTCATTAATGTTTGCAATTATTTATTTTTATTACTTACAGAAATGAATGAAAAATATTGCATGTACATAATTATATGCATATTTGGTTAAGAACAATTTTTAAAATAAAATAATAAATTATTTAACGTGAATCTCGATACCTGGAAAGTTTTGATTTGACTCCTGGAAAATTCCTTAAAACTCCTGGAATTTGATTCATAGAACTCTGTATGAACCCTGTTATACATTTCTTTAATTTAATTATTAATGAAATTAATTTTATTTAAAAATGTCTAACCTTGTTTTTAAAGTTATTAAAAAATAAAAATTGAAAGGTTTAGCTTCTCGAAACTTGCTCTTGATGGATCTCATTCTTTCATCTCAGTTTATTGCATTTTGGATGAGGTGGATTCAAACAGGTCTTTTGTATAAATGTTTTTTTCTGTACACTTTATTATATTTTTAATCATACTGTGTATTTTTTATTTTATGTTATACCCACATTATTAACAATATATATTTTCGATTATTTGTGGGAAAAATTGCTGCAGATTTATGTGACACCTTTTTTCTCTTTCACCCTGGAAAAAAGTCATGTGGGTTATATACAGGAAAATATGTTAATTAAAAAATGTTGCATACACATAATTATATACATATTTCATTAAGAAAATTTTTTAAAATTAATGTCGGTACCTCCTGGAAGTTTTTGATTTGACTCCTGGAAAACTCCTAGAATTTCATTCTAGGCAATTTGTATGAATTCTGGGACAGGTTGATGGTTTAGTTGGTCATCATTGTTGTGTAATGTATTTTGCTATGCCTCTTTATTAAGTGTTATTTTCATGCATAAGATGTGTTAGATTCATTTTAAAAGAACTTATCCTGTATATGTCTATCCATTTCAACTTTACTTTAAACTCTGCACATTGTCACAGATAGGTTACAAGTCAGAATAACCCATTATTAGAGGTAGGTGCTGAAAAAGCTGAAAATGACATTAGAATGAAAGCAACTGATTGCAAAATGGCTGATCCAGAATCATCAAATTATGCTTTTTCCCAGCTCAATAACTACAATTATCAGTCCTGGAAGATTGACATAATAGGTCTTATGACTGGCATAAAACAATGACTTAGGACTGGTAAAATTTTGAAATTGAAACAATTTTTTTAAAATCCAAAGTTTATTATATCATTATCAGTTTATTTATCATAGTTACACAAATACTGTTTTAGAAAATCATTACTTGAACTGGTGGGGATCTGGTCGCATCAATTCTAAATGGTGGTAAATATTTATTTTCTATTGTTGAGAGAAGTTATTCTAGAAAAGTTGAAGTTTTTACCGTAAAGAAGATGTATTTAATTGTTTCAAACAGTTTATGGTTAAATCAGAAAGATAGCTTAATGTAAAGTTAAAGTTTGTTAAAACTAAAATGGACTCAAATTTACTTATAAAAATTTCTGGATTAATTAAATGAATTAGGATCAAACACACATTCATATATATGTCTGGACAAAATAGTGTAGCAGAAAGGTTTAAGACCACTGCAATGGATGGAGTTAGAGTTATACTACTAGACAGTGTTCTTCAACCTAGATTTAGAGCAGAAGCAATTCAAGCCTAAGTTCATGTAAAAAATTATACCAAACACAAACTAAAAGAAGGAAAAACACCTAATGAATTTTAGTACCAATTTAAACTATCAGTTAAACATTTAAAACTATTTGGTTGTTTAACTTATATTCATATCCATAAAATTCATGGAAATAAATGACAACCAAGAGCAAATGTTGATATAATGGTGGGATATTCGATTCAGAGAAAGGGGATTGAATCTGGATGCTAAAAGAATGCAGAATTGTAGAAACTATACTCATAAAGTTAGACAAGAGGAAAAATAATGTTGAAACTTTATTTGTGATAAAATTAGGTCATAGAACGATGTAAGATATCTTAGATTCAAAACCAAATTTAGAATTTAATGATAGTGTTAAGGACTAAAATTTCTCTTAAAATTAAGACAGTTAGCTAAAGTTGATATATCAGAATGGAGAACTGTCAACCCTATTAAATTAAGTGATAGAATTTGTATTTGTTATCTTCCAAATTGTAACAAAAGATTATGTTCATTAAGTGATGTAGAAAGGTTTTATAATGAAAATAATATATTGTTTGAAACATTTAATTTTAAAGCTAATAATGTTGAAGCAGATCCAAATTTTGATAAAAATGTAAAAAAAAGGAAGTTTATAGGTCTAATGATTGTAATATTACTCTTGATATTTTATATGTATTTGATCAGGAAATTTTTGATGTTGAAACACCCAAATCTTTCAATGAAACTCAATTATCACCAAACAGAGAAAACTCTGACGCTATGAATAAATAAGTGAAAATTGTGGAAGAGCGAGATGTATGGGAACTCCTCCCACCTCCAAAATCAAACCCACCATCAAAACCCTCCTCTAAAATCAATAATAGTTAATAGATGGGTGTATTCAATTAAATGAGTTAAAATTTAAATAAAGTCGAGGAATACTGATCTAGACTTGTAGCACAAGGTTTTAGTCAAAGGGCTGGTATAGTTTATATTGACACATTCTCACCGGTTGTTAATTTCTCTATTGTTAAACTTTTATTCATATTGCTTGCATCTTTCCTAGGCTGGTATCATGATCAAATTGATGTTAAAGCTACACTTATTCATGCAGAAATTTTAAAAAATTCTGTTTTTATGAAGCAACCCCCTGAATTCGTAATAAAATGAACTGATAGGAAAAAGTGCTTTCTAAAAGCTGTATACATTTTTCATCAAAGTGTCTAAATAAATTTGTGAATTAGATAATATTTTGAAAAGTGTGTTTAAACTTTAAAATGTATATAAGTTAAATGTCATATTAGTTATATATGTGTAAGTGTAGTTGTATTTGATAGAACTTAAAATGTAATGTAGGAAACTAGACATTTTAAAAAGTAGCTAGAAATGAAAGAATTAATTTCTAGTTAAATTTTTATTAATTATTAATTTCTAGTTAATTAGTCTTGTTAAATTTTTACTTGGAGTTAATTTTAAGAGAATCTGTAATTCTGTTTTTCATCAGCAAATTTATATTGAGAGGCAGATAAAGTTTGCTGAGTTACCTAAAATATTTGTAAACATTTTAAGCTTAATGCTAGACTTTCTGAAAAAAATTAAAGAACATGGAATCACACACAAGGAAAATGAGATATTAAAAAATTTCCTTATAACAGACCACTAATTATATGTATATTGTTTCTTGCAATTAACTCTAGACCAGACATAGAATTTTCCACCAACATCATGTCTCAATTTAACAATAACTACACTGAAAAGCATTGACTTATAATTGTTGATATTCTAAGTTATGTGTTTCATACTAAAACTAAAATTATATCTAATATTCAAAATCATTATTTAGTAAGTTGCTGTGATGTTAACTAAGGCTGAATTTAAATAATCGACTTTCAATTAGTGGATGTATCATGTTTTGGAGACATTCCTTTTATATGGAAACAATCTAAGAAAAAATGTGTTTCATTAAGTAGTATGGAATCAGAAATTTTTGTTCTGATTGAAATTGTTAGATGTAATCTGGTTTTCAAGAATAATAAATGAGTAAAACTTATATCGAAATGTTATAAACCAATACAGTTTTGTGATAATAAAGCTGCAATATTTTTCTCAGAGTATTATGATTATTATATACATGGGATCTCTTCAAATGTATCCAAATGTATTACAATGTATCCAATGTATGACAAAAAATAATCAAGAATCTGAAAACAAAACAAATATTAAATATGAGTTTGTATGTGAACTTTAAAATGATAAATTGCTTGTTCTTAAACATATAACTTCAAAAAGTAATTTTGCAGATTACAAAAACTTTGTTAAAAGATAAGTTTGTACAAATTTATTAATCGAATATATAAATCCTAACGCATGTTTTATTTAGGGAGTTTGTGTTCTGATTATCGGAAATTAACGAGTTCGAATTCCACCCCAATCAAAGATTTATCATGTTTGTTAATGGCGGTTGGGGCATGTTAAATATGCTGTTGTCACAATGTCTTCCATGTGAAATGATACATCCAGAAGTGACAGGCCAAGTTTTGGGATCCTTTTCTTGGTCCTTGCTTTAAACTATGTAGATCTTCCTAATTTCAGGGCCACAGTAGCACATGCACCAGAGGTTCCAATATAATAATTATAAGGCGCCATTGCACGTAATATTAAATTTCAGGTTTTAATAAAAAAATTTTTTCTAGTTATTGGAATTTTAATACTTCTCTGGTACTTAATTATGAAATTTAGTTAGTTCGAATTTGCCCACGATTCCAAAGTTAACGCGATCGTATTTAGTAAGCGGATTTTGCGCTTAGTGATGTAATTTAGGTTTGCGAAATAGCTGTGCTGCGCTTGGTGCAAAAATTGGAAATCATTCCAACCCTGTGCAGTTTTGTCGTCTTTTACCAAGTACAACATTGAGACTTACAAGAAAAAAGGTTGCTGTAAATGGCGGGATTACAGAATGTGCCAAGGAGGGTGGTCCGTAGCCAAGGGTATACATAATTAATACAAAACATCCCACCCGACATTGAAATATGCATATGCTTCAAAGAAAAATATAAAGTTACATCACTAATTGACATATAAACACAAAATTAACACAATAATTATAACAGTAATAATGAATACAAGTAGCGTATAGGTTTAACAAATAAGATTAAACATTTCAGTTCAACTAAAAATTATTCACAATAGACAAAATACAAATTTTAGATATATATCTTCTAATATTTGACTTCGCCGTGCGTATATGTGTTACTCTGATATTGCCGTTTGGGCTTGAAATTACTTTAATGATTCAACCTAGAGACCACTCATAAGCTGGAAGCTGAATTCCCTTTATTAAAAGTAACATACCAGGACTTAATTTTGTTTTTTAAGTGGCCATTTTGAGTGCTGTTATAAATGATTCAAATAACTGTTTTGCTATTGTTTCCAAATAGTTTGTACTAATTTTTGAGTCCTTTGCCATCTAGTAAGAAGATTGTATCCCTTGTCAATGAAGTTAGGTTCTGGGATAGAATTTATAGGTTTTCCTATTACAAAGTGATCTGGCGTTAAAACTGAAAATTCATCAGTATCGGCTAGAGGAACTAGAGGTCGGGAATTAAGGATCCCCTCAATTTGAGTGACAACTGTTAAAAACTGTTCGAGCAATAGTCTTGAGGACCTTACCACTCTTTCAAAATGATATTTAAAAGATTAAATGCCTGCCTCCCAAAGACCGCCAAAGTTGTGAGCCCTTGGGGCAAAAATTTCCACCTGATATCTTCGGAGGAAAGCATATTTAAAACATCTTCTAGTATTAATTTGTATAAACGTTTAATCTCTGCGGAAGCGCCTGTAAAATCGCTGAAGATGATGGAGCTTTCTCCATGACGAGCAAAAAACCTTTTCAATTTAGCAGTTAGAGCTTCAGAAGTTAACTCCGAAACAAATTTTGTGTGTAAAGCCTTGGTTGCCATACATATAAATAAAGCGACATATAATTTTTGGAGAGTACCCTTTCTCTCTCCCTTACATTTTACTTCAAAGGGCCAACATAAGTCGATACCTATGCTTAAAAATGCTGAACTAGGGGTAATTCAGCAGGAAGGTTTCCCATAATCTGGTTTGCGACAACTGGCTTGTTTCTGAAGCATTCTACTCATTCGTGAACTACTTTGCGTGCTGCACTTCTGTCACTAATAGGCCAATATTTTAAACGAACAGGATTTAAAAGGGTTAGAGGGCCAACACATGAAAATCTTGTTTGTGATAATATTGAAATATAAGTTTAAATAATTTATTTCCATCCTGCGGAATGATAGGATGTTTTTGATTAAATTTTAAATTAGAATGCGCAAGTTTGCCACCTACTCTATTCAATCCATCAGATGGATCTATAAATGGATTAAGAAATTTCAACTTGCTTGATGGGGGAAGCAATCCCTTTTCTAAAGCAGGTATCTCCGCAGAAAAATACCTTACCTGAACCATTTTCAAAAGTACATTTTCTGCGTTTTTGAATTCCTCTTGTTCAAGGTACCCTTTTCCTTACAGAAAATTTATAATTTCTGAAGAACCTTAAAATAAATGCTAGAATTCTGATTAGTTTATAAAAATTATTAGTGATATTGAGTAAATCATTTAAAAATTTAGAGTCATTAATTGAAGTTAATGTTATTTTGGAAATAGGGTTGAGTTCATCTATGTAAAGTTTGTTGTTTGAGACATTAGAAATTTGTACAGTCTGAAACACAAATAAATTTAATTTTGAAATGTCTGGTTCTTTAAACCACAATTGGCTGGCTGCAAAGGCTTTAACATCAAGTCTGCTGGAAAGTAAGTTAGCAGGATTATGCTCTGATGGAATGTGGTGCCATTGAAAGTTTTTCGAGAATTGCTGAATTTGAGACACCCGGTTGCTAACAAATATCTTGAGTAAGTGTGAAAAAGAGTTAATCCATGTGAGGGCTATAGTTGAGTCTGAATATAGAATCTTATTTGCAGTCTTATTGCAGCAATGACTTTCTGTATGAGTTTTGAGAGAAGCAAGCAGGAGCAAAGTTCAAGTCTTAGAATAGTCATGGATTTTGTTGGGGCCACCCGGGATTTACTGCACAAAAGTTGGCTTGTTATTCTGTCTTGGATACACTTTTTATGTAAATCACAGCAACGTATGCCTTTGAAGACGCGTCTGCAAATCCATGTAACATTACGAGTTTTGTGCAAACTTGCAAAAAAACATCTAGGAACATGAATGGATTCTCTGTCTGGCAGCGTTTTTATGAAGTTTTCCCATTGTTTGGACACATCTGGTGGTAGATTTTCATTCCAGTCCAGTTTGAGTAACCGCAGTTGCTGCATGAATATTTTTGCTTTGGCAATGATTGGTCCTGGGAATCCAAGGGGGTCATATATGCGAGCAATATGTGAAAGCACATTCCGTTTGGTGTAATTCCAATCTGTGCTGGTTCTAACCTTAAATGTAAAGGAATCGCCTAAATATTACCAAAACATCCCTATAGTTTTGACCATTATTTCCTCAGAGTTTCGGTCAAGTGTGAATTCTTTAAGCTAAATTGATGAAGCCCTGTTGGAACACCATTTGTGCAAAGTCATATTTCCTCATTGGAGCAGCTGTGTAAATTCTGATTTTAGTTTTTCAAACTCGTGAAGTTATGAAGCACAGGAGAGACAGTCGTCCATATAAAAATTTTAAAGTACGATCTTTGAAGTTAAAGGAAAGTAACTTTCCTCACCTAGAGCAAGTTGTTGCAGAACCTTTGTTGCTAAGTATGGAGCGGATGCGGTTCCATATGTAACAGTTTGTAACTTAAAAACTTTTAGTAGGTGCGGTTTTACTTTTCTTCCATAGAATTTTTTGAAGTTTAGTTTGTGAAGAATTAACCTTAATTATTCCTAACATTTGTTTTATATCTGCAGTAAATGTATATATAAGCTCTATAAATCTTATTAGAATTGAGAAGAGATCTTCCTGAAGCACTCCTCCCTTGGTCAATAGATTGTTTAAAGAATTTCCACTAGATGTTTTAGCTCTCGCGTTGAAAACTACACAAAGTTCAGTAGTTTTACTTGATGGGCGTAACACACCATGATGTGATAAGTAGTACCCGTCTTCAACGTTTAAATCTTCTTTCAATTATTCCATATGTTGTAATAATTCATTCTCACTGAGAAAATCTGAATAAAGAGTTCACGCTTAGTGGACTCGCGTTCTAAACATACCCTTAACCAGTCTAAATTTTTGATGCAATTACCTTAGAATGTCCTAACATATATTCAGAAGAATCGGGTTTGAATGACATTTCCACAACAAATCTACCATTCTGTTTTCTATTACGAGTTTTTGCGAAATGATCGTTACAATACTACAAATAATCGTAGCAAGTTTCATTAGTTTCTACTTCAATTTTCCAATAGCGTTTGAGAGTTTTATTAAGAATATCTAAGTTTTTAGTTAAAAAACATTGTTTTGGAGTATATAAGTAGGATTGTCTGAAATAACACCTGAAACAAGGTAATAAAAACAACTTGATTAAAAGGACAAGTTGTCTGCTATCATTAATTTATCTTCATTCAATAATGAAAAGAGCAATTCTGCACCTAAAAAATATCTATTTTTTGAGGAATATAAAATGATTGATTAGCTAGTAACTTTACTTGGAATTTTTAAATTCGAAATATTGAATTTTTTAGAAAGTGTGAAACTTATAATCTTAGGAACCATTAATAAATCCACTTCCAATTGCAACTCCTTATTTTCATTCGACAAAAAAGTTAAAATCTTTTTCTTTATGTTTACAGAGGTATTATTCAAACCGGCAATTGGAATATTTATTTTTCTTTTCTAAGACCTAATAAATCTGTGGCAGTAGAGGAAAAGAAACACGATTCACTGGCAGAGTCAAGCACCCCTCTCAAGGGTTTGAATTCCCCCCAAGCGTCACTGACATGTATTATTGCAGTGTATATTAGAATGCTCTTATTTCCGTTGCAGAAAAACGAAAGTCGAGGGTTTTCGGGCACTTGCAGTTGATGGATTCTGAACTGTTCATTTGTTGATTTCATTTTTGATATTGCGTAGGCGTCGATAGCATGGGTTCATTCTCTTGGTGACTATTTGTTATTGGCGGTGTGGATTATTTATGAAGGAGAGTGTGTGATGATCTAATTTCTTTTTACAAACGAAACAAGAACGTTTAGAGTTCCATCTTGCTAATGAATGAAATCCTCATAAGCAGTTTTTACTAAGCCAATTTTTTTTAACTAAATCTAATTTTTCCGACAATATTATTTCTTTAAATACATTACAGTGATACAGAGCATGTGTTTGTATTCTACAAGCAATACACAATTTAAGAGATTTGTTAGAGTTAACAAAAAAAGATTTGGATTTGTCGGCATTAATTTTAGATGTAATGTTAGTTTGAATATTATTTAAAATTTGGCACCTCCTTTCTACGAATACGAGGAATTCATCAAATTCAGGTACATTGTTATCTTTCAATGTTAATTCAAATTATTTGCGAGATTCTCTTATTTATTAAGTACAATGTTTAATAACAAATCATCAAATAACTTATTTCTTGCAAAATAGAAAATTTTTCATTATCTAAGATTTTTCAAAATAGTATCTAGAATATTGCATAAATCTTTACCTGATTCTTGTTTTAAGGGTAAAGATTTAAGAAAATGTTTTTGATATGACAATTAACAATTATTTTTTTGTTTTCATATCTTTGTTCTAAAGCTTTAAAGAGAGATGAAAAGTAATCGTCAACAGTTTCTATGAGTTTAGCTTCTCCCTTAAGTGATCCATGTAAATAATGTAATTTTTCATTTTCAGTAAGTTTAGAATTTTCACTAATTAAGCTATTAAACTGAGTTTTGACTAAGTTCTAATCCTCATATTTTCCGCTGAAAAACGGAAGTGGGATTTTTGGAAATTTTATAAAATATTTTTTAAGTTGATCACTGATAATACATTCAATACCTTTGTTTTGAAGAGAGTCAATTACAGTTATATGAACAGTTATAATTTTCAATTTATTAATAGAGGTTTTTAGGCTTACCTCTAATTTTTGAATCTCGTCTACTTCGGTAAGAGAGTCCTCGACCTTTTGGAATTCTTTCTTGGGAATTTTATAGTACTCTTCTTTAAGCCCTTCGAATCTCTGTTCTATAGAAATTAAGATGTCCAATTGAGCCTGAAGCTCAGGAATGTCCATATCATGTTTCCTTTCTGTGAGTACATAATTTAATTTTCTCAGCTGGCTTTTGATACCGCCGTGCTTCCTATTTAGCAGTGTAACATCTGTCATCCTAGCGATCTGAATTTATTATTTTAAATTAAATTATAAAGAATAAAATTGTTTATTCCATAAGATCTGGTTCACCTCTGTGTCGCTAAGAACCAAAATGTGTGGAAGTTGCGTTAATTAAATTCAAAAGAGTTGTAAATAAAGCGCTTATTTTGCTGTGTGTTTTCGCAGCACGGTTTTGCATAAGAGTACAACATTGAGATTTAAAAGAAAAAAGGTTGCCGTAAATTGTGGGATTATAGAATGCCCCATGGAGGGTGCTCCGTATCGAATGGTATACATAATAACTAATACATAATAACGGAACAATACTCATATTTTATAAAACAAACCAGAGCAAAGCATTAATTTGAGAAAAAATAAAATTTTAAATTTTAATTTTGCTAACAAAAATAATTACAGTAAATTATACCTCGTGTGAAGTCCTTAAATTCTGATTCTTCACTTTGAATAAGATTTAACAAATCCTGTTTTAAAGTAGAATCTTAATCTTTAGCTGGTTTAATTTTGTTTACTACAATGCTTAAGAAAAACGTAAATTTGCCCTTGTATGCAATAACAGTATAACACAGTAGAACATTCAATGAAATGTGACTGAATTTTGTACTTTTCAGCACTTCTGAAAATTTTTCATTTTACAGAGTCACTCCTCCATATAATTCATTTAGGAGATCATGGCAAATATTGAATTCTTGATTCCATTCAATAAAAATTTAGTACAAAAAGGTAAAAGTGTAATCATTATCTAACAGTTATGTTCTCAAGACTAAGCATGTTAGAAAAAGATTTTTTATTCAACACAACTATTTTTATAGTTTTGAAATTTCTTTATTCAGGCTATTTTTTTTTAAATTAATGAATGCACAAAGGCTTTCTTTTTTATGTAAGGGTTTTTTAAAATTTGTTTTTATTAATTTTATTTTTTGAAATTTTTAAAAATTAAAGTTTGCATAAATCTATCAATTGTTAGTTAATTAAATGATTAACAAGTTCCAGACTTGGGAAGAAATTGCCAAATGATTATTCTAAAATTTAGATCAATTTTGCCATTTAAAAGAAATTGTTAAAGTCAAAATTGATCAATATCATCACTATATTAGCAATATGAATAGTATAGTTTTTGCAATTTATTTTATTATAGCAGAAGTATATACTTCAGAAGCTCATTACACTTCAATTTATTTAATAAGTAAGAAAACTTAAGTAAACTTTTATGTCACATTTGAACTCATCTATATATTGAACATACTTGCAAAATTGTATAACATTAACCTAATCTATTTTTCATTGTAGTTCATGAAAAAGTTAGACATGCTCATGTAATTAATTGTATCATCAATCTATAATGAACAGTAAATATATGTAATAACATTAAAAATTCTAAAATTTATAATTTACCATGATAAAAAAATCGAAATTTAAAATTTTTTTGCTTTTTGATTTTAACATTAAATGTAATTTATTATATCACATTAAATACAAGGACAATAAACAATACTTGGATTTACGTTCAATTTTGATGCAGATTGTGAGTTGGCACTAATGAAATCATATAGATACAATAAGTGTTATGGCAATTGGTTTGGGACTGCTCTAAAATTTGCAGTTTAGTCTCATTAACAATAATCACAAGGTATAATGAAGTTTTATTATTTTTTGAACTTTGGTATTGTTAGAGATAAATGATGAATTAAAGCTACTGATATATGCAAGGGTGAAATATCTGTTGACTAATTTAAATTACAACCAGGAGAAAAGTACTAACTAGCTATTTAAAGAAATGATGATTTAAATAATAAATTTTTTAAATGAGAAGTTCTTTAATCAATACTCACAATGAAGTCGTTTTTAAATGTTAGAATTTTTACAATGGATTTAGAACAATTGTTATGAAGAAAGAACTGGCTATATTTTTTGAAAATTTTTATCAAATTTGCATGAAAGTTTGCCAAAATTTTTCATAGATTAATAAAATTGATTATTGGTTATTATATTACAATTTTTAACATTTTTTCAAATAGTTTAAGTCAAATTTCTTAATTGATTACTCTATAGAAAGTTTTAAGATTTGAAAGAAAAGAATTAATTAATGGTTTGTTTTCTTATTTTCTGATTCTAATGTTATACTAAATATATATATTATCATCATTGGCATGACAGACCTTTATAGTTCTTTACTTTTAAGAAGCTAGGTCCTTGTCCATACTGTCTTTCTCTTTTTTGGCCTCCATCTTAGTCTTTCATTAAAAGAAAAGTGGTCCTACAGGTTGAGGGTTTAACTAACAACTCTTTGTAAAAATCGGCTTGTTTCAAAATCTAAAGAAGTTAATACTAAATATATAGGCTATATTAATTTAAACAATATTACTCTGTAATAAATATATAATTTTTAACTTGTAACTTTTATAGGTTTGTAAGTCATAAGTTTTAAACTGATGGCTTTAATTGTTGATTCTGTGCTAGCTTTAAAATCGTTAGAATTATTTTCATAGAGTAAAATTTTCAAAAGTAATCACTGAGTGGCATACCAAATTTAAGTTCAAGCCTTAAAATTAACTTAAAATTTTATGCATACTTTTATTTTAAAATCAAAATTTTAATTTCAAATTTATCATTAAATTCTCAGTGTGTTTTGTATATTTCTATGAAAAAGAGTAAAATAAATTAAACTGTTATAATGCATTTGTAGCGAAAGAATAAAAGAGCATGTGTTCATTTATTTATTATATTTTACCTAATCAAATTTTGGCAATGAATTATTTTATGTGTTAAAAGCATGATTCCATACCACTAAGCAGTTTTGACAGTACTTGCGCCAATACAGTATTGAGCTCTCAAATATGAAAAATGTAGCTTTTATGAGCAAAGTAAGCTGCTACTGCTTTGATTTTATCTAAAAATGTCATAAATTATATATATATATATATATATATATATATATATATATATATATATATATAATGAAATATTGGCTTAACATTTTATTTTTAATATGGCAGTTGATGTTTTATTGAAGAATATGATTTTAATGAACTTTGAGAACAATGTTTAAATTTATTCAATTGCAAAAATTTAATCTTTGTAAAAAGATAATTGTTTAAGATTTATTATTTCTAGAACTTTATTATAGTTTAAATATTTTTATGGATTTCTAGTTTAAACTCCTTTTTCATGTATTTACAGTTTCTATCTTTGAATATTGATTATTAAAATTAGATGCATTCAAAACCTAAGAATAACTTTGCTGAGAAATTTAAATTATAAAATTCTCCAAAATATATAATCTTATTTCTTAATAAGAAAGCAAATTTATATGCTTTGTGAATTTTTTAAACAGATTAGTAGTGAATTCTTCATTCTTCAAGAGGATTTGAATATTCTTTGATTTAAAAATGTCTTTGTGTACGAAAGTTATATTATGAAATAATGTATTCTTATCATTATTTATAAATTGTTCAGTTTATTATTAAATTTTAAACATCTTTTATCATTTGGTAGAAGAAAATTCAGGTTAATTGGGATCAAATTGTAAGTTTTTTGTTAGAACTTTGACCAAGTTGGCTGCTTAATTGTTAGCATTCTTGACTTCAATAATTTGTGGGTTCGAATCCCAACCTGGGTGTGGATACTTGTAGTGGTTCGAAATTTACATTAAACCATAGGTCTCAGTCTAATTAGCTTGTGTGTGCAAAAAATAATCATTGATTGACAAATCAAACATTTGAAATTTGATATATTGTTGGAAGATTTTTCAAGATACAAATTTCCTAGGCTTCCCTTTTTACTTTCAGTTTAAATTTTTTTGGTAGCATAAATTCCAATACATTTTTTTCAAATCTGTTTTATAAATAGTATTTTTCTAACATTTGGCACTTTCAAAAAGAAAATCACGAATGCTCACATGACATTTTTTCAAATGCATGATTATTCTTAAATGTTAGGAAATGTATTTTCCTTACAGTGTCAGGAGAAAACCATTATCAAGACAAACAAACAAAGGAGAACACATCACTGTTGTAGTATTTAAGCCTCAAGTTTAATTGAAATATTTTGCTTAATAAAGTTAGATTGTGCTATATTTTTAGTATTCAATCTTTTATTTTATAATAATTTTATTTATTACTACTTTTCATCATGTTTATCAAGTATTAGGATTAGGATTTATCAACATAAATGTTAGAATTTAAATGTGTGCAGTACGCTACGATAGAAACATTGTGAAAAAAGTATTAAATTATGAAACAGTAAAAATGAATTTATTTCCATTTAATCTGTTTAAAAATAGATTTTATAAAATTCAAATCAGTTTTCTTTAAGCAAAAAATCCTTTCAGCTAAACAATTGAATTGTATTAAATTCTTATTGATATTTTTTAACGTGAACCTAAAATTTGCTTACTCTATTAGTTTTTTTCCCTCATACTAAATACAAAAATAAATATTTATGTCAAAAAGGAGTTAAAGATCATTTATTTAACTGAAATGTTCGATTAACCTGAATTAGCTAAAAACTTAGTTTTATTAATTTTAAGATTTTTCCCTTCTCAAAAATCATAATTTAAATACAAGTACTTGATTGGATTGAAGTATGCTATGCATTAATAGGTGTTATAATAAGATATATTATTATAACATCCATCCAAAAATTAGACAACTTTTATTATTTTATTTTGACAACATTCCAAAATTCAATCATTTTGTAAGTGGCATTACTAGCAGCCAAATAATTAGCCACTCTAGTCTTTATTTCAACAATTTGTTGATTAAAATCCCACCTTTGGATTGGATGCTTGTAGTGTTTCAAAATCCACTCTAAACTGTAGGTCCCTCTCCCCTTGGATGCATAAAATGATAGTCGAGGAGCAAACCACCAAAACATGTTGTCAGTAACTTTGGTGTGTATTGCATAATTTTCTCATTTTTTCTCAAGCATATAATTTTATAATCAATATGGGGATTTTAATCAAAATTAGTTAAACTGCAAGAAAAAAGCAATAAGTATAACTAAGTATTGTTTTGTATAGTTAAGACTGAGAGTAAACAAGGTTAATTATGGCTGTTGATATTTTCTAATTTTTAGGCCATGCGCCCAGCATTCATATCTTTCAAGTGGGCTCTTGCAACTTGGGGCAATATAATTCCATTTGCATTTTATTAATCACTGTCAAATATTACTAATTACTGCAAGTTCTGTGTTTGTAGAGTGAAATTTTTAAGAAAAAGAAAAACATATTGAACTACTTCCATACAAAAAGTTTGTTCATCTGCTAATGTAACATATCTAACTTCTTATATCACATGCTTCACTCCAGACTTATCCAAAGAAAAACAGTTATGAAAACAACACTTTATATTGGCTTTTGTATGTAAACAAACAAGTTTATAGTTTATTTTGTTGACAATTCTAAATATTAAACTTAATATTTAAATTTCTAAACAACGACTTTAATTTTGAAATGCTACTCACGTTGTTGGAAAGAAAATCTTGGAATTGTTTCCTTATTTTCTTAAAGTTTGAGGAAAGTAAGAGAATGGATTCATAATTGGATATTCCTTGTTTGTCATGATTGTTTCATTTCTGAGAAATTGATACTTCTAGGAGAAAACATGTTTCAATATACCTATGAATAAAACACTTGGCTATCATAAAAAAATTTTGCTAACTTTTTACCGATAAAACTAGAATTTTTGCTGCTTAGAAAGGATGTTCAAAAAAATTATCATAGGTAGTGGAAATATTGTTTTAAAAAATATACATAAATTGTGTAGCATGAAGAAAAAGTAATCCTGTGTTTTGAAGTCTATCTCATGTATTGCCAGGAATATGTATCATATGCTAAGGAGAAAAATATGTGAAAGGGAAACATACCAGGAAAAGGAAAAGAGAAAAATTTACATAATGTGAAGTTTTATGATTGTTATGGATGTGTAATGGTCAATTAGAAACTAATATGAATTTGGAGGATGATGAGTAATGATCAGAATTGTTATATTTTTACCATTTTGTGATTTTATTTATTATTTTCATTGAAAAATTTATATAAAAATATTTAAGTAAATAGATTGTAATAAAATAGTAAATACATAAGAATTCCTTATTTTTTAATCACTGTCACTTTCAAATGATGGATATTTGTTTAATAGTATATTATTTTGTAGTAAGAAAAACACATGTTGATGTATTTTAAAATAATCAATGTTATTATTATTTTGATGAATTAGAAATAATATTTAAATACACTTGTATAATTTTGTGATAAATACTGTGTCTGCATTTCATTATTGTATATATTTTCTCCTTCACTTTCTTTGGAAAGAGCTTTATAAAATTTTTTAACTTATAAATTAAATAATTTTTATTTAACTTATAATGCAGTTATTTAATCATTGATTACTTATTTATTCTATTGTATGGTGTCAATTATATATTGATGTATAAATTAAGTTAAAAATGGATTTCTTGTGATTTGGATTATTTAAGTCTTGATTAAATTCCGTATTTTGCTGCAGAATATTGATTCGATGTTTATTTAGTTTTGAGATTAATATTTAAATGTTAAAGACATTTTTTGTTATCTTTCTTATTACAATAAAGATTATTTATAATAATTTTTCCAAAGTTTATTTTAATATTGAACTATTTGAATTGAAAACAAGTAAAATAAATGAAGAACCGCATGTCATACTTTATTCTTGAATTATAATATCAGTATAATGTTGTTTTCATATGCGTTGATTTCTTATTAATAGCATTTGTGTGTAATAAAAATCAGAGACTAGGTGTTTGTCCAGTTGTTTAAAATATTTATAGTACATTATTATTTATATGTTATAGTCAAAATAAAAAGATATTTATTTAAATGATGATCAATAATAATCATTCCTTGTTTATCAGGGAAATAATTATTGATTAACAACTAAGTTTGGTTATTATGCATGACTTACTGAAACTTCAGTTCTAATGTAATTTATATTTTATAGTAATGAATCTGTCATTGTAAATATTAATGAAGTTAAAATAATGATGTAATAAATAAAATTTGATTTTCACATAAATATTTAGTTGAAAAACATGCTTATTAAGGCACAACTTATTTTTTGTACATCATTTTATCTATTTATGAATAATTGAAATTTTAATTATTCATTAATACAAATACTCTCTCTCTCTCTCTCAAAATAGCTCCAATCATATTTACTGCTGTATAAGAAGCAAATAATTCAAAATAGCGCAGGAATGAATTTCATTCCATTAACTGTTTGAAGATATTGTAAAAATTATTAAATTTTGTGTAATTTAACATTCATATTACTAAAGGAAATATAAAAACTATAATTTATGTTTTGTATTTGGATAAATTATACCAATGTTTATATTTTATGATTTATAGTGAAGTAATGTAGTTTTAATATTTATGATAAGGGTACAGTTGATCATTATTTTATTACATGCTATGATATGCTTTATATTCTTGCTTACAAACTCCATTTTCACTGAGAGAGGTAAGTAAACAGGAGTAGAATATTTGCATGTGATAGGCTAAATGAATATGTGTTAATAAGTGTGGGTTAAGAAGCCTAATAAAAAGCACATTGTATTTTTATTTATAAAGTAAGAAGCAAATATTTCTTCCAGAACTTTTTGCTTTTCTATTTTCCACATAAAAGTCGAGTATTATTTTATGTTTTGATATTGCCCCAAAGAAGTTGTATAAAACTTACTTTTTAAGCCTCTTAATTTCAGCCCATGGTCTATTTGCTGTCCAATCACATCCTTTTTAGCTTTTCTATGTCTAATGTTATTTCACTTTTATATCTGTTCCAAACTTGATAGAATTGATTTCTTTAATTTTATTATTTCTAGCTACTCTCGATTTTGTTAATTCTTTCCTAAATATCTTACTATCAGTTTAAATAATGAAGTACATTAATGAAGTTAATTATCATTTTAAATGTGTTGATGTTAGTGTAGAAAATTTTAAATTATACAATCTACTCCACAAAGAATAATTGAATGCTTTAGTAAATCATATTTGTTTTAATCAAAATACAGTTTATTTAGTATTTCTTTTAGAATTAAACATAGATCTTGCCCACCTCCATCCCCCAAAAAACATTGCTTATTTCATTTGGAAAAGGAAATTGGAATTTTGCTGTAGCAAGTTTTTTGGTACTGTAAGATTTCCCTTTTATAAGTAGAAGAAAAATAAAATCATTATTAATTTGACAAAGAAGGAATTTCCTTTCCATAAATCTTATGTCCTGTCCTTGAAGCAAGTACTGTGATCAGGTTTCTAAAATATTTGTATATTTGATTTGTTTGAATAAAACAATTTTATAAGAAAGTTCAGCAAAAACTTTGTAAAAAGTGGGATAGTAAGTTGCAATACTTTCTAAAGCATATTATTAATGTGTAAAAAAAAAAAAAAATGTGCATTTGAAATGTTGATATAATTTATTAATATTCACTAAGAAATGAGGCAATTGTTGTAAATAATAAAAATTATTTAAACTTATAAAGATTAGAAAAATCTCACTTCTGTCTTTTTTCTTAGTGGATTGCATAAAATTAAAAAGGGAAGATCATATGGTAAACATAATAGGTGCAGGATTTGTTTACAATTAAGCTTGGTAAAAACAAAAGGTTTTTTGAGTAACAAATTTTTCATATTTTTACTAAAGCTAATATTTAAAACAAATTAATTTTATAGTATATCCCATTTTAAAGGGATCATGAAAATGGCTTGACTTCGGATTCATGTGTGTCCCTACTGTATTCAATTATGTGGTCCCTACTGAGATGTAGTAAAACCTTGTCCTCACTGTTTGAAATCATGAATTTTTTCTTCTGAGTGATACATTTAAAGAAGGAATATTTCTTGAGTGAATTTTCTGGGATCTGAAAAGAGCCTGGTTAAGAATAATTGTCTTTAAGAAATTTTTAAAATTTCTAATTTTGAATATTTTTTCTATTAAAATTTACATTCTTCAGATTGATAGAATGCATTCATATGCCTTATGCAAATTTTATTAATGTTATAATTTACAGTTGTTTTTATTATTGGGACAAAAATGCAGAGGTAATCAGGGTACAAATATTCTTTTATTAAAAGATAGGTAGGTTAGCCTGTTCTACAAATACTTGATAGAATGATCCCTGATTAACACCTTTATTAGTTTGTACTTTTTTGTTAAGCACAAAATTGTTTGAGATTTTTCTTACATTTCAGTACAGTGCAATTGATACAAGTCCTTTAAGCAACTACGTTATGCATCCTTTTTGGAATCATGTGGTTAAGGTAAACTAACTTTTTTCTTTATTTGATTACATATCAATTTAATATTTTTAACTTGACAAATGATTATGTGTTTGAAACTTCAACTATGCAGAAATATTGAGTTTCAAATAAGATTTTAACACTATAAATATTAGAAACTTACAGCGAATCAAATAGCTATTTAACTTTCTTAAATTATTATTTTTCAGTTTATATTTTAGTTTTTATTTGTTACATTGTTATAGTCTTAATGTCTTAGTATGTATTATCCATGTTCGGGTTATGTATATAAAATTTTTTAATTAACAAATGAAATAATTTTTTTTTAAAAAAATAGTGAATATAAAATGTTTTGAAAAGTTTTCCATTCTTTTATATTATTGTACGGTACTAATTATCTTTATGAATTCCTGCATAAGAAACCTACAGAATAGTTTTGACTAATCTAAAAGTGAAGTTGCATGTGGTAGCTGAACCTTAAAGGTATCAGAAGGCAGTTCATTCACCATTTTACAAGAGCGTTTGTCTATGAGAAAACTGCTCAAAGTGGATATAGCATTTGCTGACTGCCAAAGAAAAACAGCAATCTGTTGACTATTGAAAGTACTATTTGGAACTGTTACAACATAATAAAATAGACATGTGTAGTATGTGCTAATAAATTAAGTATAGATCTATTTCTAATCCACTTTCAAATCAACAGTTGATTGAGAGGAGAGAAAGCAGTGAAAACCTTACAATATGATCCTATCGTAAGAGCAAGTGTCTGCTGTCAAGTTTTTGATTTCTCAATTTTATGATGTACGCAGTATTTATTCATTGATTTCCTTGAAAACACAAGATTCCATGGAAATTACCCAAATGAATAAAAAATGCTGTCATTTAGGTAATGCTTTGTCCAGGGATAGACTGCAAGATATTAGAGAAAGCTGTAGCAGATTTAGTCTCCATAGGTGCATCGTGAGAAAGCCTGCTACTCTACACCTCAAAACTTTCTGGAGCTGCTAACTCAACTCCTATTACTGCTATACAATTAAAAACTGAGATTTATAGTTTATCTGATAGACGTATTTATATTTTAAACTAATCTAGACTAAACATATAAATAAAGCGGTCAATAAAGTGACAAGACGTTTTAGCCAGTTAAAAAGAATAACTGGGGTAAAATGAAGAGTTTCCTAAAGTGTTCTTGTCTTAACTTTTAATACATATAGTAGATCAGTTTTTGATTATGGTACTGAGCTTTTTATTAGTCTCTCTGACAGTGTTCTATCATAGATTGACATTGTACAGAACAAGGCATTGAGATTCATTACTGGAGCTGCTAACTCAACTCCTTTTGCTGCTATGCAATTACAATCTGAGATTTATAGTTTATCTGATAGATGCATCTATAGGGCCATAACACTTGGCAAAAAAACTGCCTAGAATTTTTTTTTTTACACAACTAAATTTTTATTCAGATTAGATTAAAAACACCATCCTTTCTTGTTTGAGATCCATCAGCTTGCTAGAGAATTTGATTTTTTTGGATCTGAGACAGTCCATCTTTAAACCACCTTTTTTCCCAGGTATTTTAAAATTTGCTATTGCAAATTTTAACTTGGTTTGGCTTGTCTGTTGGCATATTTCTATACTAGCTGAGCTAAGGGCTTCTGCTCTGGCAACTATTCATAAGATGTACCCTGTTTAGAACTGGGTTCATGTTTATAATGATGGGTCTGCCATGTTTTCCTTGAGCAGGGCAAAATTACAGTAAAATTTATGTAATTTATATGGCCCTTAAAACTGTTACTGAAATTCCTCACCAAAACGTTCTTTTTATTGACTCACAGGCAATCAGCTTTGACATTACATCCTGAGCGAAATGCCAAATGATTTCTCAAGAACAATATCCAACAAAGAAGAATTTCCTTTCTTCAAGACATGGCAAATGGAAAGACTTAGGCTTGCCTGTATAATTAGACTCAAATGCAGTTCTTACTCCTCCCAGAGTTTAAGGAGTGATATCTTTCAGAATCATTTCTGGTCACGATTATTTTCAGGCTCATCTGTTCAGGATTAGATTTGCTGATTTGCTTATTTGTTCTCTCTGCAATACTGTGCCTGTAACTGGGGAATATCTTTTTAGTTGCCCCTCCCTTAATGCTTGTGGTTCTGAGGCTTTTGGAACCTTTTCTTGTTCTGGTGCTGTCTGTGTATTATTATTGGACTGCAACACGCCTTATGTCTGAGAGGACGTTAATGAGTGTAATTTTTTTAAAAATAAGTAATGCTTTGTTTCATAAGTCTAATACAAAATTGGTGAAATTATGCAAATTGCACTTGAATTTGTATCCATCTTCTGCATTCCTCAGATCTGGTTCCTAGTGACTACAGCCTGTTTTTAGGCAGGAAGGGAATGTTTCAAGGAAATAATTTGCTCTATTGAAGAGGTATTTGCTAAAATTAAAGTCTATTTTAAGGTTAAAGATTAATTGTATTACAAAAAAGGGAATCAAAGTGTTTAAGTGGTGTTAAGTAACTGAAGTCAAAATTTACCCAAAAGCATCCAACAAAATTATGTAGTGCTTATCAAGCAAGTGTGTTTTATTGAAATGTGACTTCCTAATAATATCAATAATTGGTAAATGTTGCTGGAATATTCTGTATGCCTAGGTGCTTTTGTTGTGTAATTTATTGGCCAAATGTCTTTAGGACTAGAAAAATAAAACATTTTAAGAATTTATTTACAGGATTTTCATTTTCCATTTGTCATTTTTATGGTTAAAAAAATTATATTAGGAATTCCCTCTTTTTTAAAATCAGTTGATAAAAATTTTCAGATTCAGAATTAATCTTGGAGAAATATTAATTAAAACATGTTAGCCAAGTTTTAAAAATATTTTAAAAGTTTTTAAATAGTTAATCAGAGATTTAATAAATTTAAATTTTATCAGCTAATATCAATTTTAATATTTTGTTTTTTATAACCGTCTAACCTGAGACTATTTAGTTTTTTAATCAACTAAAGAATATATTAATGCTTAATATTTTTCTACCATTTTTTTATTTTATCTAAAATTATTTTTAAATTAAGAACATTCAAAAATATGTCTATGATTTAATGCTTATTAAAAAAAATTTTGTTGCTGAAGATAATTTTTGATATTATGATCATTGAGATTTCCTGCTAAATTATCAGTGTTGAAAGGAGTCAACAGTATAAAATGGATATTTTTTTGAAAATTTCATTAATATACATTTATTTGATAATTTGATGTGTAATATTTCTTTTCATGTCATTTTATCAAAAACTAAAATTTTAGTTATAATAGTTGAACATGTTTATTTTTTTTAATAATGTATATATGTTTCACTTTTCTTGTTTTAATTTCTTGTATTTTAAATTTATAGTTACTATCCTGATTTGTTATTTCTTATGTTTACATGAGAAATATTAAAACTTTTTAAGAATTAAAATGCACATGGAGTGTAACTAATTTTGATGTAGCAAATATCATAACAGTTAATATAAGGCATTTGAACAAATATGATATAAAGTCTTATAGGAGTACTTTCATAGAAGTGATCTATCTATCTATCTATCTATCTATCTATCTCTATATCTATATCTATATCTATCTATATCTATCTATATCTATATATATATATCTATCTCTCTATATCTATATATATATATCTATATATATATATCTATCTCTCTATATCTATCTATCTATCTATCTATCTATCTATCTAAATATATATATATATATATATATATATATATATATATATATATATATATATATGTGCAAAAGCTGGCCAATAAAAATATTTCCAGTCATCCTCTCGTACAGTACAGTTCATCTCCTTTTTTATGTTGAAAAACGTTTGGCTTATAGAATTTAATTTCTCAGTTTGATGAAAATTCTACTTAAGTTTCTTGTTTACTTAGATTATAAGGATTTTCTGTAAATTAATATAAAAAAGGTATACATTTAATTTGATCTTAAAGTCATACCTGAATGGTTAGTGTTCTGACCTTCCATTCAGTTGTTTTTAGGTTCGAATCTCACCTTGGAATTAGATGTTTACAAATGTTCAAAGTCCTCTTTAAATTGTAAGTCCCCTTTCTTATTAGTCATTGTGTGGAAAAAATGAGCACTGAGCAACAAACAAAACAAAACCTTAAAATCAAGTTCCCATTTGTTTCTTATAAAAATATTGTTTCATTTTAAAATATGTTGGCAATTTTAGTTATAATATATATGAAAATGTTTCTCATTCATGAAAATCAAAATTATCTTTTGCAGAATTGTGAAACAATTCTTTTGATGACAACACGAGAATATTCTTGTATTATGATTACAATCTAAAATATTATTTAATCATTATAATAAGTCAATGAAGCTAAATTCAAAATAAAAATTTTTATTACATATTTAAGTGGTATAAATTATTTCATGTAGTTTTTTTCAAAAAAATTTTTTTTATTTAGTTCTTGATTTTATTTTCTGTACATATGAATTTTCCCAAATCTTAAATTAATGTAAAATTTCCATTATATAAAAAATAGTCAAAGAATTAAAAACTTTTTTAATATTTGGCTGCTTGGAATTTTTCATCTTTATTTGAAAAATTTTGCATCTACTAAATTGAACTACTTGATGGAGTGTTAAATAAAACTAATCTTTATATATATATATATATATATATATATATATATATATATATATATATATATATATATATATATATATATATATATATAATGGAAGATTAAAACTTGTGTTTGTTGTTGCCTCTATCTTTTGCGTTATGAAATTTTTTTTTAATATTACTAATTTTTTTATCACTTTTAGTTAGTACCAACATGGCTGGCTCCTAATGTGCTAACCTTCACAGGATTTCTTCTAACTTGTTTGAATGCCCTTTTGCTCTCAATATATGACTACTACTTCTGTGCTTCCAGTGATTCAGCTCCATCTTTTCCTCCAGTCCCTAACTGGGTTTGGATAATATGTGCTATCAATCATTTTCTTGCTCATACTTTAGGTAAAAGACTTATTTAATATATAACAGTAGCATTCAACCATTCTATTTTATTCTTGTTCAGTGTTAAGATGACACGGTTTCCTATATAATTATGATATTTTTGATCTTTACATTATTAACAATTACAAATTTTGTCTCTGTAGTAGACAATCTGAATTAACTACAGTATGGTCTATTTGTTCTTAATGCGATTGTTATATAAATGTTACTAAAATGAAGTATTCTTGTTATCAGAATATAAAATACATAAATCAAAATGTTCTGTTTTTTAGAGCTATAATATGTTAATGTATTAAAAGCGAAGTTAACTCATTAAAATAGAAGATAATCAAGAAGTAGCATTTTCAGGTTTTGACAAAATTAATTATTGCAAGTGCTAATTTAACATATACAACAAATTGTTTCAGTTATCATTATTATTGTATAGAAAAATATTTTGCTTTCAAAATCACTTTTTAGTTTGATGGCTTAATATTTATTGCCATCTAGAGAGAGAAAGGTGATACAATTGATACGGAGACTTGTCACTCATCATGCCATTGATGTGCATTCAGAGTAATTGTACCTTATATTCATATGAAAGTCAATTAATTGACGAAACTATGGAATGAATAAATTTGATGGTAAGAGCTAATGTTTTTCAATGCTTAGCTAAAACTGTTAAGAGTGGATCAATCTAGTTAAGAGATCAAACTTATTGTACATATGAAGAAAGGCTTATCGTACATATGAAGAATGATAAAGTACTAGCCACTTGAATCTGTTAAACTATATGTTCATATACATTCATTCATGTGTTTCATTTCCACAAAAGTCATTGTTTATTATATTATTGGGTAGAATTTACTTTTACTGAGCAAGCCAGTGTCTGCTGATTTCAATCAAGTCTAGTATTTTATTATCTATTTATGGTTTATCAGTGCATATGTATGTATTTTTATAATTACATCAGAAAAGTTATTGGAACAGTTACGTTTCTTACTAATATACTAATCTTTCATTTGAAATACAAATGAGACTGTCTAAGCTATGTAGATTTCTAATATATTTAAAAAATTGAATAATATTTTATTGTATCATTCTTGTTTCTTATTTTAAGTAAAATTTTTATTATGTGAAACGAGTTTTTTTCTTACCAGATGGTATCGATGGAAAGCATGCTCGACGCACTAAATCATCTGGTCCCTTAGGAGAGTTGATGGATCATGGTCTAGATAGTTGGGCTGCCTTATTTATGCCAACATGCATGTACTCAGTATTTGGTTGTGGAGAATATAGTTGCAGTCCACTGAGAGTTTTTTTTATTTTATGGAGTGTTCATCTGTGTTTTATTTTTTCACATTGGGAGAAGTATAATACTGGGGTACTTTATTTGCCATGGGGTTATGACATTTCTCAAATGGTAAGTACATATGACTTAAATATTAAAATGTTTTATTTTGTAATTTCAGGAAGTCACTTTACTGATATATTCACATGAAGCAATGAATAAGAATTACAAGGAAATGAGGAAAAATAAATTAATTAAATGAAAAATTTAATTGTAAAGATTGAGTCATACAAAATCCTAATGACAATATTTTCAAGTATTTAAATGATACTAAGTTCTGAGTAATGTTCTTTCAGCATTAAGTTAATCTTAAACTAATCCAGTGCAAGCTAACTTTCAATGTATAATCTGTTTTTTTATAAAAACGTCTATCTTTATTTATTTATTTATTTTTTGCAAATTTCTGAAACTACTAAACAATAATGAAATTTTTAAGCTCTTAAATTATTTTTGGAGTACTTTTATTTTGACAAGTTTAACAACTAAGTTGAATTCAAAATGAATTTTATTTTGACACTCTTTTTTTATTTGAAAACAAATCTTATTTTCACAAGTGTAACATGAATGTTACTTATATAAAGTTCTCTAGTATCCTTTCTATCATATGAATAGAAGATTTCATAATGAAATTATAATAATGACTAAAAGAGTTCTTTTGATAGTTTTACATATAGTATATTTGTAAAACACTTACATTCAAAAACTTGTAAAAAATTAAAAATGTTAATTTATAGAAGCGAGTTTGAATTAAAAAGAGTAACAAATTGTTACAGATGTGAAAGGGCATTTCTGTTATGTAACAACCAATCCTTGTTTTGAGTCTTGAAAAAAGACAATAGTTAAAGAAATCATCACTATGCAATTACACATGATTGTAAATCTAAGGTGATTAGAATGTTGATGTATATTTTGACTACCTTGGGAGTGGATATTATACTTATGAAGTGACCAGAAAACTGCTGCATGTACACATTACAGCTCATTTTGCACCAAATATATAAATTAACATTTTGATCGTCTGTTCAACAGTTTGTGGGTTCAATTTTCATATTTTATATGAATGTTTGTAGTAGGAAGACCTTAAAACCACAGATCATGTGTAGGGGAAGATTGACAATCAACCAATATTCCCCTCTTAGGCTTGTGGCAATTATTATATATATTATGACACTTTTTAAGTAGATATGTATGTAAAAATATAATCTTTTTGCTATTTTCAAGAATCAGCAATGTATGGATATGAACAGTGTATGTTGTGTGTGTGTATGTATATATACACAATGGTGGCCAAAATTGTGGACACTTTTGGAAATTTCTATGTTTTTGAATTTTGTATGCTTATAAAAAGCGTTACGTTTCACAAAATGCAAACTTGTATATATCATTTTAAAGAGAATTTATTACTGAATTTAATACAAAACACAAAATTCAATTATTTGCAATACAAAAAAAGTTAAACGATAATAGTTATCAATATACATTAGATATTGATGATTGCAGTGATTTATCAGTACTTAGTAGAGTACCTTTTATTTTTGATTACAGCTTCACAGGAAACAATTATACCCTCAATTAGTTCCCTTTTATTTGATTGGCGCCTCATTCGGACAAGAGTTTTCAAACGGTGCCAAAAATTTTCGATAGGATTGAGGTGAAGACTGTTTCCTGGCCATGACAACAATTTAATGCTCTTTGTTCGAAACCACTCTTTTGATATTTTGGCCGTGTGGCAAGGAGCAGAATCCTGCTGAAAAATAAACGAAGCATTGTTGGGAAAGAGATGTCTGATGGAAGAAGTTTTGGTTCTAGAATAGTGTCAATGTATTTTCTGGCATTCAGTGTCCTATTGATGACATTAAGGAGACTTCTCCATCGCCTTCATGTCATCGATAGCAGCATCTGCTGACATGCATGACCAAATCATAACACTAACTGGGTTCTTCACAGTTGCTTGAATGCAGTCAGGATGTAGCTCTTCTCCTATTCTACGTCTTACATATTTTCACTCATTACTACCGAATAATGATAGCTTAGTTTCATCACTCCATATAACTTGTGTGCCGAGCTGGCAGCCGAATGGTTAGCGCTCTTGCCTTCGGTTCAACAGTTCGTGGGTTCGAATCCCACCTTGGGCATGGATGTTTGTAGTGGTTCGGAATCCACTTTAAGCCGTAAGTCCCGGTCTAATTAGCCCTCGTGTGCAAAAAATGACCGTTGAGCGACAAACAAACAAACCATATAACTTGTGACCACTGATCATCTGTCCAATTGTGTTCCTTTGCCCACTGTAGTCCTTTTTTCGTTGCTGAAAAATAAAATAAGATTTTTTTTTATGGAATTCTACCTCTCAGTCCAATATCTGTTAATCTTCTCCTGATTGTTCTTGAACTGACAGAAACACCAGGATCATTCAGATCACTTCTGATGGCCGCTGATGACATTTTTCTATCTTGGAGACATAATCTTTTTATTCTTCTATCATCAATAGATGTGGTGCACCTTTTTCGGCCTTTTCCTTATTTGTTTTTATTGAATTTGTCTCCTGATATCATAAACAAAACTTTTGAACTCCAGATGTAGTCACTGAACTGCCCACTTGTCTTGCAATTTCAGCATAGGAAAGACCACTTTCTCATAACACAATAATATTACATCTCTTTCTAGGTGTCCAATCTACTCTTTTATTTGATGTCATTGCTTCTTGACTAAATATTAAAATTTTTTACAAAAAATCCTACTTGTAATTGCAGTGTATAAGAAACAGGTCCTCCTTTTACAGAACAAAGCAAAATAATGAATTGTTTCAAGTGTAAACATGATGTCAGCTTCTACTGGCAGTTACTAACATTTGATTGGTTCTCAGAAGAAGAACAGTGATTGGCCAGGAAAGCTAGACATTACCAACTACTTCATAACTGTGTTTTTTATTTATATTAAAGTACATATAACTTTTTTTGTATTGCAAATAATTGTGTTTTATATTGAATTCAGTAATAAATTCTCTTTAAAATGATATATACAAGTTTGCATTTTGCAAAACGTAACATTTTCTATAAGCATACAATGTTCAAAAACATAAAACTTTCCAAAAGTGTCCACAATTTTGGCCACCACTGTATGTGTGTGTGTGTATATATATTTTTAGCTGGTTTTTTTGCACCTGTTAGTTTACCAGATATGTTATTTGTAAATTCTAGTATAATTTAACTTTTCTATTATTTTAATTGTTATGGTTTATCCTCTTTAAAGATCTGACATTTGTCATATGACTCCAACAAATTGTTAACAGTCAAAAAGCTGATGATTAGCAGGGAACCTGAAGATAAATCCTTTTGGGAATGTCCAACACAATCCAGAATATGTTTCAGTGAGGTTGTCTGGGCACAGCATTTTTTACAAGTGGGATAATTTTTTGTACCACGTTTAAACAATAAACATATTAAATGTCCACTGGAGAATCTAGCAAAGGCAGTCTGAGACTTTCGATCACATTTATTTCCAGGAGTGTTCCAGAGTGACATAGTGAGTGAGTGGAATTTGCCAGATTGAATTTAGTCTAGGTTTTTTATTAGAGATTTTTCATTCATTAATTTCCTGGTAGGTAAGTGAGGAACCAGTGGGCATATATTCCTCACTGCCCTCTTTGGCCAGTTTATCTAGTTTGTTGTATTATATTATTAATTAATATAAAATAAAATTAAAACATTTACAAAATATTTTTTAAACAAATCAGAATTGCAAAATCAAGGTTTAAAATATGTTGACAGCATTAGCTTTTATTGTTTTTTTTTCATTTAGGTTTGTAATTTGTTGTTGATAAGATTAACATATTAATCTAGTGTTTAAACTTTAAGTGATTAAAAATTTAAGTGATTGTGTTTATGCTAATCACTTACAGTTCTGAATAACAAATTAATAAAAAGCTTTCCCTAAAAATTACAAAATTCTAATGAATGAAAATTAAGAAACGAATTGTAAACATGAAAGAAAAAAAATTCTGTCTTCATTACAAAATATTAATATTAAAATAGTATGAGTCATAACTAAGTATAAAGGATCAGTTTATTTAAAATACCTTTTGAAAATTTTTGTCAAAAATTCAATGATATTTATTTATTGGATTTCTGATATGCTAATTCTTGTTAAGAATTGTTCAGACATGAGACATCTATCTATTATCTTCAATAATAAGACACTAGACATCTATTTATCTATTGGTATTAGTCAAATACTTGTACTTATTGAGTATTAATATTTAAATTAGTTCTAGTTTTTTATCATTACAAATTGGAATATACAATGGAAAAGAAAAAGGCAGGAATATCAAATAATTACTATACAAAATCTACAGTTTAAATGAAAGAAATAAAAAATTTTCTAGTGCTCATGCTATTGTTTCAAATGTTTGATCAAAAAACTGGATAAATGTATTCCTTTGAAGGAAATTTTTCTTAAAAATGTATATCCTTTTACTTATTTGAAAAAAATCATATCATTCAAACTTGTATGATTTTTGTTTCTTATTAAATACTGGGCTTTAACACTTTATGTACTGTGATCTTAGCTATGAGAGAAAAGCAGATTTAGTGATGCCTATAACATTAACCCACACAGCTCTGTCTGTGAGATGTTAATGGCAATTGCATAGATAGTTGTAATGATTCTAAGTTCAAAAAAGGACTTATTTGTCTGTTTACAGTATGTTTTAATACCAACCAGTAAGCCATTTTGAATATATAATATTTGCATTAGTGTAGAAATTCTTGTTCTTCTGATTATTTGCAGAACTGATAGCCAAATGTGGTTGGCCTATTCTGGCCTTCTGTTTCAGTAATTCGGGAGCTGATCTTCACCTCAGGTTTTGATGATTGTAGGGATTCAGTATCCATTTTAAACTATAGATCCTGGTCTAATTAGTCCATGTATAAAAAATGATCTTGAGCAAAAAACTTCTAGTTATCTTTCCATGCATTTATATTTTAGGAGGATCCTGAATCGCCATCATCATGGCTGATTATACTTTTTCTGATCCACTGTGTTGAAGACAATGCTGTTATGTTCTTTTAACCAACATACTGGCTAATAGTGTGTTCAACATATTTCTTTAAAGCCAATGGTATGAGATCTGTCAAACTTGGACCACTGTTGTTCCATTCAGTGCATCTTTGATGAATCTTTAAAATTTCTTGCATAGAAAATGATTGAATTTTAATTACTTCAGAATTAAAGTACAGGCTGTTATTAATACTAGCATACATCTTAACTGTGCATTGCTAAGTTTAAACTGTGGTTGTTGGTGAAATATTATTTTGCATAACTCATCAAATCACATCAGTATATTTAACTTCATGGCTTTGATTAAATTTTTTCTCATTCTCTCATATTTTTTTGTTTGGTGCAGCTTGTCCTATTTTGAACCTTATGTCACAAAACCTAATCAACCAACTCATATTTCTTTTTTTAACTTTTTGGGGTTGATAGTATGTTTGAATATGAACTCTTGAAATTGCTGTGTGTGTGATGTCAGTAAAAAAATTTTTTTCATGAAAAATACTAGTCATTTTTTTGTTATTAGTTTATAAAAAATTACGAAGATTGTGAATTCATTGCTTTTATGTGTAATGTTATTTTATTATGTGACTTTCAAAATTTTTTGTAAAGTGTTTTATTAACTTCAATAACTTCGTTAAAAGTAGGAAACAAATTCTATATTGAGAAAATTTTATGGTTTAATAATGAAGTAAATGTTAATTTTCTGTTATTGTGAACATTTTTATTATGTGAAGTGTATTTTCATAAAAAATTTAGTGATCATATCTTAAGATATTGAAGTTCAAGAGTTGACTTTTGCTTAACATATTTAAATCAATCTCTATTAATTCATAAAATAATATTAACCGTAAATTGAAAATGATGATCTGCATTAAAATTGAAATGATTATTATTTGATTAAAAACTAAAAATTTCATATTTAATATTTTAGAAATGTAAAATGCAAGTGTGAAAGCAACATAAAGAGAAAAATCAAATTGATTCACTAGATGTTTTATTTACATAAACCAAAATCTTATATAGATATATTAACTGTATGTCTATGTGATGCATGTTTTGATTTTTTTCTTTAATTTTACTGTTTGACAAGTAAAACATATCAGTTACTATTATAAATGTACATACTGGACTCTAAAATACATACATACTAACTTTTTTATTTTTGATTCTTTTAGAGTGAAACTTCTCTCTGAACTAAATATGTTAAATCATTAGAAAATAAAATTGACTCACAAATTGCATACTGTACATGCTTCATAAATATATTTAGTATTATTGAGTACCCTTTTGGTGTTGACAATGATAACTTGAACCCATTTTGTACTGTTTAGTACTATTTATTTAATATTTTAACACTTTTTTACTTTTCATTGCAAAAGTTTGCTCTAATTTAAATTTGTAATGTTGCTTTACTCTTTTAACTCTCCCTCTCTAATAATAAACAGCAAATTATTTTGTAATAGTTCATTACATACTCCAAAAAATGATTTTCTTGTTGCATTATAATAAATTCCTATTAACATACTTTTATAAATGATACTCATATTTTCAATTAATTAATTTCTCTTTTTGAGAACATTCCTTTATATCTTCTGCTCTGAAATTTAGGTTTTTCAAAAGTTAGAACTAGTGTGAAAGTGTTAGTTAATATTTTAAAAAAAATTTGCTCCTGGAACTAATGTCAATTGAATTTTTTTTAACTGAAATATAATTTCAGTTAAAAAAATTCAATCAATGTTATTTCTTTTTATTAAGTAAGTAATTAGTAAATTTTTTATTAACTTAAAGTAAGTCTAATTATATATAATTTACATGTGACATTTTTGATATGAGTTAACATCTTTCATATATTTACTTTGTCTTATCTTGTTGCAGTATTTATAAAGACTTAATAGCTAGAGATAGTATTTCATGAATTGATTTATAAATAAAAGAATTCTTAAATACAATTCACTACATTCTTTTTAGGTTTAATCATCGTTTTATGATTATATTAAAAATTCTTAAATATAATTTACTGTTTTCTTTTTAGGTTTTGCTATTAGCATTTGTTATTACATACTTTAAATCATATCAATATTGGAAGTTTAATGTTCCGATACTGAATATAGGATGTGGACAAATAATTGAACTGCTTATTTACGGTAAGTAAATATTAACAAATTTTAGTTGCATACATACAGTTCTTAGCTCAAAGATTTCTCAATATTTTTCCAAAATTTATCTTCCGAAGTCACGCACAGACACATACAATAGTGAAATAATTGCTACTGATAATTAACTGGCTCCATTTGGTAATATACTAGGTGAGATTTAAATTGACACTTAGATAGTTTGAATTAATTTTTTTCGTTCAGTGTTTAATGGGAAAAACTAATCCGTGTGTAGTTTGCATGAAATCAACAAAAAATTATTTAATTTTTTGAAAGTAATAAACCTTTTGGAAGAAGTTAAAACATTGGATAGTGGACTATAATGAAAGGGGAATGTTTTGTTGAGTAAATCTTAATAGAATCCATTAATTATTGGAAAACTGTATGGATTTATTTTAGCATTAATGAATCCAAAATTGATTTATTTATTTTTTAGATTTAATTAGAATTTCTTCTCTTTATTTCTATCTTGGACACAGGAGTCATTTCCACTCCTTTAGTTGATGAATGGATTTCTTTGTCTTGTAAAGACTGGTTTATCTCAGAGGTTTTATTTATATGAGCAGTGGCTTTAAATCTTGGAAAATATAAAAGGTCCACCCAGTATTGCCCAAGTTATTGGGTAAAACAAGATACTTTAGCAGTTCGCCAGTCATACTAGACACTCCATTAGGATATCACAATTACAGTTCTATTCACCTTAGACATGTGTAACATAAAGTTATTGGTGGGAATTTACAGCTTCATATGAAGTTAAGGATTTGACTGTCCACTGCCTACCAATGTGCCTGGTAGTCACTCAAACCCCAGGAAGTCTTATTTTTACCATGAATGACTGAAATTCACTTTAAACTATAGGTACTCATCAAATTAGCTTTTATGTGCTAAAAGTGACTATAGAATGACAAGCAAATTAAACCGATTTGCATAGCTCTTGGCCCCATAAAACATGATTTTCATCTTATAATAACTTCTAGATCAAATTTGTCTCTAATAGGTCTGTTCCCGAGCTCAACCAACCCAGTCAAATCCTCCTGGAATTTCCTCCAGTCCGTTCTAACTGGGTCTCTGAACATGAGATCCAGACACACATTAGAGTGAATTTCAAAATGGATGTTTTGATGGTCTGAGCCAGAAGGTCTGCCATCTACTTTTCAAATTTTTGATATTTTTACTAATCAACGTTGTCGCTATAGTAATGTCAATTACTTCAGATCGATTGGAAGTCATGAAAGTTGGTTCGTTGCCCTCATTTAGAATATCTAACCCATAGTTTAGAATGAACTCTAAAACTTACTCACCTCTTTTATTTGTGTCCGTACTTCCCCAGACAACATGGGGAGCATTACAGTCTAGTCCTAGGACTACCTGTAAGTTGTTATCTCTGCAAAAGTTCATGAGCTTGTGCAGAGAATGGTCAGGTAGAGCCTTCTCTTCATAGGGCAGGTATCCAGAGCCAAAAACAATTTCCCTGTCCCTACCCTCTATGTTGAGTCTGACTTTCACAGCTGTCAGGTATCCTAAGGATAAATTCAGAGAGGAGAAGAACCTCAATGTTTTTATGTAAGAGTATACAAGTTCTGGCGTTACCATTAGTACCATAGATAAGCTTACCTTTAGTTCCTTTGAGGCCATTGATTCTCCCCCTTACCAATCAGGGTTCCTGAATGAGGGCCAGGTGTATATCCCCAGCAAGAAACTTCTTACTGAGGTTAGTAGTACCACTTCTACTGTGGTGGAGGTTGACTTGAACTACCTTCACCCCCATCAGCAGGAGCAGGTTTGTCAAGTACTTTAGCCTGCACTTGGTGAAGTCCAATATAAAACTTATATCCCCTTACACCAAGTGTGGCAGTATCTAGTTCAGGCACACTAAGAACGATGGTCCGCCCAGATGGGTCGCTCTTAATGTTAAAAACGTTCCACTCCATGGAAGTGACCCCACCGTTCTGAGCCTCGATTTTTCTCAGGAGCTCTTTAGGCTCCAGTTCACTATAGATTTTCGGCAGTTTTGCAATTATCTTGGTGGTTCTGACAAGTTTCCTTGCCTTACCCACCAAGAGTTTTTGCTCCTGCCAAGGGCGTATGTCACTGACATTCTGTTCCAGCCACTTTGAGCTCTCCAGATCTGCACAGTTGATAATGAGTGCCCCATTCTCAAGTTTACAGGATAGGAAGGTTGGGGAAAAACCCTCCTCATTCCTTCCTATTTTCCTGGTTAACAAGAGTTCCAGGTCATAGGCCTGTTCCTCTGTTAACCATTTTTCCGGATGACCCTCTATTAGCACAGCCATCTTGATCGTGGTGAGAGCCGCCTTGTAAGTAAGTATCCCAGGTCCTTCTCTCTTGGCAGCATTTCCGGCCTTGCCCTGGTTCGTCCGGTTGGCAGGATGCTTCTTGACTTTGGTTGGCTTGGATTTTTCAACCCAAGATTTTGCGCTCCTTTACCAGCTTCCTTTTCTGGGCACCAAAAAGCTTTTTAAGCTTGATTCTGGTCAGAGAGTCAGTCATGCAGAGATAGATTCCTGATTCTCACCAGAAAAAGATGGTTTGGAGGTCATTTGTACCTCCTGTGAAGGCGCAGCTTGTCAATTTTTGTACCTTGCGCCATAAAACTCAACCAACCAACCAACTACCTCCTGTGAAGGTTTCATGGCTGCCCATTCACTAGATTGTCTCTGAGTTTCCTTGTCTTTTTCAGCAAGGTCTGCTTCAGAGATTTCACCTGCAAATGCAGAAAGGGTTTGTTATTTTTATTGTCTTTTCAGCCATAAAATAACAGTTAATAAGCTCAGGTAATATGACAGTCCACCCAGCATTGCCTGAGTTACTGTGCAAGGCAAATTACTCTAGAAGTTTGCCAGGCAACTAGAGGCTCCGTTAAGACACCAATACCGCGGTACCAAATAACCTTAGGCACGGGTCGCATAACACCAGGGTTAACGGGAGCTGGTTCACGGCCTCTGATTCTATATTCAAGGCTATCCTGTCATTCCTACAGGACATTCGGCTATCCACCACATGCCGACGTGCCTGGTGGATGCTGAAGCCCCAGGAAGGTATGCGTACCCCCTGGTTCCAGGTTTATGAAGGGTTACAGAAGTTGATTGTAAGTGCTGAAGGTGTTTAAAACTTCTGTACAATTTGTTTTCAAGATAAACGTGTTTCTATGACTTCCAGAAGACGAGTGGAAGATTCTGAGCACTGGCGTGCTGTGGGGCGCATTGAAGCAGGACAGTCAATCTCAGATGTTGCTCTTTTCTTCGGCATTCATCATTCTGTAATTTCACGTTTATGGAAACATTTCCAAACGACACAGAAATTTGTCCGAAGGTCCGTAGCCGGACGCTCAAGGGTTACAAACCCAGCGGAAGATCGATATATTACAATTTCAGCCAAGCAGAATTGCAAAGCAACCTCCACACGTGTGACATCTATGGTTACAACGTCCATTGGTAAGGTGATATCTGCAGCTATTGTTCGCCAAATATTACATATGAGTGGACTGTATGGCTGGGTACCTCGAGTTTGTGTTTGTCTATCTGTCCAATCGAGGGGCACGATTAAAGTGGTGCCAGGAAAATGTCAGTTGGACTGTCTGACTGGGCCAATGTCATGTTTATTAATGAGTCAAGATTTGCTCTGGTGCCAGGTGGCAAACGTATAAGGATATGGCGTGAACAAGGAACATGCAATCAGCCCCAAAACATCACTGAACATCATGCATTCCGAGGCGGAAGCATTACAGTGTGGGCAGGGATTTCAATAGGATATCGCACCGACCTGCTCATCTTTAAATGGGGTTCTGTGACAGCTGGCCGGTATCGAGATGAAGTCCTAGAACCCATTGTGAGATTGTACGCTGCAGCAGTTGGCCCTACTTTTGTTTTAATTGACGATAACGCATATCCCCATAGAGCTGACATCGTCGATGACTACTTGGAGAGTGGTGGGATTGCACGTTTGGCGTGGCCAGCTTATTCGCCTGACCATAATCCCATTGAAAATCTTTGGGATGCTTTCGGCCGTGCTGTATCTTCATGTTTCCCACCTCCAGCCACTCTTATTGAGCTGGAAACTGCTCTACAAGAAGAATGGCTATTGCTTAGTTCTGCAGTGGTTGACCACCTAATTAAAAGCATGGTCACAAAGTGTAAACTTTGTTTACAGATAAGGGGGGATCACATGCCCTATTGTCCTTCTTTTTCATTTTATGGTGTTTATTTTCACTTTATACAAAATTCTGTTTAACTCTCCAGTATGTCATTATCTGATAACTTGCAAAAATTCAATATTGTTTTCATTTCTGTATATAATTATTGATTTTATTTTATGCATAAACATATATGCTACTTTCCTGCCAAATTTTGTGTCAATCAAAGCAGTATTTGTTGATTTTTTTGCATTTTACATCTTCATGCTTAACTTTTGGAAGTGAGTGTGCTTATTATGTATAAACATTAAATATAATGGACAAAGTTCTTATTGTAATATTGTATCACAAATTCTGGCTAGTAAAACTGGTAAATAATAGTTGAATAAATAGAAATAAATAAAACTGCATTAAAATAAATATTTAAAAAAAAATTGCACATCACTAATGCTTTATTGAAGCGACCATATCCTTCATCTTTATGGTACACATGTATTTATTTCTTTTATAATTTTTCTAAAATTTTAATATTCTAATAGGAGGAACATTTGCTATGTCATTGCCTGTCAGCTTGTATAATATTTACTGGTAAGTATGTGTTTTTGTATCTCTTGTGATATGTGTTGAAATATGCTTTGTTCATATGTTTTATTTATTCTTGCACAGTTGAGAGTACCATTGTTTTTATTTGTTATATGCATTAACAAGTTTCATATTCTTTATTTCTTATATACTTATCATTAGATAAGATCTTGAAAATACACATTTATTTTATGTTTTAATTATTATGGTGAAAAATTTCAGGATGTTTATACTATTGATTATTTAATTTACTAATTAAAACTATTCAATTTATACATTATCAAAACTGCATTATTTTTAATTTTAATTAAAAAAATTGGCAAAAGTGTATTACAATTACATGTTACTGCAATGCAGAGTAACAATTTTTGTATATGAATCCCTTATTTTAAAATAATTAATTTTAATTTGCATTAATTTACTAAACACTATCTCTCAACAGCTATTTTTTAACTGATTTACTTAAATGCTAATTGCAAAACTAATTTATTTTATCAAGCTGATAGGCAAATGGTTAATGCTCTGGCTTTCGATTCAAAATTTCAAGTTTAGATTCTGACCTCAGTCTTGGCACAGCTTGTCTTCTTTGGACCTTTTGCAAGAAAACCCAACCAACCAATCTCACCTCTGCCTAAAATGTTTATAGTAGTTTGGGATCTACTTTATACTGTAGGTCCTGTTTCAATAAGAAGTGTGTTAAAAGTGACTGCTGAGCTAAAAAATACCACAAACCAAAAATTATTTTAAAATTGTATGAGTGGAAGCAAACTATAATTTTCAATGTAAAATCTATAAATGCCCCATTTTTAATTTTATACTGTCCTAAGGGTAAATCAATTTAAATAATTAAATTTTCTTAGAAAAGACCTTTTTGTTGCTATTATGTATAGAAAAGGAATTTTCTTTTTATTTCATATGTTCTCATTATAAATGGCTTGTACTATCTACCATGTTTAAAAACTATAACTATGATTTAAAAGTCACAATCTTAAACTAGTGGCATACTTTATTTTAGTAATATAAAAGCTGGAAGTCTATTAGCTTTGTACTCCCAAGTCACATGTCTGAGGTTTAATTCTCTGGCTGTTCAAAGTCGATGTAGCTTTTCATCCCCTCAGTGGGTTGATACAGTGAGTACCAAGCATATATGGAAATTAAACCATGGAGTTTCCCATTTGACTGATCATGTAACTCGAACATATGCTTTGAACCCTGTGACTTTTAGTCAGTAAAACGGATATGGTGACTGTTGTGCTACTGAGTTTAAGTTCTTTAATATAAAAAATGAACTGTTTGTTGAATAATTAATGCTTTGGTTTTCATTAAAACAATTCTGGTTCCATTGCCTCCCTCAAGTATGGATGTTTCTACCGATTCAGAATCCACACTTTAAGCTATATATCTTGATTGAATAAGATCACATGATAAAAAACAATGGTAAATTAAGAATAAATATTATGTGGAATAAACCAGTGCATCTACTGTTTTCATTCACTTTGTTGATATGTAATGCTAAGAAATTTTATAAACTAGAAGTCTTCTAATTTGGAAGCATAAGCTTTTGATTGGTTACTTGTTAAATGTTCTTAGCAATTTTTGCTATTTGTAATTATAGCAGTGCAAGGTCATTAGTGACTTATTGTATTGCTGGGAAGAAGCTTAAAAGTTTTAATTTAAACTCTTATAAAATTTTAACCACTATTTTTATTTTGGCAAATTTAATGATTAAATGTGAAAAATGTTGATTTTTTCCTAGTTTCTAATATATTCAAGGATTTGTCAAAGAGGCTCTGATAATGCAAACTTGTGAAAATATAATGCTACGAAATGAAGAATTTGTGCCAAATTTGTCTTTGTTTTGTACCAGCATTCACAGACAAGTTTATGATATGAATTTTGTTCAGAAAAATTTGTGTTTGACATAACTTATAAGAACTGCTGGGAACTGATGAAAAGATGCTTTCAAAATTTCCTATGGCAATCAAATTTGGTAATTTATTACAGTGTAATAGTTTCTAGTTTTGCTATGTTGATAAAAGTATATTCATGCTGAATTTATCCTTTTCTTAAGTTTAAAAATATTATATAATTGTAAAATAAATTTAAGAAGTTGGGTATTTGAGCAAATGAACTGTAAATTTTAGTGTCCATTTGAATTAAGTTTGTTTCCTGGCAGTTATTGCTTTGTGTATTGTAAAAAAATTATTTTGATTTTAGATGCATATTTTAAAGACCTTATAATCTAGCTATTTTTATTTTCTGGTTTGTCTGTGTATCTACAAATATTTATGTTTTATTGTTTTAAAAATGTATTTATATCTTTCTAGTGCCCATAAAAAAGGAGAATTGAAGCAAAATTCATTTTGGGAAGCTATGCGTCCATTGGTGCCTATTACTCTATTATTTTTAAGTACAACAATGTGGGCAGTTCTTTCTCCTACAAATATCTTGCGTAATGACCCTAGAGTATTTTATTGGTTAGTTGGAACTGTATTTTCTAATATTGCTGTAAGTATTTTATATATTTTTGACACTGTTAAATCTCAGATTGGTTTTTAAAAATATTTTTTTTCTTGAATCTCAATGTATGTACTTTAAACCTACAAAAATAATCATAATTTTAATTTATTCTCTTATAGTGTCGCTTGATTGTCTGTCAGATGAGTTCTACTCGCTGTGAAACTTTTAATTGGTTGTTTTACCCTATTGGAATTGCCATTCTTTATGTATTTTACTGCCCACATCAAAGTAGCACAGAAATTCAAATTGCCTGGGCCTTGCTTATTTTGTCTGTGGTTGCTCATGTTCATTATGGAGTTTGTGTGGTAAGTATTAACTAAAAAATTTTCTTGTGTGTTATTTGATACATCAGGAGTTACTTCAAGATTGAGTTCAAAATTCTATCATCTAATAATATTTATATTTTATTCTTTGATTGAAAATACTAAGCTTCTATGCTAAAAGAAATAATTCTTATGATTGTTATCTCTGCGTATTTATCAAAATCTCTTTTTAAAGTGTTCAAATGTTTAAGTGCTAATGAACTATTGTACTTAAAAATCATTAAAAACCAATTTAGTTATAGGATCAACAATTTATACAGGGAAAGAAGCACAATATTTTATCACTTATCTTGTAATATGAATTGTTAATCATCTTTGTTACATATGCATTTCTGCAGTTATTATTATTTTGAATCTTACAAGAGCAATATGTTACCTTTATTTTCATTATAAATATTAATAAAAGATCAATACATAAAAGATGTGTGGAAAAAATGGGGGAAACTTTTGAAAAGATATTCTCCTTGAAAATGCCCTAGCATTCAATTCAACTGTTCATGGGTTTGAATCCCACCTAGGGCTTGGATGATTGTAGTGTTTTTAAATCCACTTTAAACCTAATGTCCCACTCTAACTAGTCTTTGTGTGTTAAAAGTGACTGTTGATCAACAAAACAAACTTTTTTCATATTGGCTTTATCACAATTTATAAGGTTATATTTTAGAATTTGTGTACTTGTGTGTGTAAACAGTTTTAAAGTGTAATTTTTGATAAGTTAATATTATCTTTGTATTTATTAAAAAGTTAATTTCAAATCAATGTTTTTTTTAGGTACAGCAGATGTGTAGACATTTCAGAATACATTGTTTTTCCTTAAGAAAGATGGAAAAAGAGTAATGAAAATTTTTATTAAGTACTTTTGATTCATTTTTATGCAAGAGTGCTAACTGAGTATAAAATTTAAAGTCATTTTCTATTTGACTGTTAAAATATTTGAGTTTTTTCTACAAAGATTTAACTCTTTTTATCTATGTAAAACAAATGCTTTAATTTAACAAGCTGTTCTTGTTTTTAATTTGGTTTTTTAAGCCTATTATAAAATAATTGGAAAATTAATAGTAAATGAACCTCATTCTCACGATAGTTTATAAAGGAATTTTCCACTGTGAACATTCCACTGAAATTTTATTACTGTTACCTTATGAAATTTCTTTTTTGCTTATAATTAACAATTTATTAAAATATTAACAAAAAAATATCCGTTAAAATTTTATGCAATATCAATGCGTTATGCAATATCAGTTCAATTATTAATTTTTAGAACTGATGTTATTTCAAACAGGCTAGTCAAATATATTGGTATATTTGTATTAATTATGTTTAGTGCAAATATTTTGAATGCAGTGACTTTTAAAATTGGGTACTGTTTTATTTACATTTTTGTGGTTGTAATATTATACATCACATTTTTTTATAAATAATTTTGCTTTTATTTTGCAAATAAATAAAATCTTTATTGCACATGTTCTTTTTTTATTCAAATTAAATATTTCAATAGCACTGTCACATTTTATTTGTACTTGTAGAATGGCTATACAAAGATACTATAAACTATTCAGCTGAACTGTGTGCCTTGATTAAATTGATTCAGTTTTTTAAGAAAGTTATAATTTTTTTAATAAATTAATTATATCCATAATTGTATTGGGTGATTCAATTTTGATATTGATATGATGGAATACTGGCACAAATGCTGATTTTTGCTTGTCAAGGGCAGAATTTAAGCTAGAATTGTATGCTTTTAATGATATCAAGGCTTTGTATTGTTTTAAATACAAATTTTCATGTTAGATTCATCTTTAAATAAAAGCCAATTTTACTATAAAACTTGTTTTTATTATGACTTTTGCAAAATTTAATCACATAATACAAATATTTATGGGCAATACTATTTTTGTGTTAAATAAACTCACTTTTATGAGTCACTGTAATCATTAATATCTAGTCTATAATATAATATATTTATTATGTATGTCAATAAATTCAATTTATTATGATAAAATCTTAATTGTAACTTTTGCAGTTTGGTATCACTTTTATGATTTTATTTTAAAAAATACACATGTGTCAGTTTTTTGGTTCTTGTAGATTTGAAATTAGATTCAAACATTACTTTAGAAACTTAAGTTTCATAATGCTAATAATTTTTCACAAATTGGTGGAATGTCATCTATTGGTCAGCATCTTATTAACGCTGTTCAAAAATTTAGTCTTATTGATAATATAAATTTTTCCTAAATGCTATTGAAAGAGATTTTCAAATTCTATATATTTGTCTTTTTATTGCCTTATATTTAGTTAATACCAAAATCATTGCTATTGTTCTGAAATTAAAGCAGCCATGAGAATGTGTTCTTTATTCTAAACGCACATCTTGTTAAAACTTAGTAGAAATTCAAATAGTTACATTTTGAAATAATAACCTTAAATAATTGTAATGGGTTACTAATTAATTAGGTTTGAAAACAAGCATTAAAACAACATATTTGTCAGAATAGTTTTATAGTAGTTGTGGATTTTATATTACAATTTTGGTATCATTGAAATGAAGTGTTATCAAATTTACTTTATATTAATTTGAATTGGTAGATATAGCTGGAATAATAAATTTTTATTAAATTTATATTAAATGCTCAATAATTTAAATAAAAATCTTTTTTCTCAAATGAGATACAATTATGCATTGTAATGTTTCATATTTTTATCTTTGTTGTCATAGTCTATCAGTTACATTATTAATTGGAATTTAATTACTTTAATATATTAAAATAAGGCTTTTCATTTGTGTTTGTCTCTCTCCAAAATCTACCATGATGACATAGTAAAGACAAGAGTACAAATATTGCCAGCTTGATGATTTTTTCATACTTTTACTGTTAACTTGATAGATTAACATACTACTTAAAAATATTAATGTGTATATTTCTTGCAATTTATTTTTTTTAATTACCTAAACAACTTTGCAGAGTTTCAGTTGTAAATCAATTATTTAATTGATTTGTAATGTAAATCAATTAATCAATCAATTAATCAATCAATAATTAATCATGTAAATCAATTATTTAATGTTCAGCATGTAAATATATTTTGTGATTTAAATCTCCAACTTTCATTATACAATCTTCCTCCAATATGATTGTTTAGTTTCAATTCATTTTAGTGAACATTTTATTGAATGAGTATAAGTGATATTTATAGTTTAAGCAAACATTGCAAACTTTTTGTTGATGTGATTAGTTAAAAAATATATGCATTTTCCATTGTATAAAATGCATCTGGAAATAAAAACAGATTAAGCTAGAATGCAGAATATAAGTTTTAACTACAGTTATTTTATTTGAAAAAATTCAGTTATTTAAAGATTTTCATATTTTAAAATGTGAGGGGAATATAGTATATTTTCTTTGGTTTATCAACATCTTTTAATGGTTTCTTGATTGGATCTCTTTGAAAACACTATTAAAAATAATTTTTTAGAATGATCAAATAATTTCATAAAATTTAGATATTTCCTTCAGCTTTTCTTAATATTTGAAGAAATTTCAGAAAAAAAACACATTATAGGATATTCTCTTTGTTTTTAATTTTGAAAAATTCTCCAGTTAATGTAACATTCTAATTTTTCGTCCTGATTAAAAATTTAGCCATGCAAGCATAATTACAAATCTTCTATTTATCATAAGTTATGTTTAAAACGAATGGTTTTAACATGTCCAAATTTTTAAATTGTTTCATTCCTCAATGTTTATTGATGTTTTTTCTTTAGTGATATTTTCTCATACATTTCTATGCCAAATGAATAAAAAATTAAGTGAAAATATTCTACACATTTTTATTATCTAGCAATAAAAAAATTGTTTTACTGATGTTCTGTGAAATATTCTAAAAACTGCCTTTTTAATAATGGTTTACAGTGATCCCTCGTTTTTCGCAGTTAATAGGGACCAGAATTTTCCGAGAAAACAGAAAAACCATGAAATTGGGTTTGCCCCTAGGAATTTTCGCGTATGCAGGTACACAAATGTTTTAAATATGTAAACATTTATAATAATTTATGCTTCTACATACATATATATAATAATTTATACATTTTTATACTTTACACATTTAAGACAAAAATTACAACAGTATACATGTTTACTTAAGTGTGTTGATGCTAGTTAATAAAGTTCTTGAAGAGGAATGTACACAAAGGCATCCTCTTCCAAAATAGGCCTGTTTCATCCATATTGAAAATTTATTCAGGGAGGTAGCCTCTCTTATTGAAGCTTAGGAAACTCTTCCTCCACGTAACGACAAGCAGCATCTTTGTCAGCAGAGGAAGCCTCGCCACAAAGAAACACGTTTTTGAGGCTGTATCGTTTTTAAAATTTCTTGAACCAGCCTTTGCTAGCAAGCCTCATTCTGGAGGAGGCGAATCACTCCTGGCAGCGCTGTTGCTGCCTTGAGGTACGTCAGCACCTTCTTCAGCCTCTTCATTGTCGTTATCAAGCAAGATTTGGTCGTAAAGAACTTTGGCTTTTGTCTTGATCATATTAGTGTCCAAATTCACTGTGTTTTACCTGCAATCAGCAATCCTTAATGCCATTGCAGTTTCCATTTTCACAATTCTGTTATTACTGAGAGTTACACCACGCGCTTCGCTTCTTTATTGAAGGTTATTGAAACAGATTTTCGGATGTTTGCTTCCTCTTTCTTGATGTATTGTACTTTAGAGTCATTCAGTTTGTACTGGCGTGACACAGAGGAATATAGCTTCTGCCCTCTTGAATCATATCTAAAAGATTCACTTTTTCGCTGATGGTTATCATCTTACTCTTGGGTGTCCTCATCATATTAGTGTCCAAACTCACTGTCTTTTTTCTGCAACCAGCAATCCACAATGCTAGTGCAGTTTCCATTTTCACAATAATGTTATTACGCGGAGTATAGTAATTTAGGAAATGAATACGAATAAGGGAAATATAGGAACTTCAAAAAAATAAAATATGTATATATATATGAATTATAAAAAAATATTCGCTAAATAATAACTATAAATTATAAGATCAATTTAATAATTTTTGAAAAATTAATATTTTGGAAAAATCTGCTAAGCATTGAAGTTGCAAAACATGAAAAACGAAGTGGCGAGGGAACACTGTATACTATTGTGTTTATGTGAGTGCATATGTCTGTGTATATATAAAATTTGTTTATTATTCTAATTATGCAAGTAATAATTACTTACTTGTGAATGCAAATTTATAAAAATTTCATTTTCATGTTTTACATTTATTAAATTATTAAGGAAATAACTGTTGCAAAGATATTGTATAGTTTTGCATTGATATTGAAACATAACGAATTTAAATACAATAACTAAATTTTCTTTGTAATGTTATTGTTTTTAATTTTGAGTTATTTCTTTTTCATGTTTGTTTTGTACAATATTTAGTCGTCAAGAAGTTAGTTGCTTTAAGTAATTTTGTAAAATCTACAAAAATTTGCATAGTTGTTTTATTTCTGCTTCTTAATTACAGTGATTGGTATTTCTTTTAAGTAATTCATTTTATGTGATTTCAAATTTCTCCCAATTGTTTCATGTAATGAAAAAGAATTTAAACTATTTTAGGCTTAGTGTGCCCTATACATTCTTAAAATATTATTTCTTTTAATAGTATAATTTTTTTAACCCAAAAAATTAAGATATAAATATTTTTACTAACATAAAATTTAAGTAATTTAAATATTTTAATGTATTATTAATGGTATTCATAAATGTTGATACTGAAAATTAATTTTTTCATTTTTTCCCAGTTTATTACTTCTAGTTAGTACTTACTCCTTATTATTTAAAGATTATTTTTTTTCTTACTGTTATCTAATCTTTATTTGAATAAGGCTACATAACTATTTATGTATTTTACTATTAAGTTATAAAAACTTGCTTTGAATAGCATGAAGAAAACATGATTAAATTAAAACAACAAGGTGATATGGATGAAAGTCTTTAATATTATAAAGTATTCATAGAAATTATTTTTAAATTTGTCTTTTATTTTAGAAATTCGGTCTTTAAAATATATATTTCGAAAGATTTACTTATATTGTTTTATCATTTAAAAAGCACACCTTCAAAAATAAGAGAAATTACACACTCAACCATAAAAGAATTTGAGAATAATTGAAATTTTGTAATCTGCGCTGAATAGGTTATTATGAATGTTAAGCTTCAAAATTAAATTTTTGTTAAAATGACATTAATGCTCAACTCAAATATTTCATTATGATTTTAAAAATGTATCAAGAAAATATATAAAAAGGAATCTTTTGTCATATGTTAAGTAAAATTCTTTTCCAAGGAATTGTTGCCATACATGAACAGCCATTCGATTGAAACTTTTGTAAATAAAGTTTTTATAAACAGTTTTCCTTACATCCTATTAACTGTATTAGTTTTGTACCAGTTATTTTGTTAATATAGCTTAATGAAATTTTTTGCAGATGCCATTAATGGCACTGAAGGCATGCCATTAACTAAAACTAATTGTTCTTATTAGATTTTTTTCATGTATTGGATTCTCCTTGATAAATTATTTGTCTTTAAAAGAATTTATATTCAGATACAAGCTTGTTTCTCAAGTAAACTCTACTTATGTTGTTGGTAATGCATTTTCTGTAGTTTCCTGTGAAATAAATGTGTTTTATTTATTCATTTAAAAACGATCTTATTTAAAAATGATTCTTTTAGACTAGATAAATTTGGAAATAAAAAATAATTGAAGCATCATTCATAAACTTTAAATATTTTTACTGTGCGAATATCCAGTATTGGACTGAATTGTTTCTAAGACATAAATGGCGTTTTTCCTTCAGTGCTAGGTTTTGTAGTTTCTCTTAAGTTGTACAAGCATTTAAACTCAGACACTTGTTTCATCATTTAAGTATTACATTTGTGATGTTAAAAGGTTGAAATGGAAAGATGATTTAATAGACTAATTTATTCACTGACAATTTCTCTACAATTACATGTAATATTATCAGAGTACTATTATGATTACATTCATGGTACATTTGATGCGTAACTAATCACTATGAAGATAATTTCTACTCCTTTTTATAGTCTTGCGTTAAAACGGTCTTTGTCACTAATAACAAAATTGAAAAGAAATTGCATGAAAAATATTTTTAAGTTTCTCATTCTGTAAACCTTAAGAAATTTACCAGATTTATGTATTTTATCAGGTATATCCTGTGTGCTATTTGTTCCTCAGATTTTCGTTTTATGGTATTTGTACAAAATTTCTTGTTAACCTTTTTTTAATGAAAGAAAAGAAAATAGAAAATTTGCTGCTATTTTTGATGTTTATTTGAAGTTATTTTTTACAGATTTCTATGTATGACAATGTTTTTCTGCTACAAATGTCTTAATGTATAAATTGGTTGTTAAAATTCAGTGTAGTTTTGTTTGTTGCTTTTGTGTTTTAACATTAAAAAAGGGATTCTTTTGTACTTATAATTTGGGTCCATCTTACTAGGACCAGTTTATTTAACAGCATTGTTTTTATCAAGTATTTCTAATTTTTTATCATATATTTTATTAAATTACTTGCTTTACTAATGAATTGTGCCATATTGATTGTGTTTTGATCATGGTAGTGGAATTAGAAAATTTTCAATTTAAGACTGATTTTTTTTTGTTTTTTTTTTGTTTTTAATATAAGCATTTTTTGCAAGAATATGTAGAAAAACCTATTTCCCTTCTTTTCAATATATTTTTATCATGACTTTTGTTTGGGATCCTTTGTAATATACATTTTATTTAATAGTTCTGTTTTGCTTATTGTATATTATAAAGTACAGTTCAGTCGATATGTAAAGGTAACAGCAAAATAAATAAATTTTGAAATGATACAAAAGTTTTGTAATAAACATTTCGTCATGTGATTTTTATACATAAGACTATTAAAGATTATTTACTTAAATATAGCATAAGTATTTACTATTTCATTTTGATTTATAATACAGGACAGCTATTTAATACTTCGTTTTTATAGAAATCATGTATCAACAGTTGAATGATGTTAAGTAATATGACTGGCATTTAAATCAATATTTCCTAAAAGTTTGATATTGATGTAACTATGACTCCTAAAAATATATAGAATTTTAAGTTTAGGGAAATACAACAACAAATTTCAGCCTGTGCTATCAAATTACACATATATACATACACAAACATGTGTATTTTAGAAAACAAATTTGTGAAGTTTTGTTAAATTTATTCGAGCTATTTAATTTGTAAAACAAAGCATTTCCAATTTGCTTATAATATCTTCAATTTTAAGTAACATCTTACATATAGTAAAGAATGACCACATAATATATGTGAAGGAAAAACATCTTTACAATTCTTTTTAATTTGTAGAAATCATAAATTATATATAATAGGCTTACTGTATCATTTACAAAGATTTAAGTAAATTTTAATATAATATTTAAAGCAGAAAATTTAATCTACTTTAAGTTCCACTTTTATTTATAAGGTAAAATTCTTATTAAGTAAATATTAAAAGTTTTTGTTTAGTTGGAAGTTCATTTAAATTCTTAGTGATTTCTGTAAATGTAGATATAGTTTTTAAATATTTGAATTTTAACTTGACAGTAGTAAATTTTTGTTGCATTTGAATTTCAGTTATCTATTTACTTTTTTTAAAAGTTAATTTAATATCATTAAATACAAAAAAAAATTATTTTGAATTACTTATTTACTATGTTTATAATTTTAAAAAATTCTCCAAATATGTCATTTTCAAATCTTTAAAACTAATTGAAATTTGTTTCGTTACAATGATTTTACATTTTGAAAATCTATCTTGAGAAATTTCTATTTTTTGTAAATAATTGTTTCATTAATAACCAAGGATTTAGTTTTTACAAAGTTTGAAATATTGAAATGAACTTTTTTCAGGAACAATTTCCTTTTTCACAATATGTAGAACGAATATTAAATTTATGTCCTTTTATGTATTTTAAGGCTTAAGAATGAATATTTTGATTTCTTAATGTAACTTTTATATTTTTAAATAAAATTATTTTAATTATGATTATATCTTTTAGGTATTTAAATGTTTAGGATTTTCTGATCACTTGTGAAGTTAATTGTTGATAACCACATATCTTTAAACTTTTTATGAATGCATTGTTGCTGTTTCGTGAGACAGAAATTTTTATTTTCAATGATAAATGCTTTTGTAAATTCAAAGTTTTATTAGATTTAATTCAGTTTTATTTGAATATTATCAGAATTATTCATGATCTTTCAATTTTTACATATTTATTAACATGGAATTTAAGGTTTACATTAAATATGGGAAAATTTTTTTGTATATTTTTTAATTTTGTACTTGAATGTTTACATAAATAAGCTCAAATATTTTAATGATTTTGTTTCTTGAAACATTTTGTCATATTTTTTTGTTTAAGATTGTATTTTATCTTAATTTTTGAACAAAAGAGAAGTTTCAGTTATTGACTGTTTGTGTGTATACTTTTCTTGATTTAAAAATTAATGAAAAATTAAATAAAAAATAAAGACTGGTGAGAATATAGAGCTCAAACCATATTTAATGAACAAACAGTGATTGTTATGAGAAAAACAAATTTTTCCTTAGCTATAACATTTAAATGGGGCAGCTATGTGTAGTTTTGTTGACTGTGTTAGTATAGTTTACTTTAAAACCATGTGATTTTAGTTCTTGTTTTTTTAGCATAATTTTGCCTTATTTGTTTTGTCTGATATAATGGCAATTAATGCCATTATATCAAATGGCAATTAACTATTTGTATTCAGTTTGTTAAAAAAAAAAATGGGCTTCATTTTTAAATGATAATTTATTTTATGAGAATATGTTAAATTCATGGTTTTATGAGCAAAGGTTTATCAGATATTAAGATTTAGAGTATGTATAATTAAAATAAAAACTGTTGTAGTAAGAGTACAGGTACAAAAATGACATGCTATAAAAAGTACGACCTCAATATCATTTCATTTTCCAAAATGCAATCTTAGCCTTTTGTGCCAGAAATGTTAATGCTCGAATGGATCTTTATTATGAAAAATATCTTTCTTGAATAAATTAGTTATTAATATTTTAAAAAAATTTATTTTTATATTAAGGTATTGAGTTCTAGATTAGCATTAAAGTGAATGAATGCTGATTAATTAAAGCATAATCAGAGTAATTGTTATTCTCTTTTGTTCTTTATATTTGAATAAAGTTGCTACAAAGTTAAGAAAAAACCCACATAAAACATTCATAATTCCAATAAATATGAAAACTTATTCAGAAAAATAAATTGCTGTACCTTTGCAAAATATTGTAATTATGCTTTTGGTTGACTGTTTTGTCATTTGAAGTGTTGTGGAATTTTCATTTCTTTAATTACTAAATAATCTCTGCATGTTTGATTTTGTATAACAGTTATAATTTTTATTTCCGTTTTTTTAGTATCTGACTTAAATTTGAAATTTTGATCTTTTGTTTTCACATAAAATCATAACTTGAAGTTAAAGCTTGTATGATTTTTATAGCATTATTTATGTATCTAAAAATAAATTTTAAATATTAGTTTATTTTTTCTCACATTATATGAACATAATTATTTCTGTAAAGATTTGTATTCAGGAATATTTGTAAAAATTAATGAATTACTTTTTGCTGTTTCACTTTTACAAATGCAAACAATTCTAATATATGTATATATTGAAATTTGATTTTCGCTTTATTTTGAAGAAAGTAAATACTTTCTTTCGTTCCTAATTCCAGTCATTTGTAAAATAAAATCATAAACATGCCATCATTTACTAAAACATTTCTTTGTGGAGATGGTTAAGAATTTTAGCATTTACAGTGCTTTTCATGACTGAATGTGATTATACTTTTCCAAATCTTATTAAATAATTCTTATTTTGTTATGTTTGTTCTAAAAAAGTGATTTTATTTTTCATTTTAATTTATGATGTAGTTTTAAAGTTTTTATTTTCAAACAAATTGTTAAAGTGAGAATTACACATTTGTTCATGTGCTTTCAATATTTTGTATCTTCATCACACTGTCTGATGTTTGTAAATGTTTGTAAATATATGTATATCTAAAAATTAATTATCTCTTATACAACTTATGCACCCTATAATTCAGAATGTTTATTTCAAAGTGATCAATATTTTGAAAAACTATTGTTACTATTTAAAGGTGAGTAAATTACACATTTAAATTCTTAATGTTTAAAGTTGTTTTATGATTCTAACTTTTTAATGCAGTATTTTCTTTATTAAATGTGCAATTTATAAAAATTTTAATATTGCCGGATTGGTGTCTTGTCCATATTTTTGAATGGCATTAAATTTGTATGTTAAAACTATTTCTATTGAATTTAAATGTCTGCATACAAATTATGTAAATCCAATGTTTATTTAAATAGGTCTGTTCCAACTCTTAAATTTTTATTTTATTCATAAAGTTAAAATTTTCAATGTTTGCACTCTATTGCTTTGATTGTTGTTACATATGATAATTAAAATCTGAAAGTTAACTTGAGAATAATAGTTAAAAGTGAACAAATTTATTTGTAAAATTTTTAGCATCTAAGTTTAATTCTTTGTTTTACTATTTGAATTTCACCCATGTTAATTTCTAATTAAAATATACAGTATTGTGATTAATGTAACAATTTTTGTAAAGTTATGCATATACTGACATTGCTGTAACTTGTATCCAGATGTATTTATTTTAATTCATGTTATTTTGAGTTATTGAACCATCATATTACAAAAGTGATTTCTGCTCTTCATTAAATAGAATATTTTGTGAAAACTCTTTAAAATTTAACTTTGTGCCTTGAAAAGAAATTAACTTGAAATTGTCATGCATATTTTTATTACATAAATACTTTTAAGTGTTACATGTGGTATTCCTAGGTATATTATTCCCTGAATCTCTTTAAACTGAGCTTTATTACTAGATTTATCATTACAGTTGCACTTTCTACACTTGTCATTAGAGTGAAATTGTAAAATAACAAATATATTTAAATTGAATTAATTAAAAAATTTTCATGTTAAATAAGAAACCTTATTTTCATATTTTCTTGCCTTGTTCTGTTATACCATCAGCCAAATCTGTATATTTCAATAGATTATACTGAATAAAATATATTCATTTGATAAACTTGTATAAAATATTTCTTTATAAATTATTTGTTATATTTTAAATTATTAACTACAATTTAAAATCAAAACTAAAAATTTAATAATCAGAAGTTTTAAAGTACTGAAAGTGGCAAAAAAAAAGCCATTTAATAATTGATATATGATATTCTGTAATTATTTTCTTTAATGTAAACTAAGAAAAGAAATTTAATTACCTTGTCCTGAAATATTTTTTTAAAAAATAGTTATACAATACTTAATGTGCAGATACTGTTAAATAGAGCTATATTTATTTTGTGTAGATGTGTAGATAAAAAAAACATAAATTAAGTTTTTTTTTATTAAAGTAAAATATTTAGGTGGCATTGAGGTATACAAGATTTAAATATTCTATAATGTGTAATTTAGAGCCCTTTAATTACCCAGGCCGACGCATGAGATATCCACTGTCCAAATCTTGGCGACCGTAATGTATTTCTGTGGAGTTTTTTGCTAATTGCCTTGAGAAATAAAGGAATTTAAAGCAAATTTTTCAGAATTTTCTGCTACCAAACGTTGGACATAGACCATAAAATGTGAGTCATTAAATAATGAAAACGGCAACGTTTAAACGATTAATAGTCAAAACTATTTTATGATGCTTAAGGTTTGCTATTTTCGCTTTAAAATCGCTCTTTTGCCACAGTCTGGGTTTGCTTATTTTGATAAAGAAACTTACATGTTAAAAAGTAATATCACTACTCTTAAGATTAATAAAATATTTTTAATTTCTGGAAATGTTATTTAAAATGTAATTAAGTTTAAAATTAACATCTTATTACATGGTATCCTGTCTGAAGTGTTTATCATTTTATTTGTATCTGAATTACAGAGTAGGCACACTAATTTTGTTATGTTTTTGAATTTTTTATTTTTCCGCCACCAAACACATTTAATAAAAAAATAAAATGATATAAATGGCTCAGTAAAATGCAAAACTTTAAAATTTATTTTAGATTATGTTATATGTTAAGTATGTATTACTCTCAAATTATATATTGTAAATATATATTGATTACTAGATAATTATAATATGTAAATTTTTATTTTTGTTATTATGTGTATGAAAACTGTTGTTATATATTACTTATAGTTTAACATAATTTAATGAAAATAGTTTTTCTACTAGACCTTTTTTATAACACTATATGTCAGTTTTAACATAGGTTTATATTTTGTAAGCAAGAATTATTGCTTGTCAGTAATATTAAACTAATATACTTACTATAGTAAATTACTTATTATGTGCAAAAGAAAGTTTTTTAAATTTTATTTCTGATATTTTTTTTCTTGTTTATTAGTGAAATACAATTTAAATTCTTAAAAAAAATATTAAGAACAGTTTTTGCACATTACAATCCTTTTTAAAATTTATTACAGAAGAAAATATTACTTTAAAAATGTATCAAACAAAGAAAACAAACGTATCAAGTGTTAACTTACGTATGTAAGAAGTTGCGTAAAAGGCTAAGTATAATAATCTGTTTTCATAATTATTATCTACTATCAAGTTTGGCAAAATCATGTAAATAAAATATCATAAGTATTGACGAGGGATGTAGTGTTTAATAAAATAATTTTTAGAGTGAAATATTTTGCTGTCGATTCTTGAACATCTTTGAGCATCTGAAGGAAGAGGTTGCATTTTCATTTTCTGAACTCATATCTGTTGAACTGTGAGGGTTTTGAAAATTTTTCCTTGAAGGATATGCTTATTGGATATTCAAAATGTTCAATGAGTTTTCCTTAGAAAATTAAAAGCTTAAAAGTATTTTATCTGCTTTGTTGCAAAATATTCAATTAGGGTGGCATTTTCTAGAATACATCACCAGATTAGTTAAAATAAATTTCTATAGAGTTTCAATTATATATTACAATTGACATTTAATAACACTTTGAAGGGAATATTTTGTATACTTTTGTGTTCAAATTAGCTTTTTCGTGGTCTTTTTTTTTTTTTTCCATAGCAATTTTAAAAACCATATGTTAGTTTAGATACAATTTAAATTCTAACATTCCTGTGAGCTTTAATTACTATAAACTTATTATTTAAATAAAAAAAAGTATCATGTATTTTATATATTTACCATTTAGTTATATTTACCATTAGTTACTATAAAGATTTCCATTTATATATGTGTGTGATAAATTTTTCAGATATTTCCATTGAAAAATAAATTTAGATTGTTTAAATTAATTTTCACACTTCCTTATATTCAAACTAAAGTTTTAGTAACTTTTTATTTAATTGCTGTGGTGTTTCAAACTTTTTTTCTTCAGATATGTTGTTATTTAAGAAGAAATCCTAATCTTATTTCATTATGAATTATAATATGTTAGAAAACAAAGTCAAACAAAACTTCTGGGAACTGTATCTCTGGATACCAATAATTAAATTTAAAGTGAAAGAGTTAAAAAAATCATTATTGATACTGAGATAAATGATGGTCATTTTATGTATTATTCATATTTATCATAAATGTCAGAAAAAATTTCTGAAAATGAAATCTATTAACAGACTTAGTTTGATTTTTGAGAGAAAAAAAAATGGTTCTTTTGTTATGGAAAACCTGAGAAAAGTAAATTGTTGGAAAATAAAAGTGCCAAATAAAAACTATCATGCCTAATACACTGCAGTAACTAGAACTTTAAAACAGTATTTTAATTAGTGATAGTATTGTGTGTAGGAAATAAAATTACTTCCTTTCACATTTTAGTAAAAACGAGTTTGATAGTTTTTGGTAGAAGTTCACTAAGGTTGTTTATCTTAGTTGAAAATAAACCTTAGTGTAAAATAGTTGAAAATTTATTTTTAAATTATAAAATTATTTCGAAATTAAATATTAGTTACTTAATTAATTCCTAACTATAATAATTTTATATATATATACATATGTTTTTATTAAGTATAAATAACTTCTCATGAAAATAATTTTTTTAAAAAAATATTTATTGTTCTATTCTGATTTATAAATGAACATTTTAACACATTAGAGATCAAAAAGCTGTCAAACCAAGTTTTAGTTCCAAATGGTCATCCTCGATCCTCAAATAAAAAACCTTGATTAAGGTTTTTATTTCTCGATTATTTGTTGTATTCAGTGAATGGAAATTTGACTGCATGACTCAACATAAACTTTCTTAAATATTAGTTTTAGAAATGTCTTATTAGCAAGAAAATAATTAAAATTTTTGAAGGAAAATGAGATTACATGAAATATGAGGAAAATATAAGAAAAAAGGGTTCTGTTTTTTTCTAACAGTCAAACCATTTGATAGGAACTTATTTCAAGCGGATTTGTGTCTTAACATTTTATTTAGAGAATTCTTGGACATAAACACACACACACACACACACACACACATATATATATATATATATCATGCTTTGTTACTTTCAGTAAAATCCAGTAATTCGAATTAGAAATTTTATCTACTTTTTGCAATATTGCTTTCATTTAATTATAATTCTTTTCTACACGAATAGCAATAATTTCTGAATGTTTTATATGAAAACATTTTTAGTAAATATTGTAATACAATAATTGCTGCAAAAAAGGATTAGTAATTTTTATTTTGCATTACACCATCCTGGTACAAGAGCTCCAATTCTATTTAATCGTCTCATAGCGAAGAAATTCGGAAACGGATCATCTGATGGTACCATTGATCGTCTCATTTGATCTAAACGGTGTTTCATTCGGTGTAAAACTGATTTTTCAGTTGCTGCTAAATTGTTTTCTTCTAAAGGATCATCTGTAAGATTTTTCGCATAATTACTATCCATTTATTATATTAATATCAACTATCATGTTTGTTTTTAATAAAGGTATTTATTAAAAACATGAAAATATATACATAATGTTTTTTTATGTTTTTAACAAATGTTTTTTTGATTAAGTAGTATGAATAAAAAGAGTATCATTTCTAGTTAAATATTTAGAAATTTTTACGTACTTTTTAAGTCATACAGATATATTCCTCGTTCTGAAATTTCTGACTTGTTGCAGGTTTTTTCGAGTTCAATACCTTCTTCTAAATTAGATTCTTGAACCCAACCACATGGCAATCCAGGATAACCAATGATAAGTTTGTAATCTCCAATTCTGCGTAAATATCGCAATATTAAACAAGTAATATAGAAAAATTAATCTATTTCCAAGATTTAATAATAATTTGAAAATTTTAAAGAATAAATAACTGCAATTAAGAATTATGAGTCAAAAAAATTTAAGGCTGAAATTTTTTGAAATTGAATATTAAGATTTATTTTTTCACATTTATTATAAAATGCATTAGAATATTTTAGTAATTTAATATGTTCATTGAAAAAAGTTTTTTTTTTTTTTTTTTTTTTTTTTTGAGAAATCTGAAAATTCTTCGTTTTATTCCTACCAAATTTGTTGCCTCATTTTACTTCATATTAAAAACATATTTTGAAATCTAATGATGAGAAATTGGAAATTCCTCTAGTTCCAAAATACAAAATATGTAGGCTTCGTAGTTGTCTTGAATTTCATATAAAAATCTAAAAAGACCTACATTTTAATTAAAAAATTACGGAATTATTCTTTATTTTATATTAGAACACAAGGAGAAAAATTATCACTCAGTTTCGCGGGCGGGTAAAGAATGACGAGTGATTTCAAACACGAATAAAAGTGATCCTTGTGGATGACGTCATAGGAACCAGCCCAACGAACATTACTCAAGTACCTTGATAGGCAGCAATTTTTATTTTTTCTTACAATGCAAAAATGTTACCCTTCACAAGAATTTGAGTGAGTTAAATGATTTTTTGATAGCGCTGGTTTTTTTATTTTGCGAGTGAATATCTTAAAGGTCTTAGAATTTTATGCTGTTAAGATGCCTCGAAATATGAAATTATCAGTGTTTTACTTTACTGATTGTACAACGAAACAGAGGATTTTTTATTAGTTTTAAGTATGCGCAGACGATAAGTTTTCTGCGTTCTCTTATGTGTGCTGTAAATAATTTAGTGTGTCAAGTAAACCCTTTCTAAAATGTAAATAAATGAAAAGAAGGTAAATCAGATTCTTTTGCATTCATGCTAGACGTAAAAATAACGAGCAACAAAATCTGATTTTATCTTCCAGCAAATTTTAAACATAAAAATAATCTTTAAAGCTGAAATTATATTGCTTATTATGTAATACTCTTTTTCTCCATTGAATGAACTTGGAAATATTTTTTCAGATACATTTGATGATTTAAAAATCACCAAACTAATGAAAAATCTAGAGAATGCGCAATATGTGACGAAATTTATATTTGTCCTTATTACAGAAATTCTGTTTATGTTGAAATAAATTTCACTGGCTTTTTTATTTTATATTTTGGTAAAACTTAAAGCAAATAAAAAGCAATTAGACTTTTATTGGTCAGAAAAAGGATGCAAATTTGTTCCTTTATCTTTGGGGCGTAAAATCAAGAAAATTTTGAAAATAGCATTGAATTTTATTTTATTAAATGGATTAATGCTGAAAAGATGGATTTTTCTACTCTTTAGATGAATTAATAGTATATTACACAGTCCAATCACTGCCTGTCAAAAGCCAGAATAACCACCTTTCTAAGAGCAGATTGCTGCTACACGTACAGGAAGAGTTAATTAGGCTACAAAAGGTGTTCACTGTGATGTTGAATTGTGCCGACTTTAGTGCTGTGGCGAGCTGCGCTAGATTACGTGGGTGATGCCGCGAATAACTCGATCGATATTGTCTCTTAGACTCTCTATTGGGGTTTAAGTCAAGTGAGTTTGCTGGCCAGGGGAGAACGGTAAACTCATCCTGGTGCTCTACGAACCTTGCACGTTTTAGGTGTAAAAGGAAGTAGAGAGAAGGCAGTGGTACACAGACATGTTTAATGACAACAGACAATTACAGCATACAGTAATTACAATAAAATGATAACATTAAAGAACATTTCCAGTGATACACAAGAGAGTCAACGCATCTACTCTCAAGCAAGGCAGAAAGACGTCTGACCAGAATATGCACCGTTTGATCCCCAGAGGGCGCGCATTTACTCTACTCAGGAGGATCTATTATGTAGAGAGGGTAAAAGAGACGGTGATAATTTTTAATGTCCTAACAGCACGTACACTGCCAGCTGTATGACACCTCGCATTGTCCTAAGAAAAAACAATGCGCACATAGGGTTAAGATAGTCCGAAAGGATGGATGCGTACTTATATTGATCCACTATTGTTCCTCCTATAATGATAAATGAACACAAAGAATGCCAGGTAAACATTCCCAAGATTATAATGCTTTCGATTCCAGCTTGGATTACTTCGACAATGGTGGCAGAGTGTTTGCTTTCAAATTTTTTCACGTCATAAGCCAACATCCATCTGTCTGATAGAGCATAAGACGGAATTCATCAGAAAACACTACCTGTCATCACTTAATGGACGTGCATTTGCCGTACTTACGTGCAGATTCCAGCCTTTGTCGTCAATGAACAGCAGTCAGCATAGGTGCATGAACCATTCATCTGCTTCGGAGGCACAGACGCAGCAACATTCGCTGAATTGTAGTTTGGTAGACACTGATGGTAGCTCCTTGGTTCATCTGGGCGATCAGTTGCTCAACGATATGACGTCCATTCGCCTGAACGCATTTCCTGAGCCGTAGTTCATCTCTGTCATCTATGACCCGTAGTGCACCACATATGCCACGTCGCTGATTTTGAAGAGTCCCATTTTGCCATGCACGGTAAAATTTTAGCACGGCGGCATGCGAAAAGTTAACAAACTTAGCCATTTGGAAAATATTTCCCCCTTGCTTCGAAAGCTAATTTTTCAATCAATTAAAATCAAGGCCTTTTGGCCACCAGATAAATTGCTCCCATTTCTGCATTATCCCAACGAGTTTTCAGAAGTCCTGAGATCCTTTATATAATATCAAGTGTACTATGTCCCATGTACTTTCTGTTGCTGTTTATTTAACTACGACGTCGAAAATACGTGGTGCTCATATTAATGTGACTGAACTGTGTATTTCACAGGTTACTGTTCTGAAATCTTTTTTAGGCTTTTGAATTTGACTGATGCTATATGTAAAGCCAATATAAACAGTGCTCAGGAAAGAAAACATGCCAAGCTTTCTTAAAATGTGATCTAGTTTTACTTATTATCTTTATGAATGATTTAATTTCTCAGAAGCAAGGAGCAAAGATAATCATAATACTCATATTTTCCATACCTTATTTTGTTTACCTTTTGTTGAAGAAGATTTCTGAATCCTGATAAGAGTAAATTTATAACCAGCTTGTGAATAAATTATTGAAAATATCTAGTTCTAAAAAATATTCTTAACTGTACTACCCGAAATATATTAAAATGGATGAAAAAAGACGATCGAATTGCTGAAAATCGTCTTGTTAATCTTATCAACTCTTGGTAAACAGCTAGAAAGAAGAGCGCTCCGTGGCTGAGTGGTCTAAAGCATCACCGCTAATCGCTTGAGAGCATAGGAGTGTGGGTTCGATTCCCACCGTGGCCCTGGGTGTTTTCTTCCTTATTCTTCTGTGGTTGTACATCTGTCATTGTGCTATTTGTCCTATCATCGACGAAGACTTACAAGCGGATCTCAAGAATCAAGCATACAAGTCTGATTATATGTAATGTAATAAAATAAATAACTAGAAAGAATAATTTACGATAAAGGAAAAATTTATCTTCGCCTATTACTTTTATGTTATTCTTAAAATAATTAGGAACTACAAAATTCGTGGAACAACATGCTTCCAAATATTTTAAATACATTAATGGTCATGCTTAATGTATTCATTCAATTGCTTGGAATGCCAATTTATTTGCTAACTCATTGACCTTAATAATTTAATTCATCTTTGTAATTATATATATATATATATATATATATATATATATATATATATATATATATATATATATATATATATATATATATATATATATATATATATATATGTATGTATGTATGTATATAATATGAAAAGCAAGATGCTTTAAAATTAAAATCATCAAAGGAACTTCACTCATCAAAATTATTTACTGTTATTTCTCAAGGGAGCATTAGTGAATCCATACTCATTTTTCGTACAAGCCTTCCCAATGAATGGAAATGATATTAATAAAATGATTTAACGCGGTATTTTATGTAAAATAACCTCTAGATCTGGCATTACATATATTGGAATCAATGTCGTACAAAGTAGGGAACTGTTGTCAAATGTGGAAAATTAATATTCAAGCAGAAAATTTTCTACTTATAACTTTCAAAACAACAAAAAAAGTTTAAATATAAAATTAAATGCAAACTTTACTTTTTGTTAAGAAATAGCTACTGTTCTACTATTAAAATATTTAACACACTAAATAAAAATTTTAATTGGAATAATAATTGTAATTGCAAAACTTATATGATTGCTTCAAGTTACTTGTTTTGACTCAAATGAAAGACTCTTGAAACTTAATGTTCTCATGGGTCTCATACATGGAATAAAATTTTTTTTTCCATTTCATATGTATCATACTCATAACTAATTCTTTTCCCGTATAAACTGCATTAACTCTAATAAATGAAAATAATTTTTTTATTAAATAGTATAAAGTATTGTTAAAGCAAACACACACAGTTATATAAAAAATAAAAACATGTTAAAGTACTTGAAAATTTATGACGTAGTTTATCAGGCAAATGAAAATTTTGTGCTTTTACTTACAAATTGTAGCTATGTAAGTATACTAAAAAGCACAAAAATATGACACTGACGATTTCAACAAAATATTTAACTATGTTGAACACAACGAAGGTATCAAATATCAACTCGGTGAACTCCTATTTATCAGATGCTATCCTCTCAATGAAATTCAAAATGTAAACTAAGGGTATACATTCTTATTTTACACTAGCAAACCTTCTGGACATATTTTTAACGAGATTTTGATGCGCTGTTACGGGTATTTGTGTTTTGTTTCAGAGACAAGGATGTAGCCAATTAAGCTGTACATTTGGGATTTGGTTACCTAATTCGTAAGATTTACTCTAATTCATCTCGTAAATGTCCTGTGAAATTTAGGTTAGTACTGTCATCAAGAGCCAGAGAAGACGTAGATTCTTGTGATGTGAACCCACTATATGACAGAGGCTGCAATAGATATGGCTGCTTCTGTCTCGTTGTTCTGGAAACAATATTTGTCAATTCCATACTATTGCCAGAATTTAATAAACCTCGATTATACAAAATATTCAATGTAGGGATTCAATTTATCAAATACAAATCTACTTGGCCGTATCACGAAAAACATCTTTTAATAAATACAGTACCATTTACGAACTCAACGATTGAAAAAATGTACTCTGGTAAAAGATATTTTACTGGCATTCGCCATACCCAAACTCGCTCATTATATTAGAAAAGCATGTAGCGTGATTAATGGTTCTATAAAATAAATTTCCAGTGAACCGCAGTACCTTTGCGTCGTTGTAAACGGCAAGTTTGCCAACGGAGTGATGTTGTGGTTTGATGGATGATGTTTGTGGATGTAATGCTTACTGGATGGAGTAATGTTTGAGATTTGTGTGGCGATATGCGCGTAGTTATTGAAAGCATGAAGTTATTTCCTGAAATTATTAAAGTACACCGTAACCTCTGCTGATTATTGAAACATACTATTCATTAAATGGTTTCTCGTGATTTTTACGAATCTTGCACTATAGGACAAGACAAACCTGTTTATTGAGCAGCTTACGATAATGACGTGTATAGTTCGTGTCGCAACACCCGTAATATTTGACTTTTTCAGGATTTCATAAATAGTTAACTGTGGCCGGGGTAATTCAATCGCAATCACACCATTATGTCGCTAATGACAACTAACTCGTAGTCATTAAGCTCCTTCAGATTGGCTCGATTTTTCACAGAACTTTAACTACACTCGCTTTTTATTTAATAATACTTTATTCTCGTAGACCACGTTGTAACACTGAATTTGCATAAAATACGAAACAATATAATAATACACTGATGTTCCGCTCATTATATAGGTGAAAATATTTTATTTGACTAGAACTTTTTCTTATTTTGTTTATTTTATATCTAAATTGAATTTCGTATAAGATAACATCACATAAAAACCTTTAAGTTCACTCAATTGAACTTGTTCTGCACCTTTCCACAGAAATCAGGCGCTGATTTTGTGTTTGGCATACTCAGCATAGGAAAATCATGATGTTTTACTGTGCCGGTAATACTAACTTGACTCTCTATAGCAAGGATGGTCTACCTTTTGGGGGAAAGTGTCAATATTAAAAAAATAAATAGATAAAAGTTTCACTTACAGCATGCTAAAAATGTAAGATTAAACTGTTATAGATTGATTATGGGATTTTTATACAAAAAGAACATTTTTCTACCCAAGTCTGAGCAGTGAAGTTATAAAAAAATAATACAGTATAAATAAAACCATAGTATAAACTTGGAATTTCAGCTCGTAAATGTAATCAGATGAGAATATTTGTACGTGAAATCAGTATGAAGAAAAAAAATATGTTCATTGGTCTAGATTAAATTATTTCGTTAGTGTTACGTGAATTCCATATGTCAAACAAACCCGCTTTAAAATATTTTCATACGTGAACAAAATTTGTTCTCTCTTGGCAGTTTTAAATTCATAAAAATGATCATAAAAGAAGTTGCACCTTTGAAATAAATTATTTTGCCCGTATAAAATAATAATTAACATTTTTTATGGGATTAGATAAAGAATATATTGAAATAGTAAATCTGAAATTATATATATATATAGGAATTTCATTGCTTTTGAATTAAAACTGCATTAATCTGAAGTATTTTATTTCAATCAGAAATTTACTACCACGATACGATATCGGTTATTTCATCTGTTCATCAATAAGGAGGCTAACTCCCTGATGGATTTTAAACACTGTGCTAAAAGCGACATATTTATGGTGATAAATTAATATGAACAACAATGAATCTTAAGGACTCACAGTGAAAAGATTTCATAAAGGTGAAGCAAATACAATGTAGACCATATCAACTACTTCAGTGTGCTAAGATCTACACAAAGATAACAAAGTGAATCTAGTCTTCTTCATTATATTTAAAGGTGTTGATCACTGCTTTACTAGATTAAAAATTTAATCACAAATGCTTCAAACACAAGAGTAAATTTCTAACACTTACTCCTAGAATTTTGTTTATTTTAATATCGAGCAAGAAGTGACACTAAATGTTTCTATTGAAACTTTTTCGGGCCATTTCTTACCATCTTTTCAGTAGCTAAATCTTCAATTAGATTTTCTTTTGCATCAATACCTAACAAAACCAGGTATTATGAAGAAAAGACAGTTTCAACAAAAGAATTTTTCTAAAATAGTCTTTTAAGTTAATCTATTGTCAATCCCATAGAAATCAATTCTAACTTTTATTAGCATGTACTCATACATATAAGTCTACTGTGGTATGATAAAGACTATAAATTAGTAGCAGGTGTCTATGTTACTGGTAATAATTACAGTATGCACTGTAACATTTAAAGAAAGCTTTTGGTTATGTTAGATAATGGCAGTCCATGGTGCCCCTCCCGAGGTAATCGGTGTACTAACGCATAATGTATTCCAAATAAATTGTTCTCCAATCAGTAATCAAAACTGGTTGGTAAGCGATAAATATTAAAAACATATCACGAAAGATTACAATTTGTTGTTCTAAGGCAGTGATGACGAACCTATGACCCATGTGTCAGATAATGAACCACGCAAGCTTTTTAACAGACCCAAGTTTGCTAGTCAACCATTTGCTTATGCGAGTTTACTTAGATTTTCTAATTTGGGTGGATAATTTATATTCATTTGTATTTTTCAATCTCTACATTGTCGCAAAAGCAAATGAAATGCTGTCTATAACCTTCAGTTTGATCATTATAGTTCTAAAGTTACGCAAATGATGATAGATGCGTTTGTATTTAAAATAAAGCAAAAGTAATTACACACACACACAATATATATATATGTGGGGGACGGCGTCTAGGGGTAATGATGTATTTAAAAAGAGATGATGGGCCATAATTGAAACAAAATTAATTTATTAAAGAAAGTATTAAAATATTATTAAGAACTATTAGGTTATATCTAACTTACTATTTACAATATTTACATGTTTTAAAAGAAATAAGTAGACAGCAGCATCATGGCTGACTTACTAACTGCGTAGTAGTTTCTTTGTCTCCATTTCGGGAGAAAACAAATTCGCGGCCTATCCTCTCGGAGTTCAATTAGCAGAGTGCCTTACTTTCACAGATGTTTCTCTTACATCTACAATCAACACGAGTCTGCTCGATGCTGCCATCTATTGACATATGTTATTACGAAAATATAATCCTACAGACTCGGCCATCCTGCAAATCACTGGCCTCAGTGATTATCATAATTTCAAACAATTACAAAATGAGACAATGATAAAAATGAAATATTTTCACAAGTATAATAATTAAAATATAAGCAAGTTAAAGTCTCTATTGCTATAAGCAAAAATGTTCATTATATTAATCTAAATTGAAAATATCATCTGCAAATGGCTAATATTTTATATTTACCAAAAGGAAAAAAATACAAAAGTAACATTAAAATAAGACTCACATTATACAATAAAATTCTATAAATGATAACTGCTTATTTTTCACCCTGGCGAATAAAATTTCATTAAATCCGCGGATGAGGTTGTTCGGTTAGGACCTTCATGAGAACCTATTTTTTCTAACTCATACCTATCCTTAGCATTTGCTTTGACTACTCGGTATGGTCCTAAAAACTTAGGTCTTAGTTTTAAACCTGTCCCGAATTGTGTCCTTTGAATAACCACCAAGTCTCCTTTCTGGTACACTGGGGCTTTCTTGCGTTTCTTATCGTACGTCTTCTTGTTCTCTGCCTGGATCTTTTGGATGTTTCTTTTCGCATCTTGCCGTAATAGATTTCTCTGTTCTTGCAATTCTTCCATTACTTCTTCCATTAGTAAGTTTCGTATGTGAATGTCTTCTTTATTTCTCATTGTTATACCAACTAATAATTCAAATGGAGACCATTTTGTACTTCGGCTGGTGGTGCTGTTAAGGATTCGCTGCAATTTATCCACGAACTTGTACCATTTAGTGGGATCTTCAATTGATAGTTTAGTCAAAACGGGTATAAGAGTACGATGAACTCTCTCAACTTGACCGTTTCCACGAGGTACTCCGGTGGCAATTTGGAGATGTTGTATATCCTCTTCTGTGCAATAATCACTAAATGCTTTGGAGGTGAATGCTGAACCTCTGTCCGTTATTATCCTTCTAGGATTACCGAATGTCTTTTGTTGTAGTTTTAATTTTTCAAGAGCATCTTCTGCTGAAGTTGATTTGACAGGGTAAAGCCAAGTGAATTTGGTAAACGCATCTACGATGGTGAGAATATGCTGATAGCTTTTGTTGGTTGATGGCAAAGGACCAATAAAATCAACGTGATAAGTACTTAAAGGTACATCTTCTTTTGGAATAGGATTTAGAAATCCTTCTTTTTTACCACTCTTTTTGTTTGACAATATACAAGGTACACAATTTAAAATTACGTTTTGTATTCGTTTATCCATATTAGGTATGAAAAATTCTCGTTTGATTATTTCCTTCGTCTTCGCAGTTGAAAAATGTCCCTCTTCATGAGCCGCTTTGATGACCCCTGTCTGCATGGCCTCTGGTACAACGATTAGTTCTCGACCATTTACATATTTGTACAGAATGTCGTTTTTAAGGAAAAAATCTGAAGTGTCGTTGCAATCGATTAAGGACTTCCAACTTTGGATGTTTTCGTCATTCTGCTGGGCTAATTTCAGTTTTGCAGTAATAGTGTCATTCGTAATAATGGAAACTGGATATCTGCTCAAAGCATCTACATGTTGCATTCTTTCACCCGGTCTATGTATAATTTCGTAGTCAAATTCTTCTAATAGTAGGGCCCATCTTGCTACTCGAGTTATTAAATCTTTCTTATCCATTGTTTTTTGAAATGCTGAACAGTCCGTTACAATTTTGAAATGATTACCTAACAAATAAGTTCTAAATTTCTTTAAAGCGTTAACTATAGCAAGGACTTCTAGTTCGTAACTACTATATTTCTCTTCCGCTGGAGTTGTTTTTTTTGACATATACTGAATAGGATGTAATTTTCCGTCATCACTTTTCTGTAATAAAACGGCGCCATATCCGTGCTGGCTTGCATCCGTATGTAATTCTGTTGGTTTTCCTTGTGCGAAAATTTTTAGAACTGGACTTTCGGTTAATAAACTTTTCAAATGATCAAATGCTTTAATTTGAGGTTGTTCAAATACAAAAGAATTTTCTTTTTTCATCAGGTCGCTTAAAGGTTTGGCTATTTTGGAATATGATGGAATAAATTTACGGAAATAACCGGTCAATCCCAAGAAACTTTGAACTTGTTTTACTGTTGTTGGTACTGGAAACTTCTTGACAGCTAGAGTTTTTGCAACTGAAGGGCGAATAGTTCCATTTTCGATAATGTGACCTAAAAATTCTACTTTTCGTTTTAAAAATTGGCATTTCTTGAATTTTATTTCTAAACCATATTTCGATGCAGTTTCAAATACCTTTTTAAGTTTTTCTAGACCTTCCTTTTCATCTTTCGATGGGATTATCAAATCGTCCATGTAAATTATAACGATGCCTTTCCTCATGAGTTCTCGAAATATGCTGTACACATATCTTTGAAATACGCTCGGACTGGTACTGAGACCGAATGGTACTTTATTGAATTCAAATTGTCCATCTGGAACAACAAAAGAAGTGAATTTTCGACAATCTTCATCTACATCAACGTGAAAAAATCCATTTTTCAAATCTAATGTAGTATATACATTTGCTTCCTGGAGTTTATCTAAAACGTCTTCTATTAACGGCAATGGAAACCTATCTTTAACCAATTTTCGATTTAGTTTTCTATAATCGATGCATAATCTATTAGTACCATCTTTCTTTTTAACTAACACAATTGGACTTGCATATTCCGATGAGCTTGTTCTTATTATTCCTTGTTCTAACCATTCGTCGATTTGCTGATTTACTGCTTTATTTTCTGGAAACGATAAACGGCGAGCATGTTGATAAACTGGTATGTCATCTTTTAAGATAATTCTCATAGAGACGTCTGTTTTTTCGGTCTTCTTTGGTTCATAGTTCGAAATTAATTTCAACAATTCTTGCTTTATTCGTCGGTCTTTAATATTTTCCAAATCGATTTCATCGTCTGTTTTTACTTCGCTTACCGGTGAATTTATTAACCAAGTATTTTCACGTTTATGAACTTTAGTACCTTCTTTGGTAAATTCAAGTGAAGCGTGTTCTAGAATATCTGCACCTATGATAGCTTGAAAATTTAGACGAGATTTCGGTACTACGTGCCACATAAGAGTGTATTTTTCTTCGTCTATCTCCACTTCCTGTTGGAATGAACCTTTGGTTTCTACCTGACCTCCTAAACCTGACAGCATTATTGTTTTATGTGTAAGCTCTGAGGGTTTGACAATTCCTCTACTCAAATCTTCGCGTATGAGTGAGACCGAACTTCCAGTATCGATGAGAGCTTGAAAACTTTTTTCTTTCATAATTATGCATTTTGTCTTCATTCCTCCTTTAAGGGTAAATGAGCAGTTCTGCACAGGCGGAGTAGTAGGCTTATTTTTGCCGCGTTTGGGACAATTTATGGCATAATGTCCTGGTGCTTTGCAATGGCTGCAGTAAATAACTTTCGTTTTTTCGGCGTATCTATTACGATGATCTAAATTAAACGATCTTTTCTCGAATCTGTCATTTCGTGAATATTCTGCCTTTGGCGAATTGTATTCAAAATTTCTCGTTCCTTTAATATCATATCTACTCTTAAATGGTGAATAGCTTGATTTCGGTTTCAGAGTTCTTCGAACATCTTCATATTCTTCGAATCTCTTCGCCAGTTCCGTCGGTGTGTTTATCTTGGACCATTCATCTATGAGGTGTTCTTGAATTTCAGGAGGTGCTTTTCGTTTCATCTGATCTGCTATGATCAGATCGCGTAACTCATCATAAGTCGATATTTTTAACCCTAGTGTCCACCCGTCAAAGTAAGTTTGCAGTTCATGGTGAAAATCTTCCCATGTTCTTTCGGCGTTCTTCTGATGAGACATAAATAACTGGCGTAGCTTTTCCGGAGATAATTTAAATCTTTTTAACAGTAAGTCTTTGACGTGGTCATAATCGTTGGCTTGGTCCGCCGGCTCCCTTGCAATCATATGGGCTACCTCAATGGGTATTAGACCTAGAAGCTTCTGCACCCAATTTTGTTTCGGTAAAAACGTTAGTTCTGCATGTCGCTCGAAAAGGGTTAAGTTGAGACTAATGTCGTCTTTCATATTGAATTTGTGAAAATTCTCGTACACGGGCTTATTTGACGATGAAATATTTATCGCTGGATTTTCCGGAATTATATTTTGTTGGACTTGAATTCGTAATTTCTCGAGTTCGTGCGCTTCTCGACGCTTTTGGTCTTCACGCTCTTCTTGGCGAATTTTGTTTGCTCTTTCTTCGGTTTCACGAAGCATTTTTTCTTCTTTTTCTGCAATCTCACGACGTGTCCGTTCTTCTTTCTCTGCGGTTTCACGACGTGTTCGTTCTTCGGTGATGCTAATTAACAACATTTTCGTATCTTCTTCTACGTAACCAGGGTCAGTTATGATAAGTTCTTTAAGTTTTGGCTTTGTCGTGGGTGTATCTACAGTTAGACCTAACTCACCTGCTAATTCTATTAAATCTTCTTTTTTGTACTGTAGTAAATACGCCATTTTAGTGGTCATTCAGAGAATCAATTAATTTGCTTTTTAACAAAATAAAACCTTTTACTTATTTAGAAAGTGCTTAGATCAATTTTAGTTTGAAACCTTTCAAAATAATTCAAATATAAAAAATAAAATGCAATATAGTATATAATTTCTTAATATAAAATAATCAATTACCTGAAAATTCTGGCACTGAAAATATATAAATGCACTGAGAATGAAAATATAAAAACAAACTATCTTGGATTTTGTTTAAAAATGAAAAATAATTTAACACAGTATACAATATATATAAAATAATAATATGCTATTAATATTTATGCATGCACCAAAATTTCATTGCATTTCTTTCTTATTTTTATATGAAGGCTTTAAAATATAAGTGAAAATAAAACTGAAAGATATAAGCATAAAATATGTTTCACCACAAATAAATAAAATAAAATAATCTCTCTTGAATACCAAAAAAATAAAATTAATGCAGTAAGAGAATCGGTTGTTTTGAAAAATGGAATCATTAACAGACAGAAATATTATCAAGAAACTTAAATCACTTGAACGAAACGTTGCATCTGGACGATTGCCAAATCATTAGTCACTCAAATTTGAAAATAAACTCTTGCACTGGTATTGCTATAAAAAATAGATCGTAGTTCTGAGTCAGCAAAAATGCAATAAATTGAAAGAGGATTATAAATGTATGGGTAAAACTGTTAGATACGTTTGAATTGTTAAATATTGGAGCTGATTCTTGATTTTATCACACACATTGAACTGAACGCGCACAAACACAAATTTCACTTGAAGCACACTTTTTTGATGATGTTCTCGATGATGTATTTCGACGGTATTTTCGGAGAATTTTTTTTTCGGCACTCACCACTCGCTAACGTAGGTGTGGTTTTTCTTTCGTAGCTCGATTCGTAGATTTTTATCGCTGGTTTTTCACTAGGTCGAAACTTTGCTGGGATGATTTGCTTTTGACGCGATTCGTTGGGTTTCGCTGGAGACACGCTTTCTATTCGATGAAATTCGCTGGAAATTCGCAGGAGAACCGGTGTTGAGGAATTGGGAGCGCTTCGCGATCAGTTGTCGCGCGGTTGACTCTCAATTTGCAGGATTGTTGCTCGATGAGTTGTGTCGCCGGATTGTCGCTGGATCTCAGAGATTGTGGTTTCGCTGGATCGTCGCTGGGTCTCAGAGATTGCGGTTTCGATGTTTCGCTGGATTCGATGTGGCTCTGCTTCGGAGATTCTCGTAGTTAAATTCGCTGGTTCCGGAGCTGTTTGTCGATTTTGCTCTGCCCAGTAGCTTTGTCCAGTGGCTCTGCCCAGTACTGGGTATTCGATGAAGATAATTCGATGAAAACTCCGAGAGGTTAAAATTTTAAAATTATAATTCAAAATTAAATTTTATCTGAAATTCAGATCTCGGCCTGAACCCCCAAAATTTGTGGGGGACGGCGTCTAGGGGTAATGATGTATTTAAAAAGAGATGATGGGCCATAATTGAAACAAAATTAATTTATTAAAGAAAGTATTAAAATATTATTAAGAACTATTAGGTTATATCTAACTTACTATTTACAATATTTACATGTTTTAAAAGAAATAAGTAGACAGCAGCATCATGGCTGACTTACTAACTGCGTAGTAGTTTCTTTGTCTCCATTTCGGGAGAAAACAAATTCGCGGCCTATCCTCTCGGAGTTCAATTAGCAGAGTGCCTTACTTTCACAGATGTTTCTCTTACATCTACAATCAACACGAGTCTGCTCGATGCTGCCATCTATTGACATATGTTATTACGAAAATATAATCCTACATTGTCGCAAAAGCAAATGAAATGCTGTCTATAACCTTCAGTTTGATCATTATAGTTCTAAAGTTACGCAAATGATGATAGATGCGTTTGTATTTAAAATAAAGCAAAAGTAATTACACACACACACAATATATATATATATATATATATATATATATATATATATATATATATATATATATATATATATATATTGTACCGAGCTCCACGGGTTCGTGTTGATTGAGAGTTGAATAAAGCGACCACTTAATGAACACAAGACTTTTATTCGTAAAAAAACTTCACTAGATAAACGAAATTCCCGCTGTAACAATCACAATTATACAGCTACAATTCGTCAGATACAATAGGAAATAGCTTCCAATCACAGGTCTCAAATACCTCAGACAGAGAACAACTAGCAGTCACAACTAATCGTCTTCACTCACTGACTGTCTTCACAAAAACTCTGACTCTTCCATGTTGGGCTGCGGTATTTATACCTGACTTGGCGGAGAAATCTACCAATTTTGCCAAGGTTCTGGAAGCTTCTAGGCTATCTCGAAAAATATTGGTCCTAGAGCTTAGGTGATGGATGTTTCCAGAAGTATCGATTTCTCGCCAAGTCGCCAAGAATCTCGCCAACTGTCGCCAAGTCGCCAAATCATTAGGAAATCCGCTTTTAAACTACAACACGTCTAAATACCGCAATTTTTGCCCAAAATGTGAGAATTTCCGATCTGTCTGAGATATTTTAAGACAAATATAATCATTATTTATAAATTTGTAACATTGCCCCCCTCTCAAGGACTGCACGTCCCGGGCAGTACAATCCCCTGATAGGAGGCCAAATTTAATATAAAAGAATTTACATTTCAAGAGGATACAGAGCACATTACATACACAAGCAACTAAAAATACAAGAAAATAGAAAAGATTAAAATTATCTATACTATTTACAAAGAGACCATGGTCTACTAATTTTTACTCTACATTACGATAAGGAGCTAATCTATCATAATGTACTACCTTTGGCTTTGAAGAAGATGATTTTCTTATACGAACCACGACGTCGTTCAGTCTTTTTAGGACTGTGTAGGGACCTTCCCAGTTGGCTTGCAACTTTGGAGAAAGTCCTTTACGTCGAATCGGGTTCCACAACCAAACTTTGTCACCTTCTTGAAATTCATGTCCTGTCGCTCTTGTGTCATACCTTGTCTTCATTCTTTCGGTCGTCAGGTTGATTCGGTCTCGAGCGAAGTTATGGACATCTTCAAGACGTGCCTGAAGGTCTCGAAGGTATTCCTCTGGCGATGAAGATGTATCCGGTGGACGACCAAACTGAAGATCACAAGGGAGACGAAGTTCGCGACAAAAGAGCATCTGTGAAGGAGTATATCCGGTAGTCTCATGGACAGCACTGCGATATGCAAGCAGAAACAGCGGTAGCTTCAAATCCCAATCTTGCTGATTTCTGGAAACCATAAGTGAAAGGTTATTCAAGATGGTTCTGTTAAACCTCTCTACCATGCCATCCGATTGTGGGTGTAGTGGCGTGGTCTGCGTCTTGTCTATTCCGAGAATTTGACACATTCCTTTAAACACAACAGAGGTGAAATTTGTCCCTTGATCAGAATGAATTTGTAAGGGTGTGCCGAATCTGGAAACCCATTGCTGCACTAGAACCTCGGCTACTTTAGTCACCTCTTGATCGGGGATTGAAAACGCTTCAGGCCACTTAGTAAAGTAGTCCATGACAACTAGTATGTATTTGTTGCCATTTGAAGATCGTGGTAAAGGACCCAAAATGTCTAATGCTATTCGCTCAAAAGGTGCTCCTACGTTGTACCGTTGCAACCTTCCTTGGCTACGTTTCTTTGGTCCCTTACGTGCCGCACAGTCATCACAAGATTGATACCATTTCTCTACATCTTGTCTAGTTTTGCTCCAATAGAAGCGTTCTCGAACTTTCTGTAGAGTTTTCATTACTCCAAAGTGGCCTCCAGTTGAGCTACTATGCAATTCTTTCAACACATCTGAAATTCTTGATTTTGGAAGAACAAGCTGCCATTTGCAATTACGTCCATCATCAGACTCCCATTTCCTGTACAAGACACCATTTCTTATATGGAGTGAGTCCCAAAGAGCCCAATATTGTTTAGTAGCAGGACTGTAGGTGGAGATATCCTGCCAACTTGGTTTCATACTGGAAGATTCTTTTAATTCTAAAATTGGATTTATATCTGGGTCTTCTTTTTGGGCTTTTCTAAGTTCTTTATCACTCCATGGGTCTGGTTTCAATGGAGGTGAAACAGTAACTTGGCGTACCGAAGGATTTACTAACTGATAGTTCTTCTCTACTCTAGAACAATATCGGCAGCTTTCATTACACGGTTTCCTTGATAATGCATCAGTATTTCTTTGAAGAGTTTCTTTGCGTTGACGTATTTCCATTTTAGAAATTCCACCATCTTTTGTTTTCGGACAGTATCTACGGACGTGTCCGACTCCACCGCAAGTCCAACACTGAATTTTTGTGTTTCTGCCACCTTTACTCAATTCTAAGCTACGCAATTTTCACTGCAGATCTTCAATTTGCTTTCTTAGATCATAGTTCGTATCAGTTGCAGAGACGGCTCTGATGTAGTGCTGGTCTTTACGCGTGGCTTGCTGGGCAGCCTCTATCTTATGTGCGTAGACTAGGGCAGATCCGATATCTTTGACATCGGCGAGTCCAAGTGTTTTCTGTATCTCCGGATCCCGCACACTATCGATGAAGTGATGGAGAGCCAGATCTTGACGTGTCTCAGCTGGGCAGTCCGAAAATGCTAGATGGGAAAGTCGCTGAATATCGGCAGCCAATTCTTGAAGACTTGCACCCGATTTTTGATAGCGGGACTTTAACTGTAGTCTGCTATATTCTTTAGTGCACTTATCTCCAAACCGCAGCTCAAGCGCACTCGATAGGGCTTGGAAATCGTGCCTCTGCTCCTCCGGAAGCGTCTCGAGGATGTCAGCCGCGTCTCCTCTTAAAGAAGCCGCCAGGTGAAAAGCTTGGGCTCGGGGATTCCATCCATTAGCTTCCGCTACCATCATAAACTGGGTCTTGCATACTTGCCAGGATGATTTCCCATCAGATGTTGAGAGTTTAATATTGGCTAGGGAAGGCTCAAATGCCACGTTGGGTTCCTCATGTTTGTTTGACATTTTCTTCTCCAAGCTTTCATCTCTTCTTGTCCAGCTTTCATCTCCTCCTGTCCAGATTTTATCTCTTTCATCATCTCGGTTTTAATCTCTTCTTGTCCAGCTTTCATCTCCTCCTATCTAGATTTTATCTCTTTCATCATTTCGGTTTTAATCTCTTCTTGTCCAGCTTTCATCTCTTCTTGTCTAGCTTTCATCTCTTCATGTCCAGCTTTCATCTCGGTTTTCATATCTTCTTATCCAGCTTTCATCTCAGCCATCTGCTCCGCTAATTTTTCGAGAAGACTTTTCATTAAATCCATATCCATTTTTCTTGTGACACGCTGCATCAACTCTTCAATCCCGATTCTGACACCAGTTGTACCGAGCTCCACGGGTTCGTGTTGATTGAGAGTTGAATAAAGCGACCACTTAATGAACACAAGACTTTTATTCGTAAAAAAACTTCACTAGATAAACGAAATTCCCGCTGTAACAATCACAATTATACAGCTACAATTCGTCAGATACAATAGGAAATAGCTTCCAATCACAGGTCTCAAATACCTCAGACAGAGAACAACTAGCAGTCACAAGTAATCGTCTTCACTCACTGACTGTCTTCACAAAAACTCTGACTCTTCCATGTTGGGCTGCGGTATTTATACCTGACTTGGCGGAGAAATCTACCAATTTCGCCAAGGTTCTGGAAGCTTCTAGGCTATCTCGAAAAATATTGGTCCTAGAGCTTAGGTGATGGATGTTTCCAAAAGTATCGATTTTTTGCCAAGTCGCCAAGAATCTCGCCAACCGTTGCCAAGTCGCCAAGAATCTCGCCAACTGTCGCCAAGTCGCCAAATCATTAGGAAATCCGCTTTTAAACTACAACACGTCTAAATACCGCAATTTTTGCCCAAAATGTGAGAATTTCCGATCTGTCTGAGATATTTTAATAAAAATATAATCATTATTTATAAATTTGTAACTATATATATATATATATCAAATAAAGTGTATCATTTTACTCACATTTTGGTTTTAGGGGAAAAAATTGATAAACCAAAGCGAATCACCATCTTTAAAGCACTTTCTTGAAATAAAATGCACTTTTGTTAGGTTATGCTCAGTTATGTTTATAGAAAGAGACATCCATAGCACTTGATCATCCCCTCTCGTAGTTTTTACAAAAGAAAAAAGACAATTTTTCTCAAAAAGCAATGTTTTTAAAAAGTTTTTTGGTTCCAAAAAATAACATCACAGCTACCAGTTTCCTAGTAGCCCATTGCATTGCTCCCCATGAGAAACCTATTTCAGAAGGAGAATTGTTCAAAAAAAGATTTTTAAGTATGTAGTCCTACATTGTTTGCTGTTTTTAAACAAAAATAATGAATTATGAAGCGCATAAACGATTTACCTATAATTGCAATATAATTAAAGAACGAGTAATTGAATTACAAAAAAATACATAATTAATTCACAATTACATAATGACTTAGATTATGCAGAAATTTATTCTATTTCATTAGATGAGAATAATTATGCATATGGTTATGCACAATTAACAGTGTTTGCTCAGTATAAATCTCGAAATATAATGCAAGAACAGTTAATAAAACTAATAACGTTGAAAAGAAAGTGTGCCGGTCTTTATATTTTAACGAATTTGATATTACATTTAAAGAAATGGATATTGATCTTCAGAAAATAGCTCCTGTTACAACAGACGGTGCACCTAGTATAGTAAAGAAACCACTGGATTTATTCAGTATCTTAAGGAAAATAGTTCAAATTTTTTGATTGAATTTCATTGTAGAATACAACAGCAAATTTTATGTGCGAAGTATGGTTAAAAAACATTTTCCACCGTAATGTCAGTTATAATAAAAATAATAAACTTTGTAAACGCAAGAGCTCTTAACTAACTGCTATTTGCACTATTAGAGGAAATTGAGCTGCCTGTCTGACTGTGGATAGGAAGGTGCTGGGTTAGAATCCCTGTTCGGGCATGGATGTACTTTCTCTCTCTGTCTATCCTGTCTTGGTCCTCTCTTTGTATGTATGGTTTGCGAATGGTTGCCTACCCTATAAACGGGTACCTATGGCATGTGTGTACTGAGGAAGTCGGACTCCACACCAAATTACGGTTCAGTTGGAAAAGTGGAGCAGCGCACCCATATTGTCAGCCTAACTGGCACAAGACAACAATAACAGAGGAAATTGAATGCAACATGCGATGGCTTAGTTTAGATCAAGTCCTTAATCGTTTTGTAACGTTATTGGAAGAAAAATTAAGTTCTTTTTAAATGAAAAAGACAATAATTTCGATGAATTATCCAATATCATTGGTTAAATGTTTTAATATTTTTATGCGACCTTATTCAGTCTTTTAATAAACTGATCAAAAAAACTAGCATTTAATAAACTGCTTAAACTGTTTTAAAACATTAAAATATTTATGAAGAAACTTGGCATCGTTACCATGGATTTGGAAATGAAAATCGTGAAGTATTTTCCTAATTTACAAAAACATTTTCTAAACACATTGATTTTTGCAAATCCGGTTGGCATTAAAAAAATGCATATAAAAATACTTAATAATTATGTAGGAAATAAAACAAGCTCTTGATGAGGAATTCAATCACAAACAGTTTAAATGTATGGAAAATTTTACTTTATTTTATATTCTTACAGAACAGAATTTGGAACAATTGAGTTAACCGAACTACTAATTGTGGCATGGTATCGATAAGTTAAACATGAAATCAGTTGGATTTCGAAGCAGTGTGGTATGGAAAACAAAATTTTGAAGGCTTGATTTCTTAAGTAGAAGAAAAACTGTGTGAATGTAGTGCAGATAATATTGATCCCACTGTAAGAATTGAAAATAATATATCAAACGAAAAAAAAAAAAAAAAAAGGGATTTTTCACCAAATAATTTTATATCAATGAAAAACATAGTTAATGCAGTTTTAATGATGTTTGAGTTCACATATTCGTGTAAAATGTTGTTTTCTTCAATGAACTTTGTAAAATCTTCTAATAGAAATAGACCTGACTGAAAATTAACAGCGAAATGCGTTAAACTAATAAATGCGAAACATGAACCTAATGTTAAAAAAAAACTATCTGAAAATAAATAACAGATTTCTAATTAAATATTTTATAATCAAGTTTGTTATACATACTCCTTATTCCTTCAAACACATATTGCCATTTGCACCAAACAGTTAAGAGTTTTTAACTCTACTAAAAAAATTTAAATCGTCAAGAGGCACCCATTTTTACCCGTTAAGCCAACTGAATTTTAAGATATTTTGTTTTAAAAATTTTAAAATTTAACTCTGGTGCAAATAGGCATTATTGACCCATGAGCTAGTACTAAAAAAATATGAACAAAATTTGATCCACGCCTCAAAAAGGTTTGCCATCCCTGTCCTAAGGAAAAGATTTGAGCACAACACGTAACGCGCGCGATGCCTTATAGAAATGTCTCCGTAATCAAAATCCTGAAGGCAAGAAAGGATAACTTGGAAAATCTCAGAGTTATATGTATGACTGTTCACTGTATTCGTAAAGCATACTAGAGGGTGCTGAAAAGTGTTATTACTACTCCAAACCATTATAGCGGATACTGAAACAGTAGTATGGAGATGATCTTAGTTAAACAGTTAGTGGGTTCAATTTGTACTTCGGATATAGCTGTTTGTTTTGGCTTAGATTCAGCTTTTTAAATTATATTTCTCAGTTAAATTACTCCTCATACGCAAAAATTGTCGTTGTCATGCAGTCACAATTATGGTGAAGTATTCCATCAATATTATGTGCATAAAGTGCTTGTCTTCACATGTATTGGTAAAAAGAGAAAGTTGTATTCGGTTCCGATTGCTATTTGATTATGTTCAATTTCTCGAAAAATAAAAGTTATCTTCGCAATCAAGCAAAAATTGCTCCTCGATTAAACTTAGAAACGCGCTCGCATGACATTAATATTACAAGTCCAAGCTAAAGTTACTTAACGCGAAAACTCTCACGAGGAAACCATTAAACTTTTCTGAACATCAATTTTATCTCATTTCATGTACAGTTTACAATTGACATTGCTTTCTCTTATGATATGTAGTTGCCATGAAATTGTAATCATTTGCATTTCTTATATCGGTACATTCATGAAAATTTTACACTATTAGTGATAGTCATTCTTTACGTTATATTACCTATACTCAACAGTATAAGTTAATTATTGCAGTAAATTTCTTCTATATTGAAAGCTGGCAATCTCCTCGTTTTGTATTTATATCCATATTTGTCATTATATTTATGCGTACTTCAACATGTGTCACATCTTTCAGGCTATATTTCAAAATTACAGTGTGTGTGATCATGGTATTAACACGAAATCAAAATTATTTGTATGCTTGACTTCCCTTTCTCATTTTTTAACACATTTTCTGCTTAGTGCACTATTTATATGATTAGTGAGTATAGTGAAACAAAAAGATATTAACAAGTATTTAAAGGAGGTGAGATAAGACCAGTCTGATTTTTCCACTAAAGGAGACATTTTCTTAAAATTCTATATATTTAATTGTTAATGTTAATATATTTAATTTATTTGTAAGACATAATCATTAATTATACGAATTCTTATTAAAAAAACAAAAATATTTAAAACACGTAGCTTTACTTATTTTTGACATAATTTAGAAAATATCTGTTAAATAGTAATTTTATTTTATTTAAAAAAACTAAGCAACTTTCAGAAAAACTTTGTTCTGTATTTTTCAATATAATTGTTCAAACATTTAAAAAATTACAAAGCCAAAAATTAAAAAAATGCATAAATAATACTAAAATCTGTTTTCAGGTAGGAAATCATTGTTTTTTAACAGCTTGAAAAGTTCCACAATCAAAATATATTATTTAAGCGAATCTTGTGCGTGAGCGTTATATCAATGTGAATTTAAAAATATTCGAATAATAATGGTCAAATAAATTAGATTATATTAGGACTTAGAAAATACACTGTGAATGAGGAATTATTTTGATGACTAGATGTATATTGTATAGGTATCATAAAAAATGCCAAAAAGGAAGCAACGGAAAAGGAATAATTAATTTTACTGAAGATATTTGCTGGTATGCGAAAATATACAATTCTAGATTATAATTCAAAGAAATAATAATATTATTTCTTAGATAAAAATGATTTTGAATAGGAGGTATCGTTTGGCCTATCGGAAGAAATGTAATTCCCCTATCAGACATGAACTCAATGAGGGACTTGGATATCCCTTCAACTCCCATTGAAGAGAGCTTTCTTGGGAGTGATAAGGGGCTAGTAATCTATCTGTCTTCTTAAAATGTCCCAAACATGCCCTTTTCAATTTATATCTGGGGAATATCCTGTGAAGGAAATCCTTTAACGAAAAGGAAATAGTCTATTAGCTGAGCACAATGTGGACTGGCGTTATCATCAATGAGAATTAATTTATCCCCGACTGCTCAACATAAAAATCACAAGGAATCTGAAAATCTCATTTGTTTTCGATTAATATTTGTGTTCTATATTGCTAAACCGAATGTGTTCCATTTCTAATAATGCACCGATATTATGTCCATGAATGGTGGAATGACTCTCTAGCAGCCGAAAGGGCAAATGTTAGGAAACTTTTTAGCTAAGTCAAGAAAAATGGTGAATGGGAGAACTATAAAACGGCCCTCACTAATTGTTACAAACTTGTCAGGAAAAGCAAAATTAACTCCTGGAGGAAGTTCTGTGAAGAGATAGATTCTATCTCTGAAGGAGCTAGACTCCAAAAACTCCTCAAAAGGGATGAACCTATTTTGGCTGGCACTTTAAAGGACAAGGAGGGTAATTTTGCTGCTTCTGGGAAAGAAGTTATAGAAATTATGACCAAAACCCACTTTTCAGGAGCTAGAGATATTTATAGCAACGAAGGGGAGCACTGCATTAGCTCTTTGCAAAGAGTCAATAGCGATCAATTGACCATCGCTAAAAATATCGTTAACTACAATATTGTTAAATGGGCAATCCCTGCCTTTAAACCCTTAAAAAGCCCAAGGCCTGATAGAATTATGGCCATCATGATCCAGAAGGCAGAGGAGGTTATCATACCAGTGCTAACTAGAATTTACAGAGTTAGCTTAGCACTGGGTTAAATACCAAAGATATGGCAGAAGACCAGGATTGTTTTCATTCCTAAACCTGGCAAGGACACCTATGACCAGGCCAAGTCTGATAGACCTATCACTCTTTCTTCATTCTTTCTTAAAATTATGGAGAAAATCATTGATTGGCATATAAGTGATTACTTGGGTAGTAAGAGTCCCTTGATGTTCTTCAATTTGCCTATCAATACGGCAAATCTACTGAAACTGCTTTACCTCAACTAGTTTTTAACATTGAAACCACTCTGGATCAAAAAGAAATCACCTTGGCAACTTTCCTCAACATCCAAGGTGCCTTTGATAATGCTTCCCATCCATCCATCCTCAATGCACTTTGAGAGGCAGAGATTAATCAGACACTGTGTACTTGGACTGAGGCCTTGATTTCGGATAGATGTATACAAATGAACATCTTCGGTGAATCATTTGAAAAAAAGACTACTAGAGGTTGTCCTCAAGGAGGTGTTCTGTCATCATTACTTTGGAACCTAGTTGTAAATAGCCTTATAAAATATCTAAATGATAGGGGCTATTATAAGGATATGCTGATGATATTGTCATCCTTATCCTTGGTAAAGATTTCGACATAACTTGTCATGTCATGCAGGATGCTCTAAGTTATGTAGGTAAATGGTGCATGGATAGGGACCTGATGGTTAATCCTCAGAAAACTTACCTTGTACATTTTACACGCAAAAGGAAACGGAAGGGGTTTTTCAGACAAAGACTTTTTTATGTTGAAATCAATGTGGCTTCAGAGGTGAAGTATCTGGGCATTTATTTAGACCAAAAACTCACCTGGAATAAGCACATTGATGATAAAATTAACCGAGCACAGGAAAGCATTATGATTTGCAGGCGAATGCTTGGTGAAAACTGGGGTCTACATCGAAAACTGATGTTGTGGATGTACACAGCTATTGTCAGTCCCATTCTCACATATGCCTGTGTGAGCTGGTGGCGTAAGGTTGAACAGAAGACTGTGACTGACAGACTAGGAGGTCTACAAAAACTCACCTGTCTCTGCAACAAAGGAGCAATGTCCACCTCACCAATCAGAGCATTGGAAGTTATGTTGGATCTGAATCCCTTAGACATCTTCATCTACAGCATGTTCGAAACTAAAACAGGAGATCTAATCTGGTACACAGATGGATCACTGAAAAATAGCCTCTCAGGACTGGGAGTATGTGGCGTGTCACCAAGAACCAGCCTATTTGTAAGCCTTGGGTGATACGCTATGGTCTTCCAGACAGAAGTTTTGGCCATTATCCCCTGTCTGCGAGTAAATATGAGGGAGGGCTATCATGGTAAGCGGATTCTCATTTTTAGTGACAGTCAAGCCGCTTTAAAAGCGCTCAGTTCTTTCGAAATCAAATCTAAAATAATTTTGGAATGTAGAAACCTTCTTACAGAACTGGCAACTAGAAATAAGGTGATCCTTATATGGGTGCCAGGGCACAAACGTATCGAAGGTAATGAAATGGCTGATAAACTTGCTAAACAAGGATCGTCTTTTGCTCCTATCGATGCAGAACCTTTTTGTGGGATCAATATGAAGACCGCAAAAACCAATGTTCTTAATGTTCCCTCCCTAGATTAACTTCTTTAGGCATCATCCATACTAGAGAGTTACACCTAGACTCCATTAAATGGTTATCGGACTTTATTAATAAAGTGGGTGACCCGAGCAACTGGAACTAGGAAATATTGGGTTTGGAGTTAATAGGACAAAATGCTGATAAAAGCAGAGGTGCCTAATGACATACAAACCCAACTCTAAGAAGAAGAAACATGATCATTAAATTTTCCAGTTATGTTTATGCTGAAAAAATCCAAATATTGTGAACAGGATGAAAATTGCTGGAAGAAAATTTATTATTCCACACAATAATTTTCTTAAATAAAAACCATTTCTATGTCCTGCAATTCAAAATATTTTTCTCTTCAAAATTCCTTATATTTATTATTATTTTGTCAGACAAAGACTTATATATTTATCTCTTGATTTCGACAAGATAAATATTAATCAATATTAGCATTTTATTCAAATTTATAAAATTTATTTTTAGGATAGTCTTAATTTTAAGATTTAATGTTTAATTAAAATACTTATTACTGTTGAATTAAAAATCTGAGTGTTTTTTTTATTGAATATCAAATTTTAAATCCATAATTCAAGATATTGGTACATAGCAAGAAAAAATTATATCACCCAATTATTTTAATGTATGCTGGACTAATATTTCAAATGAATAGCTATTAAAATGTATACTTGAAAATTTATTTTTATATTTTATAGATAAATGGAAGGTAGTTTTATTTCATATACCAGATTTGGAATTCTTACTTTCCTGGAGAATCTTCTGAAAGATTTTAATTTGTCGTCTACTAAAGGTTCTAGAATTTGAAGTAATGATTCACATGATAAGCATTTTTTATCTTAATGAAAAATGATGCTTAAGATTATGCAAAATGATTTAGCTTGAATTGTTTACATCTTCAGTGATTTAGCATTTAGAATGTGACCGTGATCTGTGAATGTGATTTTACATAAGATTAATTTGGAAGCAAAATTTCCTACTTCCATATTGCTCTTAATGCTGGATATTTTGAATTATTATTTTAGTAGTCTTACAAAAACCATCTGATCTTAATATCTTCAAAATAAATTATTTTTAATAACATTTTATATACCTAAGTAAATTAATATAAGAAGACACATTTTCAGGAAAAAATAATAAAATATAATAGCAAATGAAACTCTTAATACATTGATTTCGTTTCTACTAAAGTTATTTTTAAATCAATATAGTTAAAACCTTTTTGTGTGAGAAAAATTTAGTTTATTGTAGAAAATGAAATTAGTAACTAATTGAAATTTCCTAAATTCAAACCAGAGCTTTGGAAGTTATGTTGGATCTGACTCCCTTAGACACCTTCATCTGCAGCACTGCCAGAATGACTGCATACAGAATGAAGTTACAAAACCAATGGTACGACCAGCATGTTGCCAAAGGGCACAGGGGTATTACCGCGAAAATTCAAGATCCTACTTTCCTGATGCCCTCGGACATCATGGAAAAGTCATACATGTTTGAAATGACATTTGAAATAGTTTTTCCAACTAGAGACGAATGGAATAACAACATGTTCGAAACTAAAACAGGAGATCTAATCTGGTACACAGATGGATCACTGAAAAACAGCCTCTCAGGACTGGGAGTATGTGGCGTGTCACCAAGAACCAGCCTATCTGTAAGCCTTGGGCGATACGCTACGGTCTTCCAGGCAGAAGTTTTGGCCATTATCCCCTGTCTGCGAGTAAATATGAGGGAGGGCTATCATGGTAAGCGGATTCTCATTTTTAGTGACAGTCAAGCCGCTTTAAAAGCGCTCAGTTCTTTCGAAATCAAATCTAAAATGATTTTGGAATGAAGAAACTTTCTTACAGAACTGGCAACTAGAAACAAGGTGATCCTTGTAGGTATCGGGCACAAAGGTATCGAAGGTAATGAAAGGGCTGATGAACTTGCTAAACAAGGATCGTCTTTTGCTGCCATTGGTGCAGAACTTTTTTGTGTGATCAATTTGAAGACTGCAAAAACCAATGTTCTTAGATGGGAAAAACGGAAGATGTATGAAGCTTGGCTTAACACTCCTGGTCAAACCCACGCTAAAAGTATGATCTGTGGATCATCTGCAAGGATTGCCTCTGAAGTTCTAAGATGCTCTAGCAGAAGATACGTTTAATCGAAGGCTTCATAACTGGGCACTACTATTTCAGAAAACACCTCCATAAAATGAGACTGTTTCAGCAAGACCCTATCTGCAGGAAATGTCATACGCAAGAGGAAACGGCCAAGCATATCATTTAGGAATGCGAGGCTCTTGCCCTCCCTAGATTAACCTTTTTAGGCATCATCCATACTAGAGAGTTACACCTAAACTCCATTATAGGGTTATCGGACTTTATTAATAAAGTGGGTGACCCGAGCAACTGGAACTAGGAAACATTGGGTTTGGAGTTAATAGTACACAATGCTGATAAAAGCAGAGGTGCCCAATGACATACAAACCCAACTCTAAGAAGAAGCAGAAAATGGTCATGAATAGAAATATCGAAACTGACCAACACTCGGCCAAACTGTACACGCTCATGCACAAACCTAGGATTATTCTGAGCTTTAGATTCTCTCCAGAGAAGAATCTACTTATTGCTAGGTTGTACACTGAAGCGGGACTCGTTCGTGAAGATCACGTTGCTCTAATCATTTCATTTCTATCGAAGATGTTCCTGTGCCCCATTTCTTCTGGAAGCACTGTGATTCCCTGCTGATATGCCATCGATCTATGAACATACAAATGCCCATAGTGAAGTATATTTCGAACACTTTGAATAGAAATTCTAATTGCAGTAGCCCTGTAAATGAGCTGTTACAATAGTGTGGTTTCTTTTGACTGTTAGTGTTAAATACTAATCCTCATTTTGCGTTGTTGTAGGGGTTCGGCCTTGTCACGATTTTCGACTGGTATTTCTGATTTCCAAGCATCAATTCCAAAATATTAAAATTCCACATTGAAGAGCTCCTAAGATTTCTGCTGCAACGGATTGAATTTAATCCACCTCTAAATAACCGATGGCTCTCTAGATTTTCGATTCAACTAAGTCTCGTTGGTAAGACTTCATATTCATTATTATAACGCATCATCGCGTATTTATTAGTCAGTTTATAGAAAGAATGCTACCGGTTTCTTTTTACTCCTTATCATAAACGCGTTGTTACATATATCATAAACGAAATTTGCTGATAACCAATTTAGTCAATGCGATTTTCCTTTTTAGCTTTCTCATTTCATTTTTACTGTTGGGGATTTTGTATGTCATAAATTTGGAGGTTTTATCGTAATTTTATACCGAACTCACATATTCTCTAATTGTTTTGAGCAATGTGTTAATCATATAAAAAATTATTTGTAAGTCGGTGCGATATGAATATTAATGCAAAGATTAAAATTATCTTGAAAGAATGTCTTGGGTTCTTTTCATCTCAAAAGATTAATTTTTATTTCATTCGAAGCAGAATAATTAATTTGTTATTTTAATATAATGAAAAAAAATTTTTTTTGAAACTATGAAGAAATCTTGTATTCAATTTTTACTGCTAATTTTTAGTCCTTGTAAAAGCTGACTTAACATATATTAATACCAATAGAGCTGATTAGGGCTACAAGAAAATGATGTCAGAACTTGGGAAAATATGAAAAGAAACTTGGCAATGTCGATCATCATGCATTGCAAAGATATTTGGAAGGGGACAAGATCAAGATTCGTATGAAAAAAATAAATGATTCTCGCGAAACTGAAAACATTATCTACAGCAAATATTCATTCAAATAAATTCCAAATAAAAAAACAAACATAGCATTCTTTGCTTAAGAGAGGACATTGAAAATTATAGGCATGTGTATTTAATACTTAGTAAACATAATAATTATGCTTTAAAAACTAATTGATAATGTCTCTGTACCCACCACTTTATTATTTCAATGCTATCCACACGTTAGATATCATACTAGTTATGCTGTCTGGGAAGATCATTATGACAATGAGAGTAGAAGTTTAGGATAGATTTCTGCCAAGACTGAAAAACAAGATGATAGGATAGATTAATGAACATCCAACATTGCTAATATGTGAATTATCTTGGTAATCAGGGCACGGAACATCACGGGCAATACCCTTTAAGGTGCAGGAGCGTACTGGAGTTAATTTTTGGTGATCGTCAAAACTTTTTGTGAAAGGCTATTGCAATAACGTCAAGAAGACCCAAATTTTATTGTATATAACTTGTGTAGATGAATGATTTACATATTAATATTACACCAGATAAAGTCTTCATCAAAATATCATTCGAAATCAATATTTAGTTCACATTTAATCTACCCGTAAAGATACCTAGTCTATCGGTTTGTAAAGGAATGGTGCACCTATACAATTTGGTATCGTTAAAGAAAGGAGGTGTTATAAATTGAAAAAATAATAATAAATCGAGTTATCTAAAAGTGTATTGAAGGAAATTTCGGAAGTTGAACCAAAAATATATGAAATTTTACGATACGAAGGTAGATATACATTGCTGACATCGCATACGGAAGTGATTGTATTTATATCCATTGTGAAATAGTAGAGGGTGCTTAACAATTTCCTTAAGCAATTTCAATCCCAAGTCAATTTTTCCTTTATAGCTTCAAATCCTACAGAAAATTTATATGCTAAAGTATTTAAACCAATATATTTTTCCTATTAAATCTGAATTCATATGCAGAATAAGAGTGTGAATTAAAGACCATAAAAGTAAGTTAAATAAATAGGCGATGCAATATACACTACTGGCCATTAAAGTTGCTACACCAAGAAGGAATGCAAATAACAGAACGATATTTATTGGACACATACATTATAGTGGAAAGAACAAGTGATTAGATTTACAGGAAATTAGGATGTATAGATCTTGAGAAATCAGTACCCAGAGCAGCCACCTGTGGCTGCAATAACAGCATTTATCCGCCTAGGCATGGAGTCAAACAGAGATTGTATGACATGTACGGGGATCTCAGGCCATGCAGCTTCAACACTATGCCACAGTTTATCGACAGTAGTGGATGGTGAGTGATGGCGTGCCAATTGCTCTGCCATCATTGACCACACGTTCTCAATTGGTGACAGATCAGGAGAACGTGCTGGCCAGGGTAACAGTCGAACCTGTTCTGTATCAAGGAAGTTCAGAACAGTACGGGCAACATGCGGTCGTGCATTATGCTGTTGAAACAAAGCATTAGGGAGGCCTCGAAGATAGGGCAGAGCCACGGGGCTTAACACATCGGAAATGTAACGGTTGCTGTTCAAAGTGCCGGTAATGCGAACAAGAGGTGATCGAGACGTGTATCCAATGGCACCCCATACCATCACTCCAGAAGATGGGCCAGTATGGCCATGTCCAATGCAAGCTGGCAATGCGCGTTCTCCACGATGGCTCCAAACACGATGCGGCCATCATGGTCCTGTATACAGAACCGAGATTCATCTGTAAAGATGACGTGATGCCATTCCCGCGTCCAGGTTCATCGCGGATCACACCATTGAAGGCGCTCCTGTCTGTGACGCAGCGTCAATGGCAGCTGAAGCCATGGTCGCCGTGCAGACAATCCATGCTGCTGCAAACGTTGTCGAACTGTTCGAGCAGAAACTTGTTGCCTAACAAATGACTCCATTTCTCGACTCAGGGTTCGTGACGTGGCTGTACGATCCCTTGTGACTATGCGGATAAGATGTCTGTCTTCTCTGCTGTTAGTGATGGGGAGTCGCTGAGATCCTGCATGACGTTCCGTATGATTGTCCTGAACCCATTGATTCCATATTCTGCTAACAGTCATGGGGTCTCGACCGATGAGAGCAGCAATATTTCGATACCATAAACCGCAATCCCGTTAGGCTATAATCCTTCCTCGATCAAAGTCAGACACGTGCTGATAGGCCGCTTTCCTGGTGTAGCAATTTTAATGGTCAGTAGTGTAGATTTATTAATGTAGATTAAGATTAGATTAAGTAATAAAGACGTCAGCTTTGCTTTCGTCAGCTGTCTAATAAATATATTTTTAATAGAGGAATAAATATAAAATTAAAATCGAAAAAGTAAGAAAAGTCAAATTAGTTTTTTTTCCAGAATTTTAATTCAATAAAGGCAAGACGCGAAAAGAAACTAGCTATGCCATTGAAGGAAAATCTAGAAGAATATAAGAGAAAAGTTGAACGAGATTTCATTAAAAACACTTTAGGTAAAGTAACAAGACACTGTATTAAAATGTATTTATCCTTAATAAATAGCACAATTTAAAATATTTCAAAAGAATTTTGTTTTTTCCGTAATTTCTAGCTTTGCACTTTTGTCACTTAGCACATTTTGCTAGAATAAAGATTCATTTTCAGAAAAATTAGTTAATTGAAAGAATGTTAAATTTTTTATTTTGTTTAATTTTTATGCTAATGTTTTTAGTTTTTTTAATATATGTTTTTTACTTAAGATCACACATTTTTTTAAAAAGCTGGAAAGTAGGCAGTGCATTAAAACAGATATTTATGTACTACTCATTAACATATCTATTAATGCTTTCCGGTGAGATAAAATTACACATTTATCTCTTCTCATTTTTATTAATATACGTTACCATAAATAATTTCTGAAATTTCATTTTTTATATTGAAATTACTATGTCTTCCTGCATACATGTTAAATCAGTTACACAATGAAAATCTTACCTTATTGCTGCTCTTTTATATTCTAAATCATAAATATTATAAATAAATTCATTTCTCATTCCTGGTCCATTATTATTAATCATATCCCATAAGTTTATACCATCCATGTTGGAATCTACAATGAAAAATACATTTGCTTGTTAATTATAATCATGATTTCACATATTGCTCTTAAGAAAAACTCGTTTACATTGCAAAATTATACACAAAATACAATTTTACGAAAATCGAAATATTGGAAAAGGAAAAATAGCTTGTATATGTCAAATTTTTCATTTTGATAGAATGATATCATAAAAGAAAGTACTCTTAATAAAATACGATTCTGGACCAATGATATACTTTTTTATTATATGCTTAAATATTTGTCTCTATTAGTTTGTACACGCCTTTCGGGAAATTGAATAATATTCAGTTTTCATGCAAAATGACTCATACATTTAGTATCAAATATAGAGGCTAATATTTTATCAAAATAGCCATTCAGTAATAAAAGTTACATAATATAGGAATATATTCATTAATAAACAACGCTAAATGTTCAATAAATACAAGTAATCAAATTGCAAAAAATTCAAATTCAGTGTTAATAAGAGACACCATTAAGATTCAACTGGGAAAAAAAAATAAGTGGTGCACTTTGTTTGAAATAATATTTATTGATTTTTATATGAAAACTTTTTTTTGCTTTTTGATATATTATACCGTACTTATTTTAAGTAATTGCTGTTGTCATAGCACAATTAATATAATGAAAAAATAAAACTTTATAATAAATTAAGTCACTATGCGTATTTATCGTTATTATATATAACATCTTTAATTTATTTAATACAAAACATTCCCCATACAATTTTCTAAAAATTAATATATGTGCTTACGTAATGAAAAATATCGTTTTATGTCCCTCGTGGCAGTGATCTTACAAGGTATTAATGTCTAAAGAATAGTTTTCTAATATTCCAACAGGATCAAAAGCTTGAAATAAGTTGACAGAAGTTGGCTGATGTTTACATTCAAGTGGGCGTCTTCCTTATCAACTGTGTTCAAGTATTTTGATTGTTTCTCTATCTCTTTGTATTAGAATATCTTATTTTCAATAATTAGAATAAATTATTGAATTAATTAAATATTTTTTTACATCCATATCTAAATTTTTCATAAGATTCTTCATTTTACGGACCTATGAAACTAATTTAATTATCTGTTTCAAAAACTTATGCAATCAGAAAAATTACAATCTACAAAACTTGGCATTCTCGAAAACTTGGCATGACTCGATGAGTTTTGGTACTGATTAATATTTCAACTCAATACAATGTACATTTAAATTGCGTGGCAACAAGTATTTCAAAATTATAATATTTAATTTATGATTAAGAAGAACTGCATTACTATATTTGAAACAGGGGATTTGAAAAATAATGTCTTTAATGGGTATTCGAAGGTGCTATTAATGGTTGCTTAGTTTCAAGGAAAATGAAATATATACATCGGCAATTATATTAGTCTATGCGGTATCAAAGGAGTCACAGCCAGTCTTAAGGTTATTCAAGATGTCTCGGATCACAAATGTTCGAGAAGATTGAACAATAAAAAATGCCAAGCTTACACCAATAATGAAGCTGTCAGCTATTCGACTTTAGTCAGTTGCCATGGATCTCGTGAAATTAAAGCACACTATTCTAAGACGATCAGGCAAATTTGTATTTAGATCACGATATTCATTAATATAATGACCACTCTCCCTTTTACATTTGTATTATTGTGTAAATCGGAATTAATCTTGAAAATCCTGAATAGTATATCTTAGTGAGAGAGAAGAAGTGTGATTTTCTGGACTAAAATCCATATTTCTTACAATTCTGAGAATCATTGTATACTGTTTAGAGGCTTAAAAGGTGGTGGTTTAGTTAAAAATTTGCTATTGACTGATTTCTATGGTGGGATTTGATGTAAAATTGTGCTATCTGCTAGGACAGCTGATCACTGTTATTCGTTCTGCAAAATACTCTTATGACTCCCGATTGACAGTACTTTGCAGCTGGTGGTACAATCTATGCTATCAAATCATCCATACATTGTTTATCAGTAAGATAGTACTGAACCACACATTGTACAAATAACGCAACAATATTTACAGAGATATAATTTTCTTCTGTGACATGATATACCACTGGATCTTACTGTACAAGAGAATTTTGATAATATGATAAGAAGTAGTCTTGAAATACCATCGAATTAAATGTTAAATTTATGGCAAACTCAACTACCGCAGAGGGACATCTATAACTTAATAGATTTCATGTGCTATCGAGGGTATCAGCTATCCTAGCTGCCAAATATGACTTTACAACCAATTGAAGTTGATATTTTGTTCACTTCAACTAATCTAAGATATATTTTTTGTTCTTAAATTGTAATCATTTATTGATAAATGTAAGCACTGTATATATATTGATTTTTTATTCACAGCTAAATATTTTGTTTGCGTATTAATTTTTTTAATACAAAAGAAAGTCGATGTAAGAATCTTTTAAGATTCAATACACTAGAAATGTAATATGCTATCATAGATATCTTAAATTTAAATGTATGGATTTACTTTAAATTTAAGAATCTAATTTATATTTCTATTATATAATAATTAATTTTAATTACAATTTATAACATTAATCTATTATAAAATCAAATATTATGCAATTAAGTAATTTTTTTTACAATTTGTTTTGCGTGAAACTGAGACTAGAAATATTAAATGGTTAAATGCCATGCGAAATCTGGCAATGTAAACTTGTTTGCACATTTTCTTGTATGAATTACTTTTAATGGAAATTTTGTTTAGGTAGGTTCCAAATAAAAATTCAATCTTACTCAATGCAAGCTATAAGCCAATGAGCATAAAGATCCAAATCAGTCTTTTTGTCGTAACCTAATCTTTGTTTAAAGTGGATACTGCAAACTTGAGGTATATGCCTACGTTGAAAAGTTCATTTTTAACTACGTGTGTTATTTTTTTTTTATTTGTGAATCTAATACTCATAACTTCCCAGTTTCAAAAACAATTTTTTGTTTTATTGCATGCCAAATAAAATTTAAATTACAGGAATTTTAAAATATATCGCGTCTATTGAAAAACGAAACAAAAAGTTGCATTTTAAAACTGGAAGTGGTACAGAGAAAAGTCTTTATTAATTACTATTTTTTAAAAATGTATATGTTTTTCTATAAATAATAGCCATAAATATGAGTCGCTAATTAATAGCCATAAATATGAAATCATTATTTGGTTTATACATTCGGAAATAATAGGTAACATCGTCGCTATAAAAAGCGAAATTATCACTTTAAAAGTGGTTTTCTCAAAACATTGTTTTTCACAGTATCTTCAACCCCCTTTCTATTAACACGATATCTCAAGTAATAAATAAGTTACTTGTATGAAACTTGGCCTACATATTTTAACTTTTGTTATCTATGAAATGAAGCATAATTTTGAATATACATGAAAAACTTTTTCACTTATAGCTGTTTTTAAAGGATATGTTCAGTAAAATTTCATAAAATATCCATATTGCTGCATATTTTTAACTCTATTTGCCTTTCTTAGATTTTACTCCGTTTCAAAGAACATTATTACATAAATGAACTCATTCAACCCATTCAATGAATGGTGAACCCTTTCATGAATAATTGTGGTGTTCAAATTAAATTAAGATTGGTGTACTATAATTTTCGGTAGTTTTAACCATTTTGTACAAATTTCACTAAAATTTGCCAAATAACCAATTTCCCAAAAAGTAATTAAAGTTTTGGCTAATATTATGTTTTTACATCATAATTTATCTAAAAAAACAAGATAAAAGAAAATTAACTTTTAAGAAAAAGTTGCCTTGAATGTTGGTGGATACTTTAATAAAATTATAGTTAAATGAACCAAAGCACAGAATGTAAGCTAAATTTCTGCCTAAATCTAAAATTTGAAAAATATGGAAATAAACTTTTTTCAAAAAGAATGAATTGTGTTTTGCTGAACACAATTTTCTAATGAGGGATCAAATAAAAAAGGAAAATTTCTATTTTTTCATATTAAAAACAAATGTATAATAATTAAAAGTAAAAATTCATGTACTCATAATGATCGTAACTTCAAGAAATGCTTTTAGAATTTTCTTTAGAATGCTTGATTTTATTTGATGAGTTGTCTGTATTTCTCCATCGATAAGGAAATATTTCGTACACATCCTTGTCTTACTAATGGTATAATCTTGGTATTTTTTCCATAATAAATCAGTATATATATTTTTGCATAAGATAAAAAGAGATATACTTATCATAGCAGGGAAAATTTAATCTGATGAATTAAAATTCTATTCTGATTTCAAAACAACCTTGGAGACTAAGTTCTGTTAACATTTGATTTTATTAAGATAGTTTTCTTAATCTTTAGTATTTTCAATTTAATGACAGAAAAATACATTGAACATATTATTGACATTCAATTTGCAAGAAAAATTATGAAGTTTTGAAATTTGCCTTCTATTGAAGCACCATCAAACATTTTTATTTAAAGTTTTTTATTTATTTATTTTTTTATTTCTAAAATTCCACTTCTGCATAGAGAAATGCTTGTAAGAAAAAGTTATGCACACTATGAAGACCACGTGCATCATGGGAAAAGTAAGTTTTTTTTATTACTCTTAAAAATTTATAAACTTAAGAAACATTGGTCATTTTGAATTTGCATAGTATAATTTAGTCACAGGAAGAATTTCCAGAAAAACAAAGTAATCTTCATACCTGACAGTTTATGTCAATTTTTTAAATTAAAAGAATTTTCCCCACAATCTAATAATAACCTATCTACATTATTTTAATTGAAATGCATTGAGACACATTTTCTCAATTTAATAATAGAATAGTTTGAATTCAGCAGTAAAGTTTTTATTTATTTATTTGTTCAACTACGACCTCAGATGTAGAATTAGAAATAGTTCAGTATTACTTTATCTCAATTGAATTCTTTCTAATGTGCTGAAGTGACTGCGAAAATCAAACTAAAGAGATGCCTATATGATTTTACAAATAATAAATAGTAATTTGCAGTATTAACAACAGTAGAAACGATTTGATTAATTTAAATTAAATAAATGTTTGAAAAATACTTTTCTACTTATAAATTTTTCTAATCGTTAAAGCTTAATTAAAAGTAATGTTTGCATTGGGACATATTTAAAAGATGAAAAATTTTTCTTGTATTATTATTGACATTGAAATATTAACTTAGAACACAGATTATAAGATTTCAGGGAATGAGAACTTTTCATACCGCTGTTTCGTCCTCCAGCTGCAGCCAACAGTGTTGGGAACCAGTCTACTGCATGCATCAAGCTGCACAAATATATTATAAATCAATACCATCTCACAATATAACACAAAAATTGCATCCAAATTAATTTTTTTAAATAACTCAAAATACGTAACTTTTTAGATTAATTGAAGGAATATAAATATTCTTAACAACTATATGAAGAATTGCATAATTATATTTCAATATGAATAATAATATTTAGTAATTTATATTTCAATATGATTTTTATAATTTTTGTCTAAAGATCTTATTTTACTCTAAACTCGAAATGGACTAATTCATGACAAAAATCATGACATGAAAAAATTTTAAATTATTTAAAAAATCTACATTTTTTAAATAATTTAAAATTAAAGATTGCATTTTATATGTATATATATATATATGTAATTAAAATTAGTTTTAGTTTTAATATTTTCTCGAAATTGTAAAAAAAATGAATTACTTATTGTTAACGTATCCCGTTTTCTGTAATATGTCACCATAAAGAAAAGTAGGAACTCTTGTCCCTCCTTCCCAAAGTGTCATTTTGGCTCCACGGAGTGGATAATTGCTTCCACCGCTTAATACTTCACCACCATTCTAAAATAAACATAATTAATTAATTATTGAGCAAACTTTTATTTTTAATTATGTTAATTTAAAAAAACATTTTACAAGAAAATACGTTTTATTATTATATAGTTTATGATAAATTAATACTTTTTAAATGATTTATGAGTAAAATAGAGCTATGGCAGCGTAAGTTTTGGAAGGCAATAAAATATTCGCTTAAATAAACTCAATATTAATCATGTTTCCCTTTTGGTCGAAATATGAAGATTTCAGGAGTAATTCTAACGAGCAAGCTCTTTTAATTAGATGGTAAAAGCGAGTTAATTTTGTAATTCCCTATTTTTTCTTTGTAAGATTAATGAAATATACTAGCTTACAATATGATTTTTCAATTATACTATTATGATAATATTGGTATATTATAGCTATAATCATAAATCAAATATACTCGTATACCTTTTGCTAAGAAAATCAGATTCGAGAGATTTTAACTTAATATATATTCTTACTCAATAGCTTTACACAAACTAAAAAAAGTTTTCCATACCAGATACTGCAATGAGGTAGTTAAAATTGTCTATGCGTATAATAATTTATAGAATATGTTTCATTCATGATAAAAAAAATTGGTTTTGGGTATTTGCTTAAATTTATTAGCAATATATTTCATACGTAAAACTTTTACCTTCTCTATAGATGTTAAATTACTAATGAGGTGCTAGTAGTTATTGACAACAATTTGCTTTTTCTTCTTTGTACGTGCATTCCTCTTTTTCAGGCATTCTTTGTTCCTTGTTTGCAGTGTTTGCATTGTAATTTTTTATTCCTTATTTGTCCGCATGTTTTTAACTTTATCAGTCACATAAAATCTCTTAATAGCAATCATAACCCTGTATATTAATGATTAAGTTAATGTATTTCTCATATATTCCTTTCTTATCAAATCTCCTGTAATCAACTATCTGTTTGTCGAAAATAAAACAGATAGGAAGGTATATAATGGGTGCAATAGGATTTGATAATGCATAGAATTACATTTTATGGAATATTTTGGAACTACAGTTGATAGCCTAACGACATAAGGCACTTGTATGGCATTTTAATATCCATCGAGTGAATTGCCTCCCAAGAGGACATTAATAGATTGTAAGCCCTATTCATATGTTGTTCAGATAGTTGGTAAACTCTTAAGCCCTCATATTCATGCACATGCTGAAAACAGAAGTGCAATATTCATCTCCCGTTGTTTACACTGACTGGGATCGAACCTAGGAATTTTCCATCCAACGAGCACTATTCTACTAGAAAGCCATGGGAGAGCTTTATGTAATATTTTGTGAAGTCACGGTAGTTTTCTGAACAAAGGCATAATGTTTGTTGCTGGAAGATTGTTGGCTCAATACTCGAAAATCAACTTGTTCACTTTTGGCGATTGGTAAAATAAGTAGTAATCTCAATGTCCAAAGTGGAAAATTATTCCTTTGGTAATGTCATACTGAGTCTGGAAATTTTTTGCTTACTTTTATCTTCGAAATTATGAATACCCGCTTTTAACAAAGACGCAGTTATCAAAAATAGGGTTCTGTAAATTTCCTCTAAACCAAAACATTGAATACATTTCAAATAAGAAATGATTTTTTGCAAATTGTTGCTTTTTGTTCATCTTTGTTTTGATTCACATTTAGTCGCAGTTACCATCGTTGGTAATTTTATATTTAATTGTCTATATGACTATTATTACAGAGTAACGATTGGTGAGAAAGTCACAAAAAATTATTAAATTATATTTTCAGATGATTTTATTGCATTTTTTAGTGATTTGGAAACATTAAAGGAATCTAAAAATTTAAGTATATTCTTTTGTTCACTTTCTTAGAGTCCTCGTAATCTTTTCAACAACTCATGGGTTAAATTCCTATTTCAGGCGAGAATAATTTTTGCGGTTTTTGAAATCCATACCAAATTGCAGATCCCAGCTAAATTAGTTATCCTCGTGTGGAAGATATTGTAGAATGGTAAACAAAATAAACCAAACTTTGGCGGAATCAATAATATTTAAATCATAATGTGTTTCTTTAAATTTTAATTAAGACATATTTTTGGCTTATCCAAATGAGAACAAAGTTAAACAGTATGCATCGTCATTTTTATTCTTAAGATTTATTACAGAAGACATTAAGATCTATTACAGAGAATTATCTTTTAACGTGCAAGGTATAGTTTATATATATATATATATATATATATATATATATATATATATATATATATATATATATATATATATATTATATATATATATATATATATATATATATATATACATAACAAATATGGCCTTATTTAAAGTAAAAAGAAAAATTTTGATAATGAACATTTTTGAAATTTTGCACTAGGAATCTTGTGAAATATTATTAAGTCACAAGCTTAAGAGACGTGTAATTATTTTGATATCAATATCTACATGTGTACAAATTATGTGATTATTTAATTAACTAAAAGAAATAAAGGAATAAAAAGTAATTTTTTTAAAAAATATATTTTAAGTTTATTTTGGAAATATTAAGAATAATGTTCCTATTCAAATATTCATGACTGTATACTAATTAACATGCTTTTGAATTATTTAAACTGAAAAAATTTACATGTCATGTATTACGTCGTTACTTCCTTGTCTTTGTGAAATTGTTATTAAGAGGCATTATTGAAGAGGCAGATTTTCAAAAGTAAATTTTATTATTACAGGAAAAAAAATTTTTATCGTCTGAAGACCAACCATGACGTCTGTAGCACGTCTGGTCGGTAGTAAAGCTCAACCAAAAAAGCCCGAGAAATTTAACCCTCTCAGATGAGTACAGCATACTGATCACTCATTTGTTAAGATTAGTGACACGAGATGACATCATCGGTCAGTTTGAGATTCCTTTACCATATTTGGTAATGTACATTTTGGAATTCCGAAACAGGAATGGTATATTTCATGCATTTGTTAAAGGAGTTATAAATACAAATCAAAAATTCTAAGTACAGGACACGAAAAACGAATCTATTATATACATATGTGCTCAGTTAATCATTTACTTTCTTTTCTATAAAATGCTACAGTTAAATCAATTACTTCCAATTAAAATACTTTATGGTAAACTATTTGTCAAAATATGTATTTTAATTACACTACAAGGCAAACTAATGACACAAAAGTGTACTCAGATGTTTTTAAAACTGTACTGTTACTTTGCATTACAGTGCATTTAAAGTGTCCTTTGATAAATATTTTAGCATAAAAATTTTATTGAAAAGTAATTCATCTAATTGTATCTGTCTGGTTACATATTGATTTTTAAATTAAATGCCCGTATGAAATATGTTTTCATTTGTATAATTGTATATTGAGGTAAGCCAGTTTCTTAAAACAGAAAAGAAAAGAAAAAATATAATATCTTTGCATTTATATTATGAAAAAAATGTAATACGTACATCTGATACAAATGCAATAAGAAAATTATCCCAAAATCCATAATTTTTCATGTCTCTGACTAAACTGCCAACTGCTTCATCTAAAGCGGTCACCATACCTATAAAAAATTTGGTAAATTCTTTAAAAATATATACTAATAAAAATTAGTAGTGAACAGTTTTTTGGCACTTTTGTCACAGTTAAAAATTTGAAGAAATATTTAGTGCAATTTAAAGAAATCATATAAAGCGCTTTTTGAAAAATTAACTAATTCAGTAACTTTGACTCATTTTTTCTAGAAACTGTATTTCAGAAATGAATGCCTTTATAAAGGAATAAAATATGCTGACTGTTTTTTTTTCATTATAAAGTCATTTTATAAATATAACTTTATGTATACACTAATCAAACTTTATTGTACCTAGTGTAAAACTGTGTAAAAATTGTGTAAACGGGAATTTTTTTGAGGAGAAAATTACATCGATTTGCATTTTGGTATATAATATAGCACTTTTTATTCACACACACAATCATATAATATCTTCAATATTCTCTTCTAAGTATCAGCTGTTCTAGTTATAATGTGCACTGCTTATAGTAATTATGATATAAGGTTGTGTTCACATTATATAAAGTAATTTTCATTGATAAGAAGCTCTGATATTAAACAGTGAAATCTTAATAAGAAATTAAAATCGCTTCATTTATACATCATGATTTTATTAACCTTTTTATATCAGTGGAAAGAGAAAGTGAGCATCTGAAAATGAAAATTTCATTTTAGTTTGATGGCCGTAGTTGTTATATTCAAGATGATTTTCAAGATTAAAGCAAATGTAATATTTCATCCAAGTAAATAAGCTTGATAAAATGTTTATGTAGCACACTTATATCAAATATAAAATAATTTGTATTTAATGAGGAGAAATTTTATTTTTAATTCAAACCAATTTATATTGAATTAAATTTATTTTTTAATTAATATAACGAATTTGAGAAAAAGAAAATCCTGATTATTAGATATGTACAATAAACAACAAGGTTTATCCTTTTCCTAAATAATTTATATAATTAAGCTCTAAAAGTTTTTTCTAAAATAAATAAATTTCTCTAAAAGTAAATAAAGAAGAAAAAAGTTGTAATTCACTTTCTTATTCACGGTAATGTGTGTGTGAAGTTAACAAGATGTTTACAGAGCAAAAGAAATGTAAAATCCTGAAAATTATTTAATTATAGATACTAATAATTATTTGATCGGTGGCAAATCCTTCATTTTTTCAAATTTTAATCTGAATCAAAATTTTAACAAATTCTTTAAATCTCCTCACGCTTAAAATTTTCGAATTTTTTACTTGTGAATAAGGAAATCAAAAATAAAAAATGTTAATTTATTTAATACTAGATATTTTTAATAAAGAATAACTTTCGAGTATAAACGGACCAAAAAAAGCAATCACAGAACGCCAATTTTTAAAATTATTGGAAAAAATTGGTGAAAATTTAAATCCAACATTGGTATAATTCAAATTATTTCCTTTTTAATTAAGTTTTTTTTTTTAGGGAAAAGGCATGTTAATAATATTTAAATTTTTTATCGATGTGTACTCTTACTTTTTCTTGAATCCACAACTGGCAAAAATAAAGTATATAATTCATTCACAGTTTTGGAAAAAATTATCCTGATTATAAAATAAGTACAAAAGATTCATGTATGTAAGCAATTTGCACAAAATTTTCACGAAGTTACGCTTATAGACGAAATTAAATTTACAACATATTAAAAGCTCAATTTACATCATATTAAAAGTGTAATAAGTGAAGTTTCTCTCTCTCTCTCTGCTGAATTTCATTGAATGAAACACTTAAGTTATAAAATTTACTTATCTGAACTTACCACTAAATATTCTTCTTTCTTTATTTTTTATATGACTGTATCTATCTTCATATATTTTAGGAACCTTAATAAAGAAATTATTCTATTAGCTTGATTTTTGGCCAGTAAATTAAAAATTTGTAAGCATATACTGAAACTTAATTTAAAACAGCTTTAAAATTTTACAAGTGTAAAATAAGATTTACAGAGAAACTGATATTTCTCCTGAAAAAGGAAATTTTTTATCAATACTATAAAATACAAATAAATAAATTTGATTTATATCTAGAGCTCCTTACACTTCTGGAAGTCTGCAAGATTCAGAAATACAAATACAAATAAATAAATTTGATTTATATCTAGAGCTCCTTACACTTCTGGAAGTTTGCAAGATTCAGAAATATTTCACGTGATCGAAGTTTATTTTCTGGAGATAATGTTGATTTAATCAGCATCACCTGTGTATTTAGTAGCTTTAGTGTTAGTTAATATCGAACCAAAACTCTTTGCATAAAATATAATTTAAATCTTTGGTAGATACATAAATTCTACAAGTGGAATCAATAAAAGCGTACTAAAAGCTTTCTAATGAGATATGTGATTTGCTATAATTTCCAAATTGAAAGAAACAATGATGAGTATCCAGAATGTATTAGAATTAATTATTTTTTATTGTTTTGTGACGAATTATTTTGAATTCATATGAAGAGGTAAACTTACAAATTTAGTTATGTGTGTATTTTTCATGAAATATTAGATGAAATCTTATTCCGAGGTTTCATCTTCAGTAATGTAATCAATTTGTCAAATCACAGGCATATAAAGAGAAGAATGACTATCAAAGGCATCTAAAATCTATGCAGCTTTTTATTTTAACTACAAAGTTACTGTTTATGGGTTAAGAGGTCTTTTAATGAAACGATTCTATTAACAGTACAGGTTTCACACGAGGACTCAAGGAATTTGGGGAGAACTATGGACGAAACAACTATTCTATCCAAGAAATAAACTTATGAACACATACAGCACTCCAATCGACAACTAATAAATCCCATGTGTACTATAAATAGATGATAATCTGTATTCTCACTGCGTTTTACTTTTGTACTAAGTGTTCGTCATCAAAAATTGTCTCTACATTGGTGTTAAATTTTACAGTATTAGGTGCCTGTCTTGAAAAATGTCATATTTAAGAACAAATTTTCATCTAATTTTGGCAAATTGAAATCAGAAATTATTTATGGTGAAGGCGGAATAAAGATAGTGACTATCACTTACGTAACAGTATATGAGTACTTTCAATGCCTAGTTATTCATGCATGATATTATTTGGTAGTATAATTAACATTCTCACAGGGATTTCATCTATGAGGAGGTTTTGCTATGAATTAAACCAGGTACGAGCTCATTTTTTAACAATAAAATGTTCCGTTACAATATTTGCATTCTCTTGTCTTGCTTGATTGTGTGTCAAATTTATCTTAATTTTAAAAACTTTATGAAGAGTAAAGTTATCAAATTTTGTCATTATAGAATAAAAGCACACTTTTATCATCAATGAGATACTCTCTTAAAAATATCGAATGGAGTTCCTGTCAAACAGAGTGAATTTTCCTTCGTTTATTATTTAAAATTGTATCAATCTCAAAAAATTAAAATTATCTTTAAAAACATTGCAATGAATTCAATCTAATCGAGATCAAATTGGTTTTACTTTCAATTAAATACCAAAAAATACTTACTCATGATCGTAAACGAGGTAGACAAATAGGACATTCATCAAGTATTGAAAATCACTAGATTTTTTTTAAAAATACGTGGACAATGCTTTAGAAATACTGCAAATTTTGTAAAGAATATGTTTAGTGGTTAAATCAGGTTGCCTTAAATTTGATTTTTTTGCCCATAGAGTACTCATGATTTAAAATTGAATAATTTTGTTATATAATTTTTGTGAAATGAAGAATGTCTTACGCTTAGAAATTTCAATCATTTTCTTGTTTTTATGAGTCCAATTTTATTCTTGATTTTCAAAGTAATACTGAACGTATATTTTATATTTATAAAATATGTTTCCAACAGTACATTATAATTTAATTATAGAATTTTACGTTTCACTCATTGGAAAATTTATCATTCAGAATTTATGCAAATAATAAATGCTTAAAAAACATAACTTGTAAAATCATTTTTTTTTACCTTTTTTACATAACACAAAAATACTTGTATTTTTGTTAAACTTTATAGGCAATACAGAAAATTGTATTATAGTTAATATGGAATACATTAATATAAAATGCTATATTGTGTGGTGGCATAAACAATATTAGTAAATATCTAACTAATAACTAAAATGAATTAAAAGTTAATTATCAAAAAGATAACTAAGGAAAATTTGACAAACGTTTACTGCTTAGCGTCTTTTATTTTTACTAGTGTAAAAAATTATTCTAGTAAAATAAAATAGACAGAATAAGAATTTAGTATTTTATTCTTACTTGCATAAAAATATATTGATACAAATAGATAAAATAATTTTTATACTATTAAGAATAAAGAACAAAAAAAAAACATAGGTTTGTAAAAATGATTTTCTTGGAAAATATTTCAAAGTGTAGAGTTCTATGCAAATAAATAAGTTATGAATTTGACATATATTAATAGGAGATCAAATTAAAAAAAACTGAAAGTAAAATTAGAAATATCACCTTAACTAATTATGCATACAGTGAATCATAATTTCCACATACGAATAAGTAATTTCATTTGAAAATTAAGATTTTTATAGAGGAATAAATTATCATTAACGTAAATGAAAATGAAAAAATTAAAAATTTCATTTCATTACATTTTTATTTTTATTATCATCGTGCTTATTCATTTCCTAATATAATGAAGAAATGAAACATAACTGCTTATTTTGATATAATAGAGTATTAAGCTTTTTCCTAAAAATATGATAGTAAATATCCATATCTTACTTGTAAAGGGCTATGTACTGCTTGGAAAGGCAAATATAAAAATAAAGGAACATTAGGATCTGATTTGGATAGAAGTTCTGTCACAGCGGATTTCATAACATCCTAAGATAATAAAAAATAATATTATTCTGTCACTATATAAGAATTGATTTTAAATAAGAACAATTATTCTAATAAAAATAATAATTACAATGTCATTCAAATTATTTTAATTCAATGTTGTTCCTTATATGTAAGAAATATTGCTATTCTGTCATGAATGTAAGATTTTTAAAATGCTTATAAAGTAAACTGAAATAGTTTAAATGAAGCTATATATATATATATATATATATATATATATATATATATATATATATATATATATATATATATATATATATATATATATATATATATATATATATATATATATATATATATATATATAATTTATCAACATTATAATAACCTTGCCATTTCAGGACAGAGTTTCTAATACGAAGACTTCTGACAATGTAGTTAAAACATACTAGAAGTTCCTAGTGTATTTTACGTATACTGTCCAAAAATACTAAATATTGATCACGTTTTAACAGATAAAACAAATTTTCGCTGTATGTAATATAACTTAAATAAACCTAATTTAATCAAATTGAGATATTTTAATATCTTATAACACAAATTGATGAAAAAATATTGTACAGAGGGCTAAGTTAAAATATAGGTCATATAATTTAAATTTTAAAAAATCTCATTAAAAAAATATTCGTAATTTTTTGGTATATTTTTGAACTTACAGTGGTATATATTCCTCTGTATTTATCAGTTGGTTCCAAATTTCGGTGGAAATCTAGAAGCTCCCTCCAAATTTGTACAGATTCTAGTAGAAAGAATTATGCAAAGATAAGTGAAATGTTTATTCGAAAATACTTTATCACACTTAATTTATTCTGTCAAATATATAAATATGTAATGTATACATCTGTGTGTGTTATATACATAAATTTTATTAATTGAATTTGTTTAGTGTGCACATATGAAACGTCTACAAAATTTCTTTTGAAAAATATGCGGCAAACATCAAAATTATATTTATAGTAATCTTATTCAATATTAAAAAAAGCAATATCATGTTTTTATTTAAAAATGTGTTAAGTAAAATTATGGGTGTTATGCGTTTATATATTTCATTTTATTAAGTATTTTTGTAAAATACACATGACGAAACCATAAATTAATTTTTAATTTAAATTTCTTTTGCTATTAAAGGCAATCAAAGTAGAAACATTTTGATTGAAACATCTACACACATGTCCTTTATTAAGGATAATGCCGAAACCAGCAACTAAAGGTGCGGAAACAAAACAAACGTGATTCATTCATAAAGCCCATGTATTAAGCTAATGAAACCGAACAAAAGAGATGGTGTATATATGATAGATATCAGGCATACACACAAACCATGATTATAGCTGCCTGGGGCATTTGAACTACATATCTTCCGTACAGCAATTGAACAGTAGGTTGTTGGTATGATAATTACACTCGTGTCCATAAATTAAGGATAATGCAAGTTCAGGCAAAGAAAGAGACAGAAGTAAAACAAATGTGATTTATTTGTAAAGTCTATTTATATAACAAAAGGCAAAGAGTGAAAATATGCAGGTGACATCATAAATAAAAATTGTGATTTTTATTCCCCGGGGCAAATTTCAAACAAAGAACCTATTTACAAAAACCAATATAACATGGTTGGTATGATGGTTAATACATAGTATGCCCCCCAGGTGATGCAATACATGCCGTACAACGCCTAGGCATGTTGAGTATCTAATTATCGATTTGATCTTGAGGAATATTACACCACTCATCAAGCAATGCTCTCCGAATTTCCGGTAGACATTTGGGAGGGAGTTGACGGGCTGCAATTCGTCGGCCAAGCATGTCCCACACATGATGTATTGGATTCAAGTCTGGTGAGTATGATGGCCAATCCATACGGGTGATATCTCCGATTGAAGACATTCGTCTACAATGTTTGCACGGTGAGGACAGGCTTTGTCATTTATAAACAAAAATTCTGCACCCATGGCGTCCCGAAACAAACGTACATTTTGTTCCAGAATGACATCCCGATAGATGTGGCCTGTCATGGTTACATTCTGAACAAGAAGGTTAGTTCTGAAACCCAGAATAATTCCTCTCTAAACGAGCAATCCTGCACCACAGTAACGGTGTCGTTCAGTGGTGTTCTCTTGGGGGTAACGGGTATCTGGCCCTCTCCATATGAATGTCCGATGAGAATCAGACTGAAAACTAAACCTGGACTCGTCGGAAAACATCACGCAAGACAACTATTGCGGTGTACATAATGCATGCTCTCTACTCCAGGCTAACCGCAAGTGACAGTGAGTTGTGGTTAGTGGAACACATCTGACAGGCATTTGAGCATATAGATCAATGTTTCCTAAGCGTCTGTACACATTCTGCCTTGTAACTGTCATACTGGTTGCTGAAGAGAGCTGACGAGACAGTTCTGATGTTGAGCTCCGTTTGTTTCTTTTGGCAGTAACTGCTTAATACCGGTCCTCAATCGGTGTTGTAACTAGGCGGCGACATGTGCTGTAACGTCTACTCACGTTAGCATCATCTTGAAACCATTGCTAAAGCCTGGAGATGACACTCAGGGCGATTCCAAGCTCCTCGAATACTTCCTGCTGGGTACGTCTACATTCCAGACGGCCGATAGTTCTACCACGTACAACAGGATCCAAATGCTTCCTTTATGCTATAACTATGCGGTTATTGCATTGAAAGACTTTTAAAGCGCTGGTGAACAATTTTACTTTGTGGTGATCTATTTTATATAAATCCGCCGAAAAGACATAGAACGAGTGAAGTGGTCTGACTTTCCTCTTACTTATGTAAAAAGAACTCAATTCTAGATGGGATATGCAACACTGAAATTGTATTAGCTCTTCTTTTAGTATTTTAATTATTTAAATTTAATAAATAGTTTGTTTAAATTACTTAATCATTCAACCTTCTTAATGATCTGATGATATATCCATCATCTAACTTCTAAAACTTCTTTGAAAGCATTCCTTATAAACCCCTCTCTTACACTCTCATCTTTGTGACGTACTATCTGCGCCATCTGGTGGTTTCTTGTAATTAGCAGATTATTCTTCAAGATGTGTGTGATAATTCTACACGTGAAATTTTTATTTTAAAGTTTGATTTCTGTGTGATTCTGAATTATCCTTAATTTATTGACATGAGTGTAATATATCGTATATCTCGTATGCGAGGATATATAGTTCATACAATGCCTAGGTATGTTGAATTTCACATTATTGAGCTTAACTTGGGAAAAAGCAAGTAATGTTCTCCGAAAGACTGGTATAGATACAGAAGACGGTTGATGGGCTGCAATTCGCCGGCAAAGCATGTCCCACATACTCAGTTGGATTCAAGCCTGGTGGGAATGTTGCCATTCCATACGGATGATACCCTCCGATTGTAGGCAGTCGTTGACCATGTTCGAATTTTTGAGGACTGGCGTTGTCTTGCATAAATACAAATTCAACGTCCATGGCGCTTCTAAGAAAATCGACATGTTGTTCCAGAATGATGTTTCAATAAATATGGCCTGTCATGTTTCCGATTTAAACATGCAGATCTGTTCTAGAGCTCAGTATAATGTCTCCCCAAACGAGCACAACTTAAAGTTGATGTTCAATGATGTTATCTTGGTGGCACTAGGTACTTGGCGTTCGCCACGTGATTCGGACTGCAAGCTAAACCTCAACTGGTTAGAAAACATTATACCACTGAGATATTGTCCATATTATGTGTTCTTCTTCTGTTCTCTACTACTAGCCACTGACAGCAGTGCGTTGCCGTGAACGTAACATGTCTGACAGGCCTATGAGCATTTAAATCATATTGTCCCAAAAGTCTGTACCCAATTTGCCTTGAAATGGTTGCATTCATGGCTGACGATAACTGTGGTGACGTGATTGACGCGATTGGTCCGCTGTTGTGCTTCTTCTGTTTTTTTTTTGGTTATTAGTGACAAATACAGGTCATCATTTGGCGTTGTCAATCGATGACGACTTGTCATACTGTAACGTCTACTGACTATCATCTTGGAATTGTTGTCACAGCCTAGAGATGACACTTTGGGCGTTTGCGATTCCTCGGCTACTACCATCTGCATACCCATGTATTCCAATCAACCTATAATTCTACTTCGTAAAACGTCATTCACATGCGTCTTCTGTGTTATACTTATGTGGTCGTGGCTCTGAGCACCAGGCAGATCTATTGTGAACATGTTTCCTTCTTTGCGACATGTCGTTACATACCTCTTTTATGCTCCCGTCATAGTGGCTTATGCTCTGCCTCCTCAAGTGCCTTCCTGTAACTTGCATATAATACTTGACAAATGTGTAATATTTCTACAGGTGCACTTTTTTCTTTCTCGTTCAATTATCGAGTGTTTCTGGATTGTACTTAATTTATGGATATGTATGTATTTGAAAGAAATGAGCAGTAAAATGTCTTTGGTACATACCCTATATCTTTTTTGAAGCAGTTGCCACTTATTAAAAACGTTTAAATTATTGAAATTTATTTAAAATTAAATTATATTTTAAGTAAAACTAAACCTGATTAATTTTAATTACTACTACTACTTACTTAATTACTACACTACCAAAAATTAAATTTAATTTCTCTTAAATTTTATAAGACAAAATAAAAAACAAAGGAATAAAATATTTTAGATACAAATGTAGATTAATTTTTGTTAATTTAAGTAGTTCAATTTGCATGCTTTGTGAAAATATTTTAATATAAAATTTCAGTTTATATATAAGTCAGCTAAATAAAACTTACTTTCAATGGTGTGTGTATAATAATCTCCTTCTGCATAGTAAAATCCTAGAAATGAATCGAATCCCCGATGTAGTGGTGTATAAGATATATTACAATGACCAAGATGCCACCTAAATTTAATCTGAATTTAAGTCAATGTTTTACCTTATAATATATGTAAATTTATATTGAGAATCAAGCTAGGAAATTTTTTTTTATAAGTTAAATTAACTCCCATATAAAAGCAATCATGTAACATGCGACATAGATTTAAGTGCATTATTTCTTAAGGGGTTAATCAAATGTTTTATTATTACATTTGAAAGGGATTATTTCATACATGTAATTTGAGACTTCAGTATTGTTTCTTTTGGAAAAATATTTATATCTAACTAATTTCGGTCAAAATAAACTATCATATCATTTGGAAAATAGAAAACTATTGGAAATTTTTTTAAATGTACATGTTTGCAGTAAAAAATCACTTTATGACCAAAAATAGCCTCAAACTTTTTTATGGTTATTGCAATAATTTTGAGTAGTTTTTTTAAACTACGGCTGGCACTTGGGTTACTAACCTTCGCCATAACAAAGCCAAAAACTGCTACTCATTTATCGTTACCCGGTGGGCACCTGTGAACCAAGTCACGGAAGCGAGTAGCATTACCCACCCACATCACCACAGACCCGTTTATAGGGTGAGCCACATTCACACATAATTTTAGAAGAAAGGACAGAGAAACAATAAAAGAATGAAACATCCATGTTCGAACTGGGATTCAAAACCGGGACCAATAGCCTAGGAGTTAGGAAAGCTAACATCTCAGCCATCGATTGACAATTTTGAACTGTAGATAGTATTATTGTTTGGGTAGCAAAACCTAAATCATGAATATTTAAGAGCTCAGAATTGTCTTTTTTATGAGTCACATAAAAAAGACTAACGCAACTTACGCGTTTTCTAATAATTTAATTATCTGTTTCGTTTTTAGTGACCTTAAGAACTATATATTTACCGCCTGTTATTTGTTTTCGATGTTAGTGGTGACACCTTCACCCACCTTATTCATTTCCAGACGAGGTCTTTAATTTTACAGTATATTTTTTAGCTAGTAAATCATACGTGTACTTAGGCTACTTGAAGTAGTACTATGTTCCAAAATTTATATATAAGCGCATTGCTACCTTTATAATACACCATGCTAGGAGAGTTTTATTTTTAAGCAAGTTTTGCTACCTAGTTTCTCACACAATTTTCAAAAGTATATTTAAAAATTTTTTTACAAAAGAAGTAAAAGTAATTTTTTAGTATATTGATTAACTATCTATTATTTTATGCTTATGTTTAATTTTTAATTTATCAATTTACGTGTAATGACTTTCTGTTTCCAATGTTTTTTTAAACAGCATTTCCTCTTGAGGTATGGATCCAAAATTAGAGATGTTGTTATTGATAACTTTTGAATAAAGAATTCTCTTAAATCAATTATAAAAATGTTTAGTTCTAATAATTCTTGAATTGCACAATAGGACCTGTTTTTTTATATTTCTATTTCACTTTTTTCAGCGGTTGGTAAAGTACATAATTATTTATTTTTATTTTTCAAAGAGAGTGTTATAAGGAATATATATAAGCTTCCTTTGAATCTGTCGTCAAAAGAGGAATTGTATAGCATTAAAGGAATTTAGCTTTCAATTTCTTTTTTGCATACAGAGTTTTCTGTTACCCCTTTGATACCATTGTTTTAAATATTTTTTTAATCATCTTGAAATGAAACTGTGCCATTTAAATTATATACAGAAATATTCACATTACTTTACCGTATACACTTTACATTACCGTATAGATAATATGTATTCAAAAAAATTATATAACACTTAGGAGGTACTTACTTTCCTATGATATGAGTTGAATACTGCAAATCCTTCAGTTTCTGAGACAAAAATGGATATTTGATAGTCACTCCGGTAGGCTCCAGTACTATGACTACGCAATTCTAGATAGATTATAATATATTCATATGCATGTTAAGTAATATATTTTAAGATTTTGTCCTAAATTTATCATGGGGAAAAATTGTCTATATTCTCTAAAAAATATTTAAAAAAAATAAAGTTTATCATATAAGGTAATAATATCTATAAAGTTATGTGAATATCATATATAAATTTATGAGAATAACCGAATAAGTATCTATAAAATTATGTGAGTTAAAATAAGAAAATTAAAGACTCCACTAAATGAAAATAAAAGTACTTATATGGATATTTGATAGTTAAATATGGATATTTGAAAATACTCCCAATGTGTTATTTACCATGGATTCTCAATCATCTTGATTGCTATCTTTAATTTCCTGACCTATTTAAATTCTTTTTATCTCACGAGTTTAGTCTGTTTGAGTTTCTTGACGAGACCATAGGCCTCATAACCTGAACTCTAGAATATTTTGAAGATTAACTTCGTGACTAAAGTTTTCTCACATGCTTCTTGTGTAATAAACAATTATTTGAAAAAAAATGTTCTTTTTATGATAATCATCACAAAACGGTCGTCTCGAGAAAAAGAAACAAATTTTCTTGCACATGTGATTGGATATTTTATGTGTATCGTCTTGAGCCGTATCAATCATTTTCAGTCTTGGATAATGATTTTAATATAATAGAAAGTCTCCGAGTCATTTAAGTTAAATTGGAATTTTAACATATTAACTTTAGAAATCATAATGTTTTTCAAAACATTGTTTTTGTTTATTATTATGACAATTTCTCATTTCACATTTAATAGAATAAATTTTATGTAGAAGTCATATGATTAGACATTGCATTATTCCAAATCGTTAATTTTGTTCTATGTTTATAGCTATTTCAATAAGTGTTCCCCCTTTTTATATCCGTATTCTATTTGTATAATCTCAAATTTTAATTTAGTTAAAATTAAAAAAAATTACTCCCGAAAATTCTTTGAAATTACAGTTTAATTAAGTTAATAATTAGAGACACGTTTTGAAAAATATTTGCAATAATGTTAAGAATTTAGCAATAAATTAAAAGTATTTTCTGTAATGTCAAGAATTTAGAAAAATAAATGAAATTTTTGTACCATATTTAAATTTATCTTAGTAAATATATTATACTTTATATAAAAAGTTAACGACCTGTCTTCCAATGTGATAGGGGTAATAGCCAGTCATAAATGCTGCTCGGGACCTATAAGTAAAATATTATAGTTATACAACACATTGTCGAATATTAATTTTTGTATATGCTTTATAGGAAATATTATTTAGCAATTTTATAATTTGCAGTATTGATCTAAAAGCACTCATATGTAGAGCATTTTTAACAGAATAAGCTAAATAGTAAAAGATAGTTTAAGATCTAGAAATCCTTCATACCTTAAAAATTATAGTATTTTATTATATATGATATCTAATTATCTTATGATATACGATCAAATAGTGTTTTATGAGTAAACATTTTCATCATAAAATATGTAGAAAATTTTTTTATCATAAAGTATTTATAAGATTTATTTATCATAAAGTATGTGCAAGAATTATTTATCATAAAGTATGTAGTGGACTTATCTTGTTTTTTTTTTGGTATTTATTACATACATGACCAATAATAAATAAGATTGTTTTAATATGGATAGATAAATGAGCATCTTTGAAATTGTTGAATTTGAAACATGCACAAATATGGAATTGAGCTTAGCAGTTAAAAAGACACAAATTTTTGCAATTTGGCAGCTATTCTATTTAAAATCCTACACTAAAGTGTAGGATTTTAAAGAGAAATATTGCATATCTTTTTTCAGAGAGAGATAAAAAAAAAGTAATAAATATATATAAATTTTATTTATTCATGGATCATTTAAACGAGGAAGTTTTAACTCACTTCTGCTTTTACGCGCAATTATATTAAAAATACTTATTATCAATAACCACTCTAAATTTTTATTAAAATAAATAGTTTAGTATACGACTACAATAAATTATTGGAATATAATACTGTTTAAAAAATGCGCCAAAAAATAACATGATTTTTTGATTTCTAAAAGTTTCCTAATAATTATTGATATTATTTCTATGGATTTTTAATAATGAAAGTTATCGTTATATAAAAATGCAAGTCAAGTTAGCAAATGTTTGATAAAAAGCAGTTAAATCTCTCAAGTTATCTCCTCCTCGAAATTTTTTTTAAATTGTTCGTCTAATATACTTTAAAAATATAGGAAAATAATAATTACATTTCTTAACTTATAATAATTTTTTAGTTTTCTTATATTTATAAACAAAGATATCTAAAGCAACAAATCTGAGAATATTTTCATCAATTTTACCAATTGTTTAAAAGATACGGTATTTTTTCTACAAATGTAAATATGTCTGTAAATTTATTGGTGTGTATCACACACACACAGGAAAATATTATAAACATACTATATCTGCTATATATGCTGTAATGTTGTGATATACCTTATATTTTCCATTTTTCATATGTGGTGAGTGTCAAATTTGTGATTATACAGAACAGGGAACATTTATAACTATCCTTAAGAATCTTATCATTTTTATTGAAAATGCAAAAAAAATGATACTTTGTTACTGATTTCATGATTGTTAATTAGGCATGAAAACTTAATGCACAGATCCGTATACACAGATCAGGTACGTACTATGTACTCACGGTGTACATATAGGCTGAACATAAGATTGATTCATTATTACTCCATTTCTAGCAAGTTCATCTAAATTCGGAGTATGGATTTTAGGATTGTTCCAACCAACATCGTTCCATCCTGAAACAGGTTAATAAGTTGCATAAATTATATCAAATCATTACTTATTCAAGAAATCAGTTTATAAGAAAGGAGAAACACATGGCTTAAAATATATTTTTACTCTTATTAAATACTTAATACATTTGTAGTTCCAAATAACAATTTAAAATATACATTAAATAACTTTAGTTTATAGCATTTAGATATAAGAAACATAACCTAAATTTGTATTAAAGTTTTTAAATACATTTTAATTGTGATTAAACAAAGAAATTTTTTGGTCTATAAAGAAAGATAAAAATGTAAACAAATAATGTAATTAAATACAAAAAAGATTGAATTTAAATATTTTGATTGATCGAATTTATGGACTAAAAATATTCGTATTACCTGATACAAACCCATTCAGTGGCTTTAAACAATTAATAGTAAGGCTGCATATGATGCAGGTTAAACTAGGAAGTTTTCATCCGTATTTTTTAATTTTATTTTATGAATGAACAATTTTTAAGGTTCTTACTGAATTGTTTGATTAAATTTAGACGTGGAGATTACAAAGATCATTTCATATGTTAATAAAAAAATTTCCATTGTTAATGCGACTTTCTTCATCCAAATTTTCTGGGCATCTTTTGATTCAATCTTTCTTGCGTCTTTCGTTAAATTTATTTCATACGAAACAAAAATGATTAATTAAAATTGGTTTATGTAATTAATAAATGTACATTAATATGATCAACAACGTATGAACCACGGGAAAGAGAATTTTACTAACAAAAATATCCTAAAACAAGTACGTTTCCTCCAATTTCTTCCATAGATATTAAAAAATACTGAAAATTAATCTTTTTTCACTACATTTATATTTAATGACTCTCAAAAACAGGAATTTTTATTCTGAATTCAATATGATATTTTAAAAATCCTTTTTGGTCTCATTTATGTCTTTTAGAGAATGTTACTCTGATAATAGATTTCCTTTGTGATCACCTCAAATATTGATTTTCGATTTCCATGACTAAAGGGTGTAGTAGGTAGTATAGTTCTTACGGGATTTAACATTCCGAGTAGTTAGGGATGGCAGTTCAAGTACTGAGGATCTTCTGCTTGGTCCTTGTTTCTAAATTACACAGACTCCTACTCTCGATTGTTTCTTTATAACTGATACAGAGTCCAACTCAAGACTAGAAACAAGGAAGCATGCTAAAACAACAACATCCAGAATAGTTAAATCTCATAGTCAGAGTAGTTAGAATTATGTTCCTCCACTGGATACAGGATTTCAACCTAAAGTTAATGCCAGTATATATATATATATATATATATATATATATATATATATATATATATATATATATATATATAAACTTCATATTATGCCACAAAATTATTAAAAAAATCTTAAATTTTTTTCATTTTTATTTTAGGCTACATTTCAGATTTTCTTTTAAAGTTTGACATGGACAATTATTGGAATGATAATTTACAAAATGTAAGTTCTAACATTGATAGTTTAAAAATTCCTTAATCTTATCAGATAAAATGAATGAAAACAAATTAGATACTCGATATTATCTGCTAATCAAAAATGGCCTTACTTTAATTCATAAATTTTTATCTGGCAATCAAGTTCAATGAATAAAATCCAACATATTTTATAGACAGTTAGGGATTTATGATAAAATATAAATTTTCATAATAATCTAACTGGATTTCAATTATTTTCAAATCAGTTCTATTCGATTCATTATATTAGATATCAATCATTGAAGAAATCAACTATATTCAATTCATCGATTATGACGAACCATTACTTATGTTGCACAAAGTTAATTGAAACACATGAGTTTAATAAAATTACACGAATGCATACACTATTAAACAACGTCAGATAAAACTCACATTATTTAAAGTGTAGCAAAGAAACAGAAAAGAAATCTTTATTTGCAAGTCAACATCCACGACTTTAAAAATCAGAAAAAGGATTGAATGTAAAAATCATGATTTTACTGTCGCAGTAGTTAAATATAACTATTCAGTTTTTGTTTTGAAAATAGTGACTTGAAAATATCAAGACTACGTGATATATCAGAATGTTTTATTTGGCGTATTATTATGAAACATGAACTTGTGAAACAAAAGAAGTGTAACAAATGCTGTTAGTGTGCATGGAAATTTTTTCACAGTTGCAGAGTCGATTTCAAGGATCATGACAAGTCTGACATTGGACTGGGCAAGTCGCATGTTACCACAGCAAATGATGACCAATATGATCTACTCACAGGACGTGGAAATAGAAGAAACAAGGTTTATTTGGCAGCAAAGACAAATGTTTTGGAAACAAGGTGAAGATAAACAATTTAAAATAAGCTTCATCAGGGTTGTTTTTATGGACGTGTACTATAATAGTGTATATTTATATACCTTAAACATCGAGTGAACGTAAAAAGGTGAATGCAAAAAGAAAAAGAAAACGTATAAATTCTCAGCGTTTATATTAAAAGTTTATAAAATGTTCACATGACTATTGTTTATATCATATACAGTATTTAATTAAAAAGTACATTTTCAGAAAAGTAGAATAAGAAAATTTGTTAGGGGCATTATATAGCAATAAAAAATTACATTTATTTAACATTTGATGAAATATACATTTTGAACGGATATATTTTTAACGGATACAAGGAGTATAAATAATTTTTCTTTTATAATTCGATAATGAATCACGCAGTGCAGCTCACATTAATTTTAAAAACAAAAGTCATTTTCAGATTTGCTTAGTTATTTCTAGAACTATTTGCTAGGTTCAAAAAACATACTTGTTTGAACAAAGATTTATATCATAGAAAAAAGGGGGAAAGATATTCAAATGATATAATACTCACTCATGATCGAGTATAATACTTTTCAGAACTAGAAGGTATGAAAAAGTAATTACACAGTCGAACATAACTTATCATCCCTTTTCAGATATCGACATCATATCGTAATTTCATAAAAGAAATAAATCTGTGTCTGTACTTTGGTAGTAGTTGGTCTTACATATTCGGCAACGTTGTTTGCAGGCTCTAGTTGCTTCTCGGAAGGGTTTTCGAGTTGAATTCACTCTTCCCATAGCATCCCAGAAATATTTAGTAGAATTAAGGTCTGGAGATGGAAATGGCCAATTCATGCGACGAATAACTTCACTTTCCAAAACATCGTTGTCAATGTGAGATCTATGTGGCTGCGTGGTGTCATTCATTAAAATTAAATTAATGCTACTGTATCCTTGCATAAAACTTCAAAAGATAAGACAAACACCAGGTTTTAGCATTTTATTCATATAACTCATTTCCATAAAATGGTCACTTTCAAAGTCATATAGAGTTCTGCGGGTATCAACTATGATTCATATGGGTTCCCCTATCAAACTTTTGATGCGTATAATGTCTAGTTCTTTGGATAAGAAAACTAAGTAGTATGTCTCTAGTTGAAATGAACCAGAACTCATGAGAGTAAAGAACGGTCATCTATTTATTCCCTTTGCAATTTCTATAACTTCTGTGCCACGCTAAATAGCAATACAGAAGGTTTTCAGAAAACAGCTCTCTCCTGTGAAATTTTCTTGAAACCAAAAACCTTGAAATTAAACTTAGTGTTTCCCACTTAGAAAACAAGAAAGCTGAAAAAGTATAACATGCCTGACCATTCTGATCAACTAAGATCTATCTTTGTTAGTCATGTCCTTTTAACTATACATTAACGTTTTTTCTTGATGAATGCGGTATACTGAATAGGTTTCTTTCACTTGGATATGAATACATAGAACTCTCAGCAAATCTAGACTTAAAACAGGTGTGTGTTTGCCTTATCAGAATTTGTCAAATCATTACGCCTTCTAAGCACTGATAATTATTCATTTTATATGATTAAACTGAAGTAAGTGCTTGAGAAAAGAACATTAAGAAAATCCGTGAAGTATGTAAGCTAACAAATTGTTAATTTTATCTCACCCACTCATAAAACTATTCCTATATTAGCCGGCAAAACACATATGCACAATATTCAATTATCAAAATTTGTATCTTTGTTACGAAACTCTAGAAGACTTAAAGTCATACATTATCATTAAGATATTTTCATGAAATTCTACAAATGTGCAAATTCTCCTTATTTTTTAATATCACTTTATATAAAAAATTATACACAAATATCATAGAATTTTAGAAAAATTTGTTGCTTCAATTATTTTTTATTAATTGGCTATTAAGGGATTTTCTACAAGGGAGATACTTTGAATTCATCAGAAACCACAATTTAGTAAGCGAACTTCTTTATTTTTATGCCAATTTTTAACTGAAGGGCAAGTGCAGAGAACGTGTTTACATTTTTCCCAATGTGCCAACTTTATAACTAATGCGAATTGTCTAGCATTCCACTCCTCATTTGTCATATCTTTTAGCTGATTTATGCTTAATGTCTCCTTTTGTATTACAAAACAGTGTTTTAAACAAAGGCTAAATAAACAATAAATACTGATAAAAATGTTAAATGTCATTAATTTTTCTAACCACAATTATTTCCTCTGGGACATATATACGTCTTCTATTGAAATCTAAGGATCAATATATGCATACAAACACACATGCATATAAAAATTTTTATTTCAATATCGTACGTCTTATTTAAAATATGAAAATATTGCTGTAGAAATTTCATAAATGCATTTATGTTTCATCAAATTTAAAATATATTCATTTTTTTGGTGGCAATATCTTTTGTGCTTTGTCAAATTATTTTTTCTACAGCATTTTCATAGGTGGCAGTGAAGGTTACATATCAAACAAAAACACATACACTTTCATGAATAAGTATGAATCTTACATGAATACATACATAACTTGTATGCTGTTCACTATTCATTTGCAGTAACTATATAGTATTTTTGCATATATATATATATATATATATATATATATATATATAGTATGCATTGTATATAGTAACATTTGCATATTTGCAGTAACATAGTGTGTGCGTAGTTTTTTTAAACACAAATAAGGCATTTTTTTCATTTATTATGTTATTAGTCTCCTAAAAACGTACTTGTGATCAAAACTTTACTAAAAAATCAAGTAAATATACTCTTGACTTAGTAAAACAGTTCTGGAAAAATTCATCATATATTTTCCTAGATATTTAACACAACTTTGAAAATCAAATGTGTCCAAATATTTTTGATTAGATATAATAACGAATATACGCAACTATTTTTTGACAGTTAAGAATGTTTGAATAACAAAAACACAGGTATGCAATTACTTAAAAAATAAAGTTATTATACTTTTAATTTTCTCGAATTGAGAAAAAATTAGAAATAACGAAAAAAATGTCTTTTTTCTAATAAAGCTAAAAAATATGTGACTTAAAGTTCTTAAGGTTTTCCTTTTAAATTATTTCATTAAGATGTTCTATTTTTAATTTTCAAATTTTTTTTTATAATCATCAGCTATACGCGTGAAATTTTTATTTAATTAAAAAACCTGCTAAATATTTTATGCTCTATATTAAAGATGCTTTACTGCACTTAAGTTGTTATAATATTTCACATTAAAAGTATTTAAAAATAAAATTTTTGAGTAAAATCAAAACACTTAAAAAAGCAGCTGAAAATAAATCGTCTCATATTTATAAAATGATCCAAATTTAAATAAATTATCCATAAGTTCTTAAAAACCAATAAAAAACAACGACGTTACTCATACTTTTAAATTATTAAAATGTTCCTAAGTTAAGTTCCATGAATTGAGAAGTAAAAACAAATGAATAAAACATTATTTTCTGAACTTACCCAAGTCGTCAGCCACAATGAAAAATATGTGAGGTCTTCGAGCAGCAATAGTAACCTTGACTACGATTAATATTTCAAGAATAATCAAAACCATATTCTTTGTAGTGCGAGACATTTTCACGAAGTGGGTTTAATTCAGTAGGAAAAAGAAAACCGCCTTTTCACCCATGTTGAAATTATAGATACCGGCTATAATTTAATTCAAGAGGTCAATGAATTCAGTTTCAGCTAAGAATTCGGATGCCTCAACTCGTCAAGCAACTGTTCACGTAGTAATCTACACTCGGTCTACCTTAAATTACTTACAAACACGTGAGCACAATTTTTTTTTCAAAATTGTAAAAACGAAAGAGTGAAATTTGCTTCGCTAATACTTCGCTAAATTTCACTTCATAAATGCACATTAATGTTAAATGAATTTCATTAGTCTGTAATTGGTTCTAAAATTATTTATAATTCTGTAATCATTCTCTCTCTAGAAATATAAAAGCATATAAATGCAAGTAGCTCTTGTGATAGTTAATGATAAAAAGATAAACTATGTAAGAATTTAAAAAACATCGGTTCTCTTCACAACAACAATTCAAATTAATGAAATTTTACGAATATGATTTTTATGATCAAAATAAAGTCACTTATCTGTTTTTAATATAAAATGTCAAACTTTAAAATCTAGGATGCTCGCAAAATATTTTTCAAATATTATATTCAGCGATACTGATAAAATGAGCTTCATTTCTTGAGTTAACGAAATCACTTTTAAAATATTAACTGATTGATAGCTTGCACAACAAATTCTACAGATTTATGTTATGAAATGATTAAGCAAGAAATATGGGTCTATTGATTTAAAAGTACTTATAAGTATTTCACGTCATCTCTCTAAAGATAATAGCAACACCATTCATGATTTTTGAAATAAAAAGATATAGAGATACATTGCTTTTTTATTTTTTCAAATAACTTTAATCTCGTATCCTATTTTAAAAAATTGAATCATTAAATATGTAAATTAAGAAGCTAATTATTTATGTTGGAGCTTCAAAAATTAATTTTCTGAGTTAATGGCTAAATAATCAGTGTTCGGTTAGCAATTTTGAGATTCCAGTCCCTCCAAGAAGGTGTTAAGCTTGAAACTGAATTTTTAGCATCAATTTAGTAGTTTGTGAGATGGAATTCTGCCTAAGCGTTAGATATTTACTGTAATGTGAACCCATTTTATGCCATACGTCTTAGTTTTCATATCCAGAAAGGGAGTATAAACCAGCAAGTTTGAATCTATTTTACTTTATAAGACCCTGTTAAATTAGTCCTTATATGTGCAAATGTGACTGCAGTAGAATGTGATTCCTAGCTAAGATTAAAATTGGACAAAATCATTCTACACTGCAAAACAATTCCTGCACCCTGTTTGTTCCCTGTTTGTTCAGCTTTATTTTAGAATTTTTATGGGTATCCAATATGAAGATAAGAGTTAATGATACACATTTCATTGAAAATAAGATTTCTTTGGAATTCAATAATTATAGTTTTTAATTTTTTGTATAGTTTTATAAATTACATAAAAAATTTCACCATGAATTAAAATTGCAAAATATGTTTTTAAAAATAATCATTGAGAGAAGTTGAACAATAATTAGTAATGGAAAGAGTTTTAAGCTTTCACGATTTAAAATGTATATGTTTTAATATGTTTTTGAATCTTTTGAATCTTTAGGCTCTTCTATAATAAAATATTAAGCAAAAACATATTAGAGAGAATATGAGAAAAAATATATTTGTGCTAGCTCTTTAAAATATCTTTTTCACATAGTTTACAGGTTCTTCTTTTACTTTATTAAGTATATTTTTATAAGAATACTAAGCAAAAGTAAGAATAGGAAAAAAACATATTTGCTCTCTCTGGATCTTTAAAATTATCATCAAAACTAACCAACAATCTCAGTGATATATTTGATCAATTATTTTAATGTACTGATGAACATACGCAAATGTAATCAATGAGGGCTATCTAATTGAAATTGTATTTTTTATGAAAATAAATAAAATAATTTATGTGAAAAATTTTTAAGCTCCCATCATAAGTGGATGATAACTGGGGTGAATAAATTTAATAAACATTATCATTACAACACATGAAAAATAAAAAAGTATAGAAAATATTATACTAAATATGAACCTTTTCATGCAAAGGGGAAGATTTGTGCTCATTATTCTTATTTTAGTTCAGAATGTAATATTTTTTTACTTGATATACCTAACAAATAAATTCCTAAACTCAGGTAAATACGTAATTTTGGTCAATTCATTAAATTAAATTTAATTTGTGGGTTAAAATTAGGAAAAACAATAAAAAAGTCATAATGATTAAAAATAAAAATGGAGAAAAACATATTCCTTGAAATTTTTGATTAGAAATTTTCTACATTTTACATCCAAGTTGCTGATCATGATATTTTTGTCAAACTTTCCTTGTTTTTCTGGTTAAATATTTTTTATGAATATCACGTAATTTGCTGAAAAAAGTTTGCTATTATTTTTTAGGGAATCAAACTTTATTACTCTGAATTATTTGAAAATATTGCGCATCTATAAATTAAAGGATAATCAATGTCAGCTCATTTCTTGTCACTAAATGCATTGTAAATTAGATAATATCTAATAATGCATATGTTAACACATATATGTTAACACATATGCATTATTAGACATTATCTAATTTACAATGCATTATTAGACGTTATCTAATTTACAATGCATTTAGTGATAAGATTTTTTAAAAACAATACCAATACAAAGCATTCAAAATTTTTAATTAATGTTTTATAAACTATGATTTGAAGGATGGGAGTAAAATATCCACAAATATAAAATTTATTCAATCTTGCATCTTTTTGCAAAAAAAAAAAAAAAAAAAAAAAAAAAAAAAAAAACTAATCTTCTTCTCTAAATAATATATTAAATAAATATATTCTAATTAAGTTATTATAAAATGATTCACAAGGGTATTAGAGTAAGAAAATTATTTCATTGATTGCAAATGAATTAATTTCGATTCAACTAAGACTTACATTCGTCTGATTTTGGCAGTCATTTTTGTAACGGATAAGAAAGATATAAAATTCTGAGGAGATTATGAAATCGCTTACCTACCATCAGAGGGAAATATTATGTACATAGATAATTTTTGTATAACAGCGCAGTATTCAGAACTGCTTATTATTTTTTATAATAACTAAAATTATTATAGCAAAAATAATTTTTACTTTAGAAGAAAATAAGTTAAAAGTTATTTGCTGTTGTATTTTTAACATGTGTCCATATAATTAGTAATATAAGTTAAGAGAAGCATTTACATTTTCCACATTTATGATTAATGGTATTTTGTATTAATTTGCCCTACATGAAATATTCTTTTGCGTAATAGGTTTATATATTTGCAATAAAATTAATTACAAATTCATTTAGTTTAACAATATATATGATCTCAAATAAACATTATTTAAGTTGTATATTTTCCTCATTTAAAAAAATAGGGTTTATAATTAATAAAGCAAGCGTGCATTTTGCAGGACATCATATATTTCCTATATAATTAAAATTCATCAGTTTTGCTCTATAAAAGGTTTCGTTTTGATAAATACTTTACTGTTCAGTGAACGCAATTATTATTGGTGTTTCTATATTATTATGTTTAAAGTTATTTAGAGCTTGAAAGATTGATTGTTTTTTTTTTTTAACTTAGTAGCAAAGTAAGAGGATTGCACCAAGTCCATTTAGAAAACTTTGGTGAAAAGCCTGTTTACGTAATTTTGGCAAAGTGACATTTTCAACAAATAGTAAAAGAAAGCAAAAGTGTTTATTTCCCTCTCTAAGGGAGACTGACGAAATCACCGAGCGTCACACTATCGTGTTGATGTTTCTTAGAAAGAGTGCGAGACAGTGTTTATACTCGAAACGTGCTTTGCATATCTTCTCATCCTCTGCCAACTGCGCAGGGGCTTTGGCCGAATCCTTCTATTTTGAGATACAGAGAAGAGAGAGGGAGCACGTGTTTTTGAAGGATGACGCAATAACTTACACTTTACTTCACAAAAGCCTCTTAATACGAAACTGCCAAACTCCTGCGATGTTGGTACTCAAGGATTTTAACCCCAAGTGTTACTTTGCTAAGACAAACCATTGATGTCTTCATTACATCTTTCAAATACATGAACTTATGGAAGCGCTTTTTGAAAGTGTAGGCCCCGGTGTGCATTGTTATTCTCCTTTTCTTAAAAATGCTGTACAAAGCTGTGGATTTAGTTTAGAGGAACTCTGCAAAAATGTTATTTTAAAATGTATCACTATCCGAAGATTAGCCACTGGTGTTTTACAGCTCCCATTGCCAAAGCGAATGTTGCAGTATATCACAGATCTTACGACAATGGATTTTGAACAGATTGAGTGTGCTCCTTTTAGTGATGCTTTCAGTTTGAACTTCTTTCATCGAGCTTTGACATATCGCGTCATGTGTCTGAAAGATGGACAGGAATATATTATTTCATATGGATATAGTCCCGTAGAGGATTCAAAGGTAATATGTGGCCATGAGAAATGGGTGCAAGTTCAGCATAAGAACGTAATGTGCATTTGCGCCTCAGTGAGAGACCCAATTACTGAGAATGTTTTCTATGTTTACGATAAGCCGTACGCGTCTTTAGAGCAGTTGTGGAATGTTTTTTGTGACAAAAATCAGCTGATACCAGAAGTTTTTTTTATTCGGTTAGTAGTAGACCTTTGCCAAGGACTGAAGTACATGCTGTCACAAGGACTACGTTACAATAGTCTTAGATTAGAAAATGTTTTCATTGTTCACGATCGATTAGTGGTTGAAAATGGTCTTATGCGCAAAAGGTCTAATTGCATATCTGATGAAGTTAAAAGAAATTGCTCGAATGAACAAAATATGCTTAGTGACTTAACATGTCTTCTAAAACAACTTTTACAAAAAGACGGCAATAAGTTTTCTCAGATAGAAACTTTAAATAGAATTATAAATGACATCGAACGGCAAAATTCGATTACTGGTGTTCTTCATATTCTTACTCATTCGATAAAGGATTTAAGCTCTTTTTCTTTTGTTCAGCTAATACATAATCTGCAGCAGTGAAAATCATTTATTTATTCTCTTTCTTTTATTTTTATTTACATTTATATCATGTACTGATTTCATTTAAACGTAAAATGAAAGCGGTTTTCTTTTTACGTCATACCTTGACAGAAAGAGTGTAAAAAATAAAAAAATATTTATTCAATGAATATAAAAGCTGTGTGATTACATATTTTAATAACTGTTAATGACATATTTTTCATCAAATATTTTGAACCTTTTTGAAATATATGTTAGGAATTCGAAAAATATTCCTGTTGCGTTTAAAGTTAAACAGCAATTAAATATTAATGTTAGTAATATTTGAAAATAATAACGTATAAAAGTACCTTATAATTTTTTGAATAATCAATCATAATGAAATAATTAATTTTTCAAAAGTGCATTTTCTATTGTATATGAATAAATTTTTACAGTGGAAGATGTAAAAATTTGTAAGTATATTGGAATCATTTCTTATAAGAGGACATCATTATACACTTCCTTCCTATCATGGTAAGTATTTCATTAAAAATTAATTTAATTAGATGTGCTAATTGTATAAAATGTGCTAATAAATATCTTGTAATATATATTTAATAATATATTAATAATAAATATATTATCATAAATATTTAAAAATATATTAATATATTTAATAATATTATAAAATTAAATATTTTAATATTAAAGCAATGTAATTGATCTACTTATAAAAAATAATATATACATTTTAACAGGGACAATACCGTATATGAGAATTTCTTTTGAGACGAATAATAAATAATTTAAAAATCAATTTGTCAAAATTTATTTAATTTTATCAAGTTTTTTTATTAATATTAATATACTTGAAAGCCTATTTACTATTGTAATCTTCTTATTAAAAGTATCAAAATTTGATATGATTAAATTAAGTATAACTTGAAGATTATTATTATTATTACCTAAAACAAAAGTAGTATGAATTATAAAAAGAAAAAAGGTATGTGATTTAATATTTTTATCATCTAATTTTAAAATATGTATCTGTATAAATTACTTTTTTATATAAAAGATAAATTTTAGTATAAAAGCATTTGACATAAGAGAAATGTGTGCATTATTATATTATTTTTAGTTATTATAAATAATAGATGTTATGAATCTTATATAAATATATAATAGATAGATATTGTAGAAATTAATTAAATATTTGGCAGATATAAACTGTCAAGCATCAAAAATATTAAAATACTATGTCAATTTTAGAATAAAAAATTGTTTTATTATATTTATTTTATTATTGAGAAAATGCCTTTCCCTCTCACATTTGCTATTTTTTCTGTGTGTTGAAAAAAGAATTGGATTACTTACAGGATGGATATATATATATATATATATATATATATATGTATATATATATATATATATATATATATATATATATATATATATATATATATATATATATATATATATATATATATATATATATATATATATATATATATATATATATATATATATATATATTTGGCAATATAATATTTATATATTGATATTTAAATGAATGAATAATAATGTATAGTATAAAAACATACAATAGTAACAAAACATAACTGTATTTCTCATTAGAGTAAGTAAATATTTTGATGATTATAATACAACATTTTACAAATCTTGTTGTGCGAGAATTTTTCCAGTCATCCTTTATAATGTGTTTTTTAATACACTAATTTATTGATCTTGGCAAAACTAGCATTGTTTAATCGGATATGAAATTCACGCATTCAGTTTAAATTATTATCATTGGTTTATAAGCATATTTAATATTTATGAAATGAGATATGAAATTGAATTGCAATCTATATATGTTATATTATTATATTTAACTTCGTTTTAGACATGTAAATATATTGGGATATTGGAAATATATTGAAAATTAAAGACACATTGTGTTCTCAATTACATGCATCTGTTTTACAACAAGAGATTCAATAAAAACCAATAATGTATAACTTACAATTTAAATATACTAGATTTATATTATATTTATTATAATTAATATTTATATATGCAGCATATTTTTTTAATTTTAAATACTATAAGTCACATTTTATTGTCTAATACAAATAATACAATATTTTTAGATGCAAATTTCTGCTATTTGACAGCTAAATGTGTACTATTCAATTCATCAATATCATTTGAAAAGTTTTAGTTGCGAAAGTTTTAATTTTGTTATTAAATCAAATCTTTCACTATGAAAAGTATCAAAATATATAAGTAGGCTAATAATCAATAGGATATAGTTATTTGCTTAAGAGAAATTCAGTTTATTAAAATTGCTACATTTATAAAATATGTATTTAAATAACTGCAGTAACGGTATTTTTTTGTTGATGGATCATTATTTTATAAATCCTATAGCAGAAAATCTATAAAAATGTAATATAACAAGTTAAATCAAATGTGAATAAAATTTTGAGAGGATGGTAAGAGCCTGAATTAAAGAATAGCTTTTCTTTCAAATGGTTTTAACTTTCTGTTCTCAAAAACTTTGATGTAAATTTTGTCATTACTTTATAGTCTTCATGTGTGACTAGCAAGAACTTACTCAAATTTAATGTAAAATATGTTAATGTCATGTAAAAAATTAGGTTGTTACTGTAAGCACGACAAAATCTGTCTAAATTCTAAAAGTTTAAAACACCTCTTTCCGAGGTACGTAAAATATATCGTAATCATTTTGTCCTCCAAGTGAAATATCTGCCTACCACAAATTTGCTGAATTTAGTTTTTGCCAATAAAAAAACGTGCATCAAAATTTCGGAGATTTCTGCCCTTTGGGAAGTGTTTTTTGTTTGTAAACACCAACACACATACACATGTACAACATATATTTTTCTATTCAACATATTGAACTAAGCAAAAATATAAAGAATTAAGAAAATAAGTTTTGACTAAAGTTTGATTTTTGTATGAATATATATTTTTTTAACGGCGGGCACCTGGGTGACGAACCCTTTGCCACAACAAGGCCAGAAACTGCTACTCATTTGTCTTTACCCAGCGGGCACCTGTAAACCAAGTCACGGAGGCGAGTAGCGTAGAACGCCTATCTTGAGAAGATAAGAGTACACATTAATTCAGCGCCAATGAATATAAAGGAAAAAAATGATTTAATTGGCAAGAAAATCCATTATTTGTGTTTGGAATGCAATATACAAATTTTTAAACGGGAATAACATTTATCTATCAATTTGACAAGCATATTTTTGCATAACTGGTTATTAATTGTTTCCATATATTTAATTACAATTGTTCTGAAATTGAATACTTTTAATATAAGTACTGAATCAATGTGATACAGTGCTTAAAAATTTATCATAAATATTAATGCTTTGCTTTTGATAATAGTTTTGAAACAAACTCTTACTTAAATTTTGCCTCATAATATTGAATATAATTATCGCAGAACATTCAGAATAGTAAAAATTAAATTCTTGCTTACACGAAATTAAAATTATTTTGTTTTATGTTGGACGCAGGAATTATACATTTATTAATCCATATGATAGCCAAAATTTGAAAATGAAAATGAAGTTTTAAATGCACTAATTAAATTATTCAATCAATTTTAAAAAGTAAAATTAGTGATACATTTTCAAATTAAAATTTGTTAACATTCTTGAATAAAGGAGTTCACATTAATTTCATTTTAAAAAATTATGGAGAGTTAAATTTACGATTAATTACAATTATTCTGAGTTTTCTCCACATTTTATTAAAAACATCTTCTATGTGTTCATAAAACATACTTTAAAGTGTAAATTTTTTTAAAAAATTAATACGAAACTTTCACTTCCTTACAGAAATTTCGTTATTAACAATATTTATGAGCAAATTACGGGCTATCTCATAAATATATATTAAATATCTTAATGTGGTCTCATTCTTTCCAGAAAAATCTAATTTAAGGCATTAAATAAAGAACTGTGGCGCTTTTTCAGGGTACCTTATTGTCAAAACATTTTTTTCTCGTTACTTTTAAACTTTGACATTTCTAGTAATTCACGCATTCTTGTTATTGTTATATTTTATTATTTTTTCATAAAATGAACCTCTATTCTAGCTCTTTCTATTAAATTCTTGATAGAGAAGAAAATTAAAGAAATTTGCTTTAAACGCAAATATAATTTTAATGTCTATTAGACATTTAAAGATTTGCACATTTATCAATCTTATTAATAAATGAATGAAAAACTATTGAATGTTATTATACAACTTCTTTTTCTTAAAAATCATTATCTACTGAATTATAGCAGTTATTGAAGAAACTCATAATATAATAGAAGAATAAAACATAAAATAATAAACATAACATCTCCATTTATATTATGATATTTTAATAAATGTAGCATCTACAAATTCTTGTTATTGATCTATTTTAAATAAAAGTTGGTTCTTGACAGGACTCTGATAAATCCTTAGATTATTGTGTTTTCGAGTAAAATTTATTTAGAGAGCCCCACAACTTAATAGTAATAAAGCATTATTCTGAGCATAAGTTCTTAGGTTCGATTCTACTCCTTGTTAACAATAGAGATGAAAACTGCTTTTTGGAATTCTACATGGAAGGAGGTTGCTTGAGAGTTTTCCAGGTTTCTTCCCTTGTGACACGTGAATGAGGTCCATTATCTATGAAAATGTCTCCCAGAATGCAGTTTACGCAATTGGACATTAAATGCCTTACAACTGACTCAAGCTGAGAGTTGTCCACTACACGGTGTGCAGAGTCAAATACAACACATTCATTAAACATTTCTGTGAGACTATTTATGAAAAACGATTTTTATGTAATTTTCAAATTAAATTTACAGTATTTAAAAATTCGGATGCAATTGTTCCAGTTTTTAAATTTAACAATGTTAACATGTTTTTTCTTAATTGAATAATACTAATTTGAATACAGAATAATGTTTTTTTTTTTAATTTACTCCGATTTTTATCCAGTTTTCTTATTATTGAAAAAATATTGCTATTTGTATTGTATAATTTTTTTAATTATATTCTTACTTATATGAACTTCTTAAGAAATGTTTTTAGGCTCAATTGTAATTGTTGGATTTTGCTGGTGATAAAAAGAAAAGTGTAATCTACAGTTCCTGTTTAGTCAATGGTGTGATAATGTTATAGTAATTTATATAAGCAAAGTCTTACGCATATATTTTCAATTTCATCTTCGTATTTTTATATTTCGTAATGCCAAGTTTTAGTCCATTGATTCAAAGTGTAATTTGAATCATATAAATATGGCTTGATACACAAGTGTTATTTTTTACGAAGTCTATGCAATATTAGAACACCGCAATTTTTCTTAAAAGTACATTCATTGCCTAGTTAAAAATAATCCCTAGATGAATATTTTCACATGCAAGTAATTTCTTCTTGCATCTCTAATTGAATTACAGAATAATTTTTACAACTTGATTAACATCATTTGTTTTAAGTAATCTATGTATTATAAAAGTGTCGGGGATTTTTGTATCTACTTATTAACATGGATGATTAAATCAAATTTATTTTAATTTAATTTTTATCTGATAAAACTTTTAAGACCAAATTCAATTAAAGACAGTTCTAAAAGTTATATCATTCTATTAAATATTATATCTGCACTTGATTATTATCAATAGCATTTTAAACCAAAAATTTAAACTTTCATATTTGATTTGCCTTATTTTCTTTTAGCAACTAATTTGAATGAGAATAGTTTTCTGTTTCTTTATCCATCTGGCTTATATTTTGTTCTAAAATATTCATATGGCACTATACAATTCAGAAGACTATAACAGCCGACATTACATTCTCAGAATTATCATCATTATTATTGAAGGGCATACAGAAGCAACCTATTTCAGTCATGAAAAATATTTTATTATGAATATCCTCTTTGATTTATGTATTGAATGATTTATTCGTTTGCTTGTTTGCATCATTAATAAAAATTTAAAAATCATGCAAATTATACATAAGTTTGTTGTTAAATTAATCTATAATCCGTCCAACAATATTCAAATTACAGGCAGTGTTGGAAAACTGATTTACATATCCTTGATAAAACAGGTATATCATGTTTTATTGCGTTAAATGTTAGTTAAAATGGCCTTTCATTGTTGCCAAATTTTATTTAAAGAGTCATTTTATTCAAAGCAAAATACTATTTAAATATATTTAATTATTATATTCCAGTAAACCTTTTATGAGTATGCAGTTCATAGTGAAATACACATCAACTAAATTAATTTCATGTGTTCAACTGAAAAAAATTAGGTAATATTTTATTATTAAATTAATAATTTATAATTGGATGCAATAAAGCACATTATTTTTGTGTACATAAATGATGTAATTTACCTATTAGAAAACTCAATTTATTTCAGTTGTTTATAATAATTATTTCAACTGTGCATAAATCATTGATAATTAGGGTTGTTTTACAAAATGAATATAATAGAACTATGAAAAAGTGCTTGATGATTTTGTAAATATGCAAATTTTTCAAGCAATACTGAATATTTCTCAATCAATATTTACTAATATGAATTCATTAAACTTCATTTGCTCATTATTTTCATTCAATTCAGTTTGCTTGTCACTCAATGATTACTTTTTGCTTTCAAGGAATAATTATACACAAATCTACAATTTAAAGTGGATCCCGAATTACTGCAAGTATCCAACAGACCTGAGGTGGGAATCGCCCTCACGAACTGTTGAATGGGTATCAGAGCACTAACTATTCAGTTGACAGTTTGGTCTCGATTTATATTATTTTATCTTCAATATAAAAAATATGAAATAATACTTAATAAAATAATAAATATATCGAATAATAAGGGAATTAGCTACTTTATTAAAATAGAATTCAAATGTAAAGTAAAATCACAATTTTGCCTGAAATTTTCTGCACTTATTAGAATAAAAAAAATGAATGTTTAACGGTTATTTTCTGCAGAAAATGTGTAAAGTATTTACAATAAAATTACAATATAAAGGACCTAAATATGATAAAATAAAATAAATTCTGAAATAGATTTCACAATTTATTTAAAATTATTTAAAAATTATAATTTGAAAATTAATTAAGAATATTAAAATTGAAAATTATTTTAAAATTTGATAAGTTACGGAAAAAGATTATCAGCGTAAAATATTTATTTTATAGAGCATGAAAAAATGAACAGATATTAACATTATAAAGTTTTTCGATGCTTAAAACATACATAAATCTCAGAGCATAAAGGACTTAAAAAATAGTTTAATTGTTAATATATAATGTGGAACTATTTTATGAAGACTAACCTAATAAATTTGCATAAATCTAATTTAAAGAAATTAGAGTAGCATATTTTTAGTTTAATATTAACGAGTACTCCGAAAACAATGAAATCAAAGCTGGTTGATCATATATTTCTGAAGGAATTCAATTACAAAATATCTTTACCCTAAGTTAAGAAAAAGATAGTTTCACATAAACATGAATTCCACATGTTGTTTCTTCAAAATCTGTCATTTGATAAAGAAAATAAATAATTGGAATTTATATGGAAATTTTTCTATGATATTAATTAAATTTTTTATTTAAATTTGTCAAATTCATTTCCAAACTACTAGATTGATTTTGGCTGAGTGAAATGCATGTAATAATGACTGAAATATAACTTGAATTATCGAGTTAACGTTAAAATCTGCCCGCTTATTAGAGAACTTTTCAGCCCATCTCAGTCACTACAGATGGCGCCTTATCCATATTTTGTGGATCAATACTCTACTGCGGAGATGAAGAGGCCAGGGGGTACTTGCAGTAAGAAGCCGATGTTGACAGAAAACAGCGACGAGCTCAGTGAAGACAAAATGAGCGGAAGCCATGATCCGTCAAAAACTGACTTAGGCGCGGGAACAACAGCGGATGGCGATATTCGATTCGCAGGAGATACTAATCGCTCCAAAATCTACGAGGAGAAAAAACAGAATAAGAAGTTGGTCAGACTGTTAACAGTACTTGCATACGTGTTTTCAGTATCCCTTGCTGCTATCGTGTTGTCTCTGTACTACGTATTCCTGTGGAACCCAAACATGCAACGCAATAATAGTAGCGACAGCATGCAGCCTACTTCCCAAGTTCTGTATGCTTCAGTGGACTTGACAACTTTGCCAGAAGGTTCAGTTCCACTCCCTGAAACCAACCGAAACAAAGGATATTTTCGAAATGGTCGAAGATCGAAACATCATTTACCGAACAATATTTGAAACAGTTGACAGTCTTCCTTAACCACGTTATGATATAGTTTAGGTCGGTAACAATGTGAAATAACAGTTATTGAGAATCATCACATTGTCTCACTCACTGCACAATTCCAAGTGTTTTAGAGGTGTCAGTTTGCATTATTTTTTTTTCATACTCATCTTTCTTAATTGGTGTGTAGGTGATAGACAAGTTTTGCTTTAGCTCAAGTCTCTGGAGGTGTTTATTAGAGCATTCTAATAAAAACAATTATCAAAGTACATTTTAAAACAGTACTGTAAGTATAAGTGCAGCACAATATTTATGTTTATTAAATGATTAGTGAATAGTAATTCGTAAATGTTTGAACGCAAAATTAAGTTTTAAGAAGCCAAATTTGTGATATCTATTTGAAAATGATGTTTTAAATAAACTTTTTCGGTGGTGTATATTTATAACTCAGCCTTTCTAGAACAGCTATTAGCTATAAATTCTTAAAAAAATAAGCAATGATGCTTTTGAAAGAAAAAAATAAAAAAACTTTTACAATATTAAGTACACACATTCGTGATTTTTTTTATAGGAAAATCATAGTCAAATTTGATAATTATAATTTAAAAGGAGAAGCAATTTTCAAATTCTTTCTTACAAAAAATATGACAAAAAATTAGATTAATGAAAATTTCTCTATTCAGCACAAATATTTCATACATATTTTATAAATATGAAATATTTAATATAACTAAATTTAGTGCACTAAATATTTTTACTGCACCTGTATATTTTTAGTTAAATAAAATTTATAAAAAATATTGAACTTTTTGTGAAAAAATTTATTATTTATAATATTGAAATGTTTTAATTTGTTAAGATTATAACTTAGGCCTAACAGTGTATTCTAAATTTTATTGCTTAAATCAATGTGATTAAATTTATAATTTTACTAAATTTATTCACGTGAATATCTATTTAATAACTTTTTACAAAAATTAAAATTTAATATTATATTAATTTTAAAATCATACATTATTAAAATGAAACTGCGATTAACACATAATTTTGTAACTGAAATATAGTTTTTGTATTTCTCCTAATTATAATTTTCTTCCATAATAATTTTTATTTTAAATAAATTCACCCCTCACATAATTTTTGTGCATTTGCACATGTTGGAAAAGTTTATATTTTGCAATTAAATTTATTCTGAATTATTTATAATCCTGTATATTTGTGCATAATGTTATTAATTATTGAAGTTTAATAATTTTATTTATGAATTTGAAAAATGTTTGACGAAAACTTTACCATGTATGCACATTTTGAAAACCGTAAAATAGAAACAAAAACAAACAAAAAATGTAATGTGTTGTTATTAAAATGCAAACGAAAAAAAAAAAATACTTATTTTTCTATAATGCATAGTTTTTGTAATATTTGGCTTGTTTTTATAATTGTATATGTATGTACTTGTATTTAAAGTGAAATATTATATATATATATACACAAGTCATCAAAGAGATGAGCAGTTTTCTAATCTAGTACCTTTTACTCATCTGCTTTGCTAAAAAGAGTTGTGTAATCTTTTAAAGAATTTTAAATTAACCTTGAATGTTCCATACTAGTAAATATGGATAGTCAATATAGAGTTACAGTATAGCAAACAATTCAAGGACAAGTTGACATCTTTTTTAAGAAAAAGATTTTCTATAGATTGATTTAACTCCATTATTATGTTTTCAGAAGTTTTGAAACACATTTCCATAAGAATTTAATTTCAAACTATAATTATGTTAAAACAATCATATAACTATAAAGTTTGGAGCAATATTCTGAGTTAAATGTATCTTAACATGAAAATTAGCGATTAAAATTATGCAATATTCAATTCACTAATGGAATTCCTTTGTAAATGTGAAAGCTTATACATTTAAATTATAATTCATGCAAATGTTAAATGTTAGCATAATTGTTACATATAAAGTAAATTACCTCACTTTTGATGATAAACATTAATCCCCTATTTAATTTCAAAACATATAACCGTTAAAATGACTGAATAGGAAATTGCAACTATTTTGATAATCTGACTCTAATTTTTGAGTACAATTCAAATACATTCTAATAAATCTTGAAAATTAAAAATCAGGAACATATCAGTCATTTACATTACAGGAAATAAAATTATGTACATTATTCAAAAATATTTTATAAATTACTAAATATTTTATTCGTATCATTGATTTTTCTTATATTTTCCGATAAAATAAAAACAGATACAAAGTAAATCAAAATTGAAAATTTCAGACTGTTTTAATTTCTTATGCCTGTAAATAAATTTTTGAGCAGATTATGAAACTTCATTTCTAGAGGCAGTTTTTCCTATCAAAAATCTGCAAACTTGAATTTCATGTGTTATTTCTATGTATAATCCTTATTTATTCGCAGAAATTTATTTGTTTACCAATAATGATTTATTGAACTCTTATTTACCAGTAATAATACTGATTACCTCCTGAGTTTTAAGTAAATTAAATGTGTTAATTTTATATAAATGAAATATATTCAGATTATGATGTTTAATGTAATCAACCAAAAATAAAATGAATTTGCTAAGTAATAATTTATAATTGTAATTAATGATTTTTATAATATTTGGAAACTGAAATAGAATTTTAAAAGATATGCTTATTTTATCAGAATAATTTGATTTGAAAATAATTATTTTTCTCTATTGAATAAGTATGTTTCGACATAGAAGCATTATTCATATTTTACATTTTTTCTTCATTTTGAAAGTAATAGAATAAACATCATTAATATTCCATTTATAAGCTATTTAAAATAATATTAAAGCAATGTAAGTTTATATTATCTTTATATAAATTACAAAGTAGATTATTTTGAAATATATTTAAGCGCTTAATAAAAAGTAAAAAAAATGTTATGTCTTTAAAATTGAAATAAAACATATACATTAAATATTTTTTCAAAGTTTGCAGATCTGCAGTAAAATAAGGAAGTATTAGGTGAATTGATTCTGATTTCTGCTAATATCTTTTAAAAATAATTTTTAACGTGAATTTTTTAAAAAAAACATAACAAATAATTTTTTTGTAAACAAATAAACATAATTTTTGTAACCACCTATTGTAAAGTATGATTGTGAAATAATATTTTTGAAAAACTCTGAAGAGTTAATAATAAGACAGAATTTAGCAAAATACCTGTAAAATAACATATTGTTTGTTTATATAATATACATCTTCTAGATCTCCTCTTTATCTTTTTTAAGGAACAAACTTTATGGAAAATATCTTTTATTAACACTATTTAAATAAGAGAATAGTCAACCTTTATTTAGATTCTTAACTAAAGCCAATGAACATTTTTACATTATAAATATAATCTTTATGGTTTCATAGCTCTATTAACTGAATTTTCATTCTCTTTAACTGTAATTTTGGAAATAATTTTGATTAGGGACATTTTTTAAATTAAAGAATATCATCTGCATAAATTAAAATTTTGTATAATACTATAGCATAAGACAAAATTAAAGTAGTTTTTAACGTGTAAATTAAAACTCATTTTTTGTTATAAGACAAAACATAAACTTTACAGATTCTTTGTCCATTTTAATATATATTTAAATTTAAATCATAATTTTAAAATATTTTTAAATAAGACTATTATTGGTGGAAATTCAACTTTAAAGCATTATTTTGTCAAATCAGTTTTCTCCCTAAAATAAATTTTTATTTTAAATCTAGTCCTTAATAGTCACTAATCATTACTATTATATTTCAAACTTCAAAATTTTAATATAAATTTGAAGAAAGCTGTAAACTTATCTTTTGTTATTTTTGCGCGTTGAAATATATAAAAAATGATGTCTTAAATTTTTCATATCAAATACAGATGAATGGATAAAAAATATACACATTTTCTATATATTTTTAAAATCAATCTTTTGAAGAAATGTATCAAACAAGATACTTTATTGACATAAATTTGCATTTTTTATCTATACTAAAATGATAACAAAAAATCAGAACAAGGTAGTGCTTTCTAGGAAAAAAAATTTTTTTCGGTTAAATCCTTAATAAACCTAGTATGTTTTGGTTTGTAAGGAAATAAATAGTTCTGAAAACTCATGACAACATCACATTGAAGCAATCATAATGGTAAACAAACTTTTATATTTATATAAAAATACAATGTTAGAAATAATTTTTCAAATATATTTTTAGAAGAAGTTATTTACTTACAAAAATTATCCATGATTTATTCTTCGCATCAAATATAAGATAGCAAGAATAAAAGATAAAATCAAATATTCTGCTTTAGTGAAAATCCTAATAAATAATAAAAGTTAAAGATATAAAATGGAAGCTCAAGTTACTAAAAATTTAGATTGTTATTTAAATTTTAGTCATCAGAATTCATAAACTGTTTATGATAATCAAAATTAATGATATTAAAGTTAGTGATAAATAAATAATAGAACTTATGATACCCATTACAGAGGATAATTCATTTTAACCTTATGATTGTTATTTAAAGATATTAAAACGTTTCTGCAGAAACAAAAATTTATATAAGTAAATTTGCCACTTTGTAACTAATAGTGAGCAAATTCATTTGATTTCAAGCGCAAAACAATACCTCAAAATAAAGGATTCTATGAAATGGAAACTCAGTTGAATGTATTATATAGAAATTAGGAAAAACTAGAATATATTGAAATAAATTACTACCCTATAAAATTAAATTTCAGATGAAATTTCATCTGCATAAATTTAAATAAGAGAATAGTCAATTAAATAAGGGAATAGCCTCGGTGAATAATTAGTTAAATAAGAGAATAGCCTCGGTGAATAGTTAGTTAAATAAGAGAATAGCCTCGGTGAATTATGTACATAAATAGCAAAACACTAAGAGTAACTTTTTAGCTACTCTTAGTGTTTGCTATTTATGTACATGATTCACCGAGGCAATTAAATGAATACAACTTAAAGTCTAAAATGGAGAATACAGAACGGAAGTAATTTAATTTTTTTTAAATAAATGAAAATTAGATTTCACTTGAATTGCAATCCCAAGAAATTCATGTTTTGTAACATAATTTTTATAAACCACAGTAGAATTCCTATATTTAAATTTAAAACTAAATATTAAACTTATTTAATTACTTAATTATTATTTTGAATAAAAATTTTCTATTACGGAAATAACCATACATAATTCCTTTTGACTCTCTCTGTAGAAGCTTAAATTAATAATTAAATTAATTAATTAATTAAATTTAAATTAAATTAATTAAATTAAACAAGGGTATAAGTTCCTCTTACTTAAATTAGAACTCAAATGAAAATTCTTATTTGGAAGTTAACTATAACAATTTTTATATTGGTATTAAATTGGCGAGAAAGAATCTATTAATATTTATTTGAATTTAAATCTTTTTATTAAAGGTATTTAAAAACACAATCAAATTTGGATTTCCTGTTTGATTTGTGCTAAATAATTAACTCATGTTTGTTGTATGTTTTTGTTTCAATCTTTTTATGGTCCAAAATTAGAACTGAGCGGCAATGTAACAGTTTAGCACATGAGGCTAATCATTAAGTAAAGAAAATGATAACTTCGAGGTCAATGTTAATACAAAAATCGTGAAATCACGAGTATGTCCCTGGCGGATCTAAAATTAGAACGTAGTACCCTGATGTATATAAGCTTAACCGATGACTTAAAGGTTTTGTTTTGTGAATTCACACACACTCGTGATCTTGCGGCTCTCTTAGCACTTTTATTATGTCAGCCGAATCAGTATTATTGAAGATTTTTGTTGCATTTATATCAGGAGTAAGCGCTTTATATTGTTTATCTCTCTATCCAGAGGGTTGTCCTGAACATGAAGTCCAGAAAGATTTTGACATGGAAAAGGTAAATAAATTTAATTTCATTTAAAAATATTCATAAAGAAATATGTTAATGTATATGGAACTAATAGTTAAAAAAATTACATAAAAAAATTGATTTTCAAATTGACCCTTGAAATTTAATTACATATTTGCCTTAAGACATTTAAGCTTTCGATTCACAAATAATCTTTTAATAAATTAAAATGTTCGTATTATGAAAGATCTCAATAATTTTTAGTTATTTATGTGCAAGATGCTGAAAAAGAAAAGCTCTAAAATTTACAGAGAAATAAAAATAAAATACATTTAAAGATAAAAACTAAAGCACAAAGAAAATAATTGCAGGTGTTTAAAATAAACACGCTGCTTGTTGTATACATTTTTATAAGCAATATATCATAATTTAAGGGAATGCAAAATGAGTTTCAAGAAATATATTTACAGAGGAAAATTCATAAAAAGGACTTTTGATGATAAGATAAAATTTTTTTTAAGATTACTAAAGATTTAAAACTGTAACACTTTTCTCAAAAACAATATTTTTAAAAAAGATAAAAAGAAAAAAATTGGATATTAGTGTTTAACATGAAGATTGCGTAAAAACTGTTAAAGGGGAGGGGGTAAACCTAAATAAAAGTACGTTTAAGACTACGGTGAAACTGTTTAAGGATTAATATAAATATTTTATATTTGTGACAAATTTTTCACAAAAAATATTTGAAAAAGAAATATGGGAATATTGTAAGCAGAAATTAGTTTGAAATTAAAAATATATTTAATGTTAATGAATTAAGGCAGTTAATAATGCTAATGAATTATGATTATATCCGCATTAATTCCTCAGGAATGAAGTAATACCTATCCAAATTAGTCATTTCTATTTGTTAAAATAATTACACAATTTCCCATAAGTTCAAATAAATGCGCAGCTTATGTTTTACTGTGTGTGGTGCTATTATCATAACTTTTCATGCAATATATGCAAAAATAAAACTAGATAACCCACGAAATTTATCAGTCACAACACGCAAGTAAATTCTCTACCGTAAAATCACAATATTTACTTATTATGCATAAAGAACGATAGAAGAAAAACAAATTATACTACCATCCTTTTAAATTAAATGACCTATTGTGTAGAGAAGAAAACTCTAACACATATTTTCTTTCACAAAATATCATAGAATAAATTTCAACTTTAAAATATTTTCTTATCTAGGTGTTTAACGAGTTTTTAACATTAAGATGCTCTAATTTTTTGTAAGCTAACTAATCAAAAAATAAGATTTATATTTTTATGAATTTTTGTCAAGGATATTTTATTAGTCTGAAATAGGATGTTTTCAGGATATTATATGATTTCCTAAGAAATAATATAAGGTTCTTCAGCTCTACATTTTTTGTAAACCGCCATTTTTGTGCCATTTATGATTGAAAATATCAGAAAATGATAAAAAAAAACCATTATTTTCTTGGCTGAATGATTTGTAATTTATTACTCTAAGAAACATTGATAATTTAAAAAGTAATAATTCTGAAATTAAAACTATTTTAAAAATAATATCAAAAGCACACACCTCGGACAAAATCTAGTAATTTGTGTGAAAAATGAAGAAAATTAGTTTATAGAAATAATAAATAGTGAATGGCAACACAAATGTCAGTTGACAAGTGAAATCGATAATATCCTGTTCAAAAAATTATAGATATTAATAGTGAAAATGTGAAAAATTGTATAAAAAATTAATATTTGAAACACATGAACATTTTCACATTTACAGTATAAATAAGTTAAAATTTTTAGCAGTAATTCGAGTGTTTTTAGCAATAACTTAAAAAAATTCAGTTGAACCTCTTAAGAAAAAGCCATTTTAGTATAATAATTTTTAAGAAAAGTATTTCGACTTTGTACATTAAAGATCAAATGAAATACTGTCAAGTTTATGAGGAAACATTTTCTATCATTTTAATTAACTGTTAGATAAAATAATTTTTAAAATCATTTATTCCAATCTATAATTTATTTTCTGTGCACAAAAATATACTTTATTTAAAAAATTTATAAAATAATTGATTGAATCAGATTAAAATAAGTTCACAAAATGCAGCAATATTCTAAAGATAAAGTGACTTATTTTAAAGGACAGAAATTCTTAAAAACCACGAATCATTAATGTTGAGAACTTACTGTATAGCTTCCCCTTTGTATCACCATCTCTTAAATTTTATACCTGGTCATACTGAGATGAATAAATAAGTCTCAGATTATATGGTGTAATTTTTGATAAGTTAAATGATCAATTGAACTACTAAAAGAATACTGTTTGTCCACAACGAAATCGTAGAATCTTGATGTTAATGTTATGACTGATAAAAGTAACTAAAACTATGACTTTCCTCATCTTATTTTATTTAAAAGTAATCATTCAAACACACTTATTGCATAAAAATATAGGCACTCAGAACGATTTGAGCCACAACTAAGGAACTTGCCATATAAACGTGATTAAGCTAAATATGTTGATAATAAAGCGTTCAAGATTGATGATTATTATGGAGGCATGTAGAGCTCAAATATGGAAGCATGTAAATAGATTTTAAAAGGGCTACTGTGTTCACACAGTGTGATATACATTTACAACAGATTTGATAAATCTCATTCACAACATTGTGTTGAAAAATGATATACTGACTACTCGATGGCTTGCTATCAGTTGTACGACGTTGAAAGAATTTTCTCCTAAGAAAAGCTTATTTATCCAATAGACATCTCGACACACATTGAACGAAATGATCTCATAACTGTTTTTTGGGTTGCAAAAGTGACTCCAAAAAACACGAGTATATGTTCTTGTGACCCTGAATATTCCCAAGTTAATAAGGCATGAGCAATTATAGTAGAAATCATGTTCTCATTTATTACAACTTTATCAATAATACTAATCTAATTGTTTACTCCAAGAAATGCAATAATATCAGTTCAGAATTCAATGAATATATAAAATGATGTGATCGTCGGACTGAATCCGATACCCTGACATTGATAAAAGAAATAATTTGACTAGAATGGTGTACATCTTGATTTCACTGAACAATATCCGACTGGAGGAATCGTGAGATTTATAGACATTAAACCTTGTGCGAGATTTTAGGAAGTTTTCTCTGGATGACCGATCACTTTAAGTATTGTTTCTAAGTTTCTTGTGGCATGTTCATTGTTTACTTGTGCGTTAACATTTTTAACTAATGGTACTATCCAAATTAATTAGGTATTCTTACTCGACATCGATTTCGATCACATTTTGTTAAGCTTTCACAGTAGTATTTTTGATATTTTATTATCTCAGAGTGTTTTTCTATGCCTCCAGACCTTTTACCAATAGAATATGTTGTACGCAAATAATCAATCTTTTCAGATAATTTATGAATTCATGAAGCAATTGATACGTCTGTGATTACAAACAGCAAGAGAGTGGTCCTTTAATTGACCCCATATCTTTACTACTGTAATTTATTGGGTTTATTTTGGAACTTTTCGTGAACCCATTCTTTGTATTGGCCCACAGGGTAAAAAGCAATGGTTTGTTCATGTATTAATTTACACAAACAATTTACAGATGGTGAGTTTCATAGTCAGAATGAAATTCTGCCTGGCTTTACATTTTTTATAATAGAATATCTTAATAAAAAATATAATTACAAATTGATTTTAATATTCAATATTTTTTCAAAGTTTAAATATAATTCTAAGAAACTGATATATAAGGAATGCTGCTACCTTGTACATAACCTGGGAAAAATATCATGGACTGAAGATTAAAATACGTAATAGGGAAAATGAAAATCATATAATTAAAGATTGTTACATTTTCAAAACATTTGAAGTTACAATAATGTTAGATTAAAATGTCAGAAATTTTTTCAACAGGAATCGCTGGTCTATAGAGTTTGGCATATGATAAAAATTGAAAACTTGAAAAGTAAAATAAAAAGTAGAAAAATAAGGAAAATAATAAAATGGCTTACGAGACAAAGAGTTATTAGTTTTTCTTTACAAAATAAAAAAATTTCCATTGCTCCATAAATATCTGTGAATTATGCATTATTCTGTTTAGTAGTTTTTTACAGAGTTCTGAAATAGTAAATTTTACCTCGTGTCATAAGAATTATACATCTAACTGATTTATTGAAACATTTAAAATATACATTTTTCAGGTGAAAAGTAAGTTTTTTTCCATCGAAAGTCTTTTGTGAAAATATTTAGAAGACCGGAATCAATATAAGTGACAAATAAGAATGTTGTATTCAATGATTTATATACCAATCGAAGTCTCGAAATTCAATCACCATTCGAATGAAATCATGCGAATCCTTTCGAATCTAATCAGATCAAATCTCTTTATACCATTAGTTATAAAGTAATTGAATACAATGTATTGCATATTTCAATATCGATAAGAACGATTCTTAGGTCATTAGTCGAAAACAAAAAAGAAGTTCACACACTCATCTAATATGAACAAAATAAGGGCAATCATCAAATTTTCATGCATGAAAAATTAGTTAAATTCTGAATTAATTTTTCTATTTAAAAGACTTGAACAATAATTTAAAAAATAAATTTATGATCTAAAAATTTTAGAAGATAATATTTCAGAGTATTTTCCTGCCTTAGTCGCAAAAATTCTTGTTATAAATTACAATAATTCATTAAAGATTACATATATTTAGTAAAGCAATTAAAGAAAAATTTTAAGAATTATTGGGAAAAAGTTTAAACAAACATCCACACAATTTTTAAACTTTTTTATTTATAATACCAAAATTATTTTCTAAGTTACTATTTTCCTCAATTTAATGTCAGTGCAATTTTTAATATTAGATTGAAAGTAATGTTTCATAGTTAAATTTTTATTAATCATAATTAATACAAATAAATTTTTCATAAATGAAAATTTTCAATATTTTGAAGACTAAATTTTTTATTTAATGGGATTTTCTGTTTTATTTAAATTTCACTGAACTTTTTTAATTCAAACTTTGTATTCGAGAATCAGCAAAATATTCCGATTTACAATGCGTTCTTGAATTGAAATGATTATGAATAGTTGGCGAACTAATGTTTATTTCATCTGTTTGGGATTAATTTTCTCCTTTGTCCCAGATATGTGTATATATTTGAGAGTCATTTCGAGTCTGCAGATTTTGTTGACATAGCCTTTGAGTAACACTGGAAATGTAGAATGACAAACCAAATAATCGGTTATTTTTAAACTTCAAACAAGGGTAAAGTGATGCACTTGAAAAACTAAGAACAATTTTCCCAAACTTCTACTAGTGGAAAATTAATTTAAATTTAAACTATATAAATCATAACAGTATGATGGTGTTAAGATAAATCAAGGTCTAAATCGTCATCCCATTGGTTTTAGGAAATTATTTGCTCTCCACTTGTACATATAACAATCTTCACAATATGACAATCTGTTAAGCTATTTTTTGTATATTTAATGTTCACACACATTAATATTGCCTCATATCTAAAAATTAAATACTTCTCACACTTTTTTTTTCATTTTAAAAAATAAAAACTATTCTCCTACAGTTAATTTTATCAAATTTTTTGGAATTAACTACCGAAAAACCAAATAACTTATACTACATATTTACATAAAATATATACATAAATATAATATACATTCTTTCGATGAAATGTAAATCATTGCAACGCATGATTTTGAAGCCCCTATCACATGATTTTTTTAGAGAAACATTGATGACTTTGCTTGCTTCAAACGTCAAAAATTATAAGCACCACTTTCCATATTCAGCTCTTGAATGAATGACTATCTATTTCAGGAGTTTTCACTCTTCATCATACATAAAAACCTTCTTTCGCAAAAGAATAATTTTCTTCCAAGGCCCCTTTAATTTTTACTGCATCTGAATAATTGTAACATACAACAAATACATATAATTATAACATTTATAATTATTTATAAAAGCATTGAATATAATAGACTATAAGTGTGAATATCATTTTATAAAATATAATTTATAAAGTTTACGCTTTATAAAAATTGCTTACAAAGTAAAAAAGAATTGATTTTGCTCTTTATTATATTTTTGTTCTATTTTCGTTTTCAGTTCACAAACATAACCAAGACTTCAAAACTCAGATTATAACTGCACAGAATTTTAATTTCAATTAATGTGGTTGTATTTAATGGAATAATACAACTTTTTTAATGTTTGGTTTTAAGTTGCTTAATTTCATATAGTTACAATGGTTAACACTGTGAACATGAATATAAATTTTACCGATTCCGTCTTCTCATGCATATCTGTTGGGAAAGTGCTTGGGAACATTCTAGGTTTCTTCCTTTGCTGCACACTTTATGTGAAAAGACTTCAGGGAAGACAAAATTCGTGGTTGATATTAGAATGCTTTTCAATAGCCTTTGGATGTTCAGCTACTCATTAAATGAGTGGGAAAACGTCTTCGCTTTGTTCGAGTTGAAACTGGACGTGTTGCTCCCGATTCCGATTCTACATTAATTTTCAGTACTTGTTGATAACCATTTCTTCTTATTCGAGGCATAATAAAATATTCAGAGAAAACTATGACCTTAGAAAACGATTTATAAATGAGAAATCTACTGTATTATTATTTTTTTAGATAGTTCTTCAGATGTCGTTTGTACCTCCCACATCTTTCAAATGGGCTGAAATGTGCATTAACACATCTTCTCATATTCTAATCTCTTCTATTCACGTGATTCCTTCAGCAAGGTTTATAATATCATTCTTCCAACGACGTTAAAATTTTAATGGCCAAAAATGAATTTAATCGATTTTTGCCTCTTTTTATGTGATATTTATCAGAGGGCTCAGAGGACATTTTCAGTTGTGCCTATTATTGGTATAGTAACAAAAAAATTTCAATAGCATTCAGCATATAAACAACAGCATCATGACATTTGAGATCAGATCCATTTATTACTCAGCCTTTGCAGATCTCTGTATTATATATATTAAAATAGATATTATAACATATTAAATATATTCCTAAAATAATTACATTAGATTTTATAGCAAAAAATACATTATCAATTTTTAACTGCTATAGACTATTTTTTAACATTCCTATTTCATTGATTCCCATTGATGACTGCATTGATTTCCAAGAGATTCACCTGGACATTGGAAATAGTCCTTGAATCTGTACTCTTATTTTGACATCGCTTAATAAATAGTCTGTTGGTTGTAAACCCTATTGTAATATCTAAAGTGTTTTGTCTTCTGTAAGAACTTTTAAAAGATAAAGGGTCATGTTCGTTTATGTTGAGGAAGAAATCAGGAACATTCACATACCAACTCCAAAAGGTATGTGAATGTTCCTGATTTCTTGAAAATTTATCATTTGTAATTTTTTTGCCTCAGAAGAATCTTAAGCCTTACTAGTTTATATGCATTGCAAATGCAAAAAAATCCAGATTATATATATATATATATATATATAGTGTGTGTGTGTGTGTGTGTGTGTGTGTGTGTGTATATATATACGATAAAAGTGATTATTCCGGTGATTGTATATAATAACCAGCGATTATTCATAATCCCCACTAAACTCGGTAAATGTGATAAATTACTGAGTATTTATCAATTTTACTGGTAAATATATATAATCACCAACTTATAACAAAGAATGTGATAAATTTTCCTTATTTTGTAGAGAAATGATATTTTAATTCGTAAAAAAAAATATTTACACGTCATGTATTAAGCATTTCGTTCTTAAGATTTTGAAAAGCACCATTATGACTTAGAATAATCTTTCAATTTAAAAATTTAAATAACAATGGGTCTTTTGTATGTTCATTTCAGTAGATGTTTTAAGACAAATGTATAAGACAATAGAAGAAGGCAGATAAATCTGATGGCCGGAAAGATATTGCAAAATACAAAATGATCAAAATCTTTCAGTAAGTAAATATATGTAAACAGAACTTTAAATATCAACCACTATTTAGATAATTTTTACGTTTTGTTTACTGAAAGACCTGAAAAGAAAACAATTAGATAATTAAAATCTAAAAAAAAATAAAAATAAACTTTTTTGTCATTTTTCTTTCTTTTCTTACTTGTTTTTGCCTAGCTTAAATATCAGTCTAGTTAAAGTGGATCACTTCATCATATTCATTCTAAATCACAAAATTAATTATTGATAAAGTTATGAATACCAAATTATGAATCGCAAGCAAAAAAAACGATGAAAGTTTCCACATTTGAGTTTTTTTTATTGAAACATTGGTGACACAATGAAACATACGGTTGCCAGACGCGGATGGAGCAAAAAGTGGTAAACGAAATATTAGCGATTATATTAGACATTCAATAAACTGAGACATATTTCAAACCAAACAAGGAAAATTTTCGTAGTAGTATACCAGAAATCAGCTCACAGTTTTTGAAGAAAAATTAATTTTGTTTGAAGATTTTCCAAATCGAACAATATCACTTCAAGACTGCATTCATTGTTCACAAAAATTCTGGAAAATTGTGTAATTCTAAATGTTATAGGTTTATAGGTTTAATGTATCTAAATGCTAAGCTTGCAAGTAAATGTAAATTAATACTCTTTTAGAATATAAATCTAATTTTCTTTGACATGTAATTTTCTAAAAATTCTAATAATATTAATTGTTTTCTTTTTCCTGATCCTTTATTAACATAATATACGACGTAAAAATTATCTATAAGTACTGGTTAATATTTAAAGTTTTGTATTATATATATATATATATATATATATATATATATATATATATATATATATATATATATATATATATATATATATATATATATATATATATATATATATATATACATATACATACAAAGTCTTATCAGAAATTACAACCTAAACTTTATTTTACTTTTAGTAATGTTGATCATTTTGCCTTTTTCAATACCTTATACTATTATCTAGTACATCAGTCTTGAAATATGTACTGTAGGCCCACTGTTTTTCAAATTCTTAAATTTAAAATTTACTGTAAGTTTTATTCTAAGCCCTCATGATATTCTTCAAATTCTTAAGAACGAAATGTTTAATATTATTTGCAAATATTTATATTTCGAATTAAAACATCATCTATCCTACAAAATAATGGGAATTTATCATATTTCCATTACGAGTTGGGGATTATATATATTTACCGGTAAAAGTGATAAGCATTCAGTAATTTATCAAATTTACTGAGTTTGCCGACCAACTTGTCTAGTGGTCAGCGTGCCTGACTGAATAAGGAGGTCCTAGGTTCGAATTTCGGTTCGGGCATGGATGTACTTTCTTTCTCTATCTAAGTATCCTGTCTTTGTACTTTCCTTGTATGAATGAGGTGTGAATGGTTGCCTACCCTATAAACCGGTACCTATGGCATGTGTGTAGTGCAAAATCGTACTTTCACCTTCATGGTGCTCTGATTAAATACGAAAGACGCTCCAAATCGACTTAATTCGCATAGCATAGCGAGCTTGGCTTGTCCAAGTGTCATTAGTAAACAACAACTAGCTTAGTGGGAATTACGTATTTTCACCAATTATTATATATAATCACACCGATTAATCACTTTTACCGTAACATATATATTATGTTCAGACAAAATGTATTTACAGATACCCTGTGGATCGACTAAAGTTACTTGGTTGAGGTGAGAGCTATGTATTTTTATCATTTAAACACAAAAAGAGTCACTCCAGGTCTATAAGAAAGTTCACCACTTCGTTTGATTTTCTCCTAGGGATTTAGTTTGCGAATATTTTAATCTTCCAAGAGGCCGTTCATCCAGTTGCTAGCTTAGCACGATGCCGAGATGAAATTAAAAGGCATGTTGTTAAATGGTGAATTGGAGTACCTTCATTTCCGCAAGTCCAATAAGCTAAAAAGACAAGACAGAATCGACAAAAGTAGGTGGTGAAAGGACCATTATTTGTTACGAAAAGAAATTAATTTCTACTCCAAAAGACAGAAATCCTCTTCACAGTAGGGATTTATTCATAGAACATATTTTCTCATTGTTGTCATTCTCCTTATCTTGTCATATTTCTAGAACTCATGTTTTTAACAATAAACCTTGGGAATGGACAAAGGATAATAGGTGATTCAGAAGAGTCTGCTTTCTTGCCAATTTTTCAGCTTTTCCGTTGCCTTCAACACTGATGTGTGGTTTAACACATCTAATGCTTATGTGGGAATTTTTATTAAATTATGCTTAGTGTTGATTTCTTATGGGATTGGTTAAGAAGAAATTTAATCTGACTAACCATTCATATGGTGATTGGAAATTGAAAGTCTTAGGCTCGACTGATTTTTTCATTTATAGAAAGAGTTTCGGCTTGGTATAGTGAATTTCCATTTTGTGTAGTTTTGTTCACCATGTTGATATTATCTCATCTTCCAAAAATAATGCCAGAACTCCACCAACTCTTTTAGACAACTTTGAGCCATCGGTGAAGATGTTGATACTTTCTTGATCATGGGGGGGGAAATAATGGTTGATTCCATGAGAGAAATTCAGAACTAAAGAAAAAAAGGACCTGTATTATTGTATATTATTACTTCTTCTATGTCCTTTGGTGGGGAGAGAGACAGAAGTGTGTATGGGATATGACCACGAGTAAATCTAGCATACTCTGCTTGAGATTCGATAGTCAAATTCAAAGGAAGAATCCATATTTTACTTGGAGATTTGCTGTTGAGGCCTTTCCGAAAGCTCCAGTGATAAATAGTAACTACCTACGTATGATGGAATTTAGTTTAAAGAAGACTTTATGAATAAAGAGGGGCTCCAAACTAAAGCTTCGTCGGAGAGTATTCTTAATATGATACGGAATTCTTCTGAGAGACTCTACGATTACTTTCCACGTGGTTCATGATTTTGCCTAACTTTGCATGTTGCTGTACTGCCTTGTTTCCTTGGAGAGGTTTGATGAACAAAAAGTTTAGTTTTTCATTGAAGACTTCTCTTAGGAATTTTATTTGTCATCTATTTTTTAGTCAGTGATTTCCTAGGAAAATCTGTGGGCCACATTTTAAATTCTCAGTAAATATGAATTTTGTCTTCTCCAAGGCAATTTGAAGTTCATCTTAGTCACTCAGGGATTTGAAGTGACTCAGATATTTGTTTGCTACATTCCCCAATTTCTTTTTGTTCATCAAATTAATATCATCAGTGAGGGCTCCCAGATGGATGCGACTTCTTCGTCAAGGTGTTTTACGATGGCATGCGAAACTTAATTTCAAAGGAATATCTGAGACCAAATTCCATGAGTGGCGGTGTTCTGTATCAGACTTGAAATAAAACGCATTCGTAAGTAGTAAAAGAAACTATTTATTTGTAAGTCAAATATAAATACCGCTTAAAATATAATGCGTAAAATTTTAATCTTAATATCAAGCGTAACTTAAATCTTAAATTTAGAAAAGTAAACCTATGTATTAGTTTCAAACATATAATTTTCATTAAACTCTCTTAATCTCAGCAACTTAAAATTTTCAATAGCAACTCTGTCTCGCTTCCAGATTCATAAGTCTTATATTAGGGGTACCTCGTGATATTAAATACATGCCCCATGCATCGAGTCCATAATTTAAATTTGCATAAAATATATTTTCTTATGAAATTAGGCACGTGATTTACAAAATGTTAGTTTAAATAACAGAAAGTGGAAATATATTTTGCTTTCAACAGGCAGTTTATTGTTTCAGTTTCAGCATATTTCAATACTATTACGAGCCAAAAAAAGAAAACCAATTAATTAAAAGTATATTTTATGACAATTAAAAATTTAATTTAATTCTCTATTTCAGAACAAAATTATATTTTAAATGTTTAATTTAAAATTCAGTTCAAACAATTATAGATTTTTAACAAAAATTATTTAATTGAATTTTATTTATAATGTCATATAACTTTTGTATTTTAATTTCAGTTTGATGGCCTTTGGTATGAAATGCAGCGAACATTTGCATTAGCCGAAGGAGGTTTAAAGTGTGCCACTACAATTGTCACAGGGGCAAACAAGGATAAATTCCGCGCATCATTTAGGCGTACCGGAACAAATATATTGTAAATTAATATAAATTATAAAGCATTTAATATATGAAAAATAATTCTTAAAATATTTAGTCATGTATCATTTATATAAATTTTTGGGTGAAAAAAATTGCAATGCCAAAAAGGAATAATTTAATCCTCAGAAACGCATTTTAGACACCATTTAAGATATACTGTCAAAGATATACAAGAGAAGTAATAAAAACTATCTCATGGAAACCTCTAACAGAGATGAGAGTTTGTACACGTCCTCTTGTATGAATAGATTAAGATTTTAAATGCCATGCTAGATTTTAACATATCAAATGTGATTTCTATATATGTGAGACACCCATTGGTGAAATATCAAATATCTTAAAGTGGAAATGTTTCTGGAAAACAGTCAGCCTACAGTATAAGTGACTGTGCCTTAGAGCAGAGATCGAGGGTTTTATCTTGTGGATCACTTGATAATTAATTAATTTCGGAGAGCCAGATCCTTTTAATACCAAATATTAGAGAATAAATATAATCGAAAGCCTAAAGTTATATTAAGTAAACTACTCTGTCCAAAAATTTATGCTAACACACGCTTTTAAAGAAAATATGCATATACTTACAAGATAAAAAAACTTATGTCAACGGAAAAATCCATAACTTAATTTGTAGCAAGAAATAGAAGAAATGAACTTAACATGCAAATCAAGACGCAATCGTTAGAGGCAACTTTTCGAATCAAGCATAGGCCTTTAATTTGAATTTCTAATCATTAGAATGACTTATTTTATATTTACATCATTCTATTGATATTATTCCAAACATTAAAATACTTATCCTATTAATTCTGATTAATTTTTATAATTCCTTTATGCTATTGCGATTTTCAAATTTTTTTAATGTATATGTGCACAATAGGTTATTATTAATTAAGTGAAAAATTATAAATTATGTAAATTTGTGCTAATTTTTAAGAAAGCTTTTAATTACTAGGAGCTTTATTATGCTTTTTAAGTTTATTATGTATTCCTAAGTACTAAGTATAAGCCCAATAAAAAAAATTTTGTCACAAAAATAAATCTGGAATTACGTATGTGAAACAATAATCAGAAAAGGGGGAAATGCATAGTCGTAGATTGATTTTCTCCTCTAGTTAACATTCAATTTTTATAAATTTTTAAGTGTAAATTTTAGTAATATACAATTAGGATAATATTTAAGTTAAATCAATTTTAATATTATAAAACAATGAAATTGGAAATTTTTTTGTCGAATATACACAAACTGGCTGTTAAAAATGTTTATCTATATCAAATTGTTTCAAAATCATGCTCCACTGAATCATCATTCAAGTAAATATTTTAAAATAATTTATTCGAAATTATTATTAATTCATAGCTAGTTTTCTATCAGTTCTATGCAGATAAGTAAGTTTTTATGACCCAAGGATCGAACTGATTTATGCAAATTATTTAAAAAAATTGTACAATTGTAATTTATTAAACATTAATTGTAGGAAACAAAGTTGCAATAATATTCATAATCTTGTTTTTAAATAAGAAATAATAAAAGAATTACAAATACTTTAAATGAAAATCTCAGTAAATTGATGAAAACTGTTTTGAAAAATATTACTTGCAATATGATTCAAATATGAAAGTTTTGAATAACTATGAAAGGCATCAAGACACTGGTTTATTTTGCATAAATTTCATACAGGAAATCTATCTTTTTTTTTTTTTTTACCTGAAACTGCTAGTTTCAATATTTTTAAAAGTTATACCATAGGAAAATATCAAACTACTTTTAACTTTTGTTCATTTATTATTGCATTATTTTTCATATAGATACCTTCTTTACCCTTAAAAATGATATCTCTTTTGATGTTTCTCATATAATTCACAGTATTTTTGGCGTTAACTTAAAATAGCTTAATTTTTCAATGTAATTAAAGTAAACTAATCTATTTATAATTCATATATAAAACTATTTTGAATTTATAAAACAAATATTAGCTAAATTTCAAAGCACTTAACATTCATTTTAAGTAGAGTGGCCTCCAAAACAACTTGTTTGTAAAAAGAATTGATAACATAAGAATTATATTTGTGTATGTAAATCTTCTGAGTTAATTAAATTTAAAAAATGCAGTTTCAGTCAATTGAAAGTAATTAAAAGTCTATCAACAAATATGGTAAAAATTCATGCCACGCATTAAACAAAGAAATCAAAAAAATATTGCTCTTTCAAAAGAAATAATGATTTAGAATTATTTATAAAATTGTAATAAATAAAATCAAATTTATATTTAAAACTTAAAAGTAATCACGTAAAATATGTGAATGCGCTTAATCACTTAGCAGAGTATAAAAGTAATTATTTAAGAATTTTTTGATAATTGCCCAATATGTGCTTCATGGTACATATATATATATATATATATATATATATATATATATATATATATATATATATATATATATATATATATATATATATATATATATATATATATATATATACTTTTTTATTAGTATGCTTGAAAATTTAATCTTTATCTTACTCATTTTCTTGTAGAAATAGAAAAGTGACTTTAATGAGAGGTTATCTTCATACTCCTAAAGGAGGAGAGCCAGCAAAATTAGAATTAGTCATGGGTCCATGTGAGTACACACATTCAATCTGATTTGTGCTAAGATCATCTCACTCTCTCTCTCTCTCATTCCAATTTTTAAATACAAATTATCATTAAGAAGCACACATTTCTCAACTAAATAATGTATAGTCTAAGAAATATTTATACTGGAACATAAAATCAAAATTATTTTTCGTTTCATATAAATTCAAATAACATTTCAGACTGTTGGTCTAAAATTATTTAAATTAAATTCAAATAATTTGAGATTTTTTATATTTATTATAATAAAGCTAAAAATGCAGCGTTCCTTAAATATATTCAGCATGTGAACATTTAAAATAAAAATCACTTTCCCGATACATATATACTAATTGCATTGCATATTTTTAGAGTATTTATGAAATTTATGCTACACAGATCCTTCTAGAAAATACAAATTCAAATAAAACGAAGTTTTCTAGCTATTTTCTTCAAAACTCTAAGTTTCACATGTTTCAAAATAACCATATATTACTTCCTGTGTATCAGAGCAAATAATGACGGGTGATAACGGAGACTTTGAAAATGAAGCTCCCTCATCACTCGCCATTGTTTAACAAGTATTTTCTAATACCGAAATATAACTGAGCATTTGAATAACAATTTATTGAAGTTTATATTCACTATCATTTTCAAAAGTATGCATGTTTATTTTCCATTTTCACTTCGATTACTAACTGCTGGTGTGATACCAAATAAGATTTTAAATACTTTCTATTGAGTCCTCAATTACAAAATTGTCATCAATGCTTATATTTAGCACAGCACAGTTGCACAGTTTTAATATATAATAACTCCAACTATAATGCTTCAAGCCTCCCCTTAATTTCTGAAATCAAATTTCGTTTCTTAGTTGTTTTATTTCTTACATCTTTTCAATCCTTTAAAAGCTAAAATATAATATCGAGAATATATTATTGACTTTCTTAAGTGGTTTGAATTTTATTCTGAAATCAAACATGTTAAAAGACTGTTTTCTACTACTGACTCGCAAGATTTGATTAATGCTTGGATCCATTTATATGAAGTTTGCAGTGGTAAGTTGATAAATTAGCTCGACATTTAAAATAGTTATATATGGTTGACAGCTGGTATTATCAACAATTAAAAATTATTATTTTTTTTATTTTCCATGCAAGCATTGAAAGCATGCTTTAATCTGACATTCATTAACTTGTCTGTCATCCATATTTATTACTTTATATTCGACAAGAAGGTTTACGAGCTTCCTTACTTGTTTTTAAAATAACAAGAATTATCACATTTTGAAATTATTACAAGCTTTTCTATTTCCAAAATATAAATATATGCAAAAATAAAATTAAGTTTCATTTATATTTTTTTCTTATACATTTCATATATAGGTTTTCACACAGAATATGTGTGTGTGTTAAGATTATATATATATTAGGACTTAATTTTGTTAACACAAGATTAGTATTTAGTATTTTCTAATTTAATATATTTTTCTAATTCCTTTGCAAACTATAAGCCATACAAACATCATTTTAATTTAAAATTAATTTACATGCCCTTACAACTAAATGAGATAAAAAAAATGTATTTAGCATTTCATGTTACATTTTTATCTAAATTAAATTCTGGTTTATTTATTTAACTTCATTTTTTTCACGAAAACAGGAACAAAAGCTCTCGTACTTAAATTTATTTAATTTAAATTTGTTGAGTGTTTTAAAACTCTTTTACATCACCTTGGACTCTAATGACAGGGATAACTTCTTATTTTAAATTTCAAGCTTTTAATATTTAATCTTTTTTTATATATTAAATTATTTTATAAGTTTATTTTATAATTTATTAACTTATGTAATAAAAATTTAATATAAAAATATTAATTTTAGGCTACATTAAAATAATCAAAGTGATTTTTTTAAAATACAACCTATTTACTACAATACTAAATTTAGGAATATTTCCTCATTTTACCCGAAAACTGAAATCAATTGTGGGTCTTAGAAAACAAAAAATTTTAATGTATTTTGAACAATTCCGTAGTTTTCTCTATGTAAAGCACATTCAATACAAAATACGCAGTAGAAGACTTGCATGTGCTGCAAGATTCACACTTAGTTTAAAGTTAGACAATTACTTAATTAAACTATTAATTAGACTCTTAATTAAAATACAATTAATCAGACTACTAAATTCAATATATATATATATATATATATATATATATATATATATATATATATATATATATATATATATATATATATATATATATATATTGAATTTAATAGTCTGATTAATTGTATTTAAAAATTGGAATTTAAAAATAAATATTTTAATAAAGAGTTTAAATAAAATAAATATATAATAAAGAATTTAAAAATAAGACAATTAATTGCTTCAACAATCAAGTTGAGCAAGGTAACAAGGAGCTTAAACTTGTTGAAGAACTATTTTTGCTTCTTAGGTATTCTGAGTCTTCAATTTAAATACTTCAAGAAAATTGAAAAGTTGAAACAAAGAAGTACAGTTATCTAAAAAATAATGCATGAGAATAATGATAAACTAATGTTAATATTAAATTTTTTTATTACGAGAAACTACAGTTTTGTAACTGCATATTTACATGTAATTTCTTATGAAAAATGACAGTGGAACTTTCATAAGAGTATAGTCAATATGTATCAGTTTTAATTAAATACAATATTTTTAGAAATATCGTTAAAAATCTTAAATATTTTTAAATGCACCACATGCTCACTAAATGTTTATAACCAAATTTTAGATCTTTTAAGTTAAAGAGTTGTTTGCGTAATATTTTGGCAATTCATAAGTAAAACCTATTGATAAAACGCATATGTTCCAAAAATAAATATAAATAGGAACTATAATTATTAAACTGAATAATCAATAAGTAATTGTGATAATTATAATAATTAACTTTAAAATATGTATTCAATATTTATATATACGTACAAATTAAATATATAGGGTAATTATATGAACAAGAGAACTTGACATTAATAATCAATCTTAAGGTTTCGGTAATTAAACATAAAACATGTAAATTCATGTTTATGATGACAAAGAATATTTCGTTATCACAAATTATATCCTATTTGGAAAGTTGTGAAAACGTATGAAATTTTTAAACTGATTAATATAAAAGAAAACTTTAATAATCATTTATGTGATTTTTACAGTATCCTTATATCTTCAGTATCATGTCATTGACACTAATTATAATGATTATGCTGTAATATGGGGATGCTTTGAATCACCGAAATATAGTCCAATTTTGGGACATACTGGTAAGTTAAGATTTATTATAACTTATAAATGAAAACACTAATTAGACATTTAAAAAATTGATTTTGGGATTTTTTCATATATAATTTTATGATATACATTAGCTTTTATTTTCAGTAAAATAATAATTAAAATTTAAAAAATATTATTTTTTTATCAGATAGGTTTAATTGGTTCAAAATCAAAAATTTTCTAAAATTTTGGATTGATACTATTAAATGTTTTAAAACACATAAAATAACAATTTCAATTACAGAAGTTGGTTTAAAAAATCATAGTTTTCATTTTAATACATTTCATTCTAGAAGCAAATGTGCATCTGTTTCATTGACAAAATGTATTTTTCCATCCTGCGTTTTGTTTTCTCCTCAAAATGTCAAAATACAAGTGTTTTGTTATTTTCTAGAATCTTGGATTGCAATTTAACAGTTTTAAATTCACCATGAAAATATTTTTGAAACTAATTTAATATTCATTCATAACAATTTAAAGGCAAAATAAATATTAATAAAGATATAAAATAATTTTGTATAGGATGAGAAAGTCAATAAAAATTTTGGAAAATTTGAAATCACATCTTAGATTGATTAGTGTCTAAAAGGATTTGAAAGATACATTAGCTATCAAAAATGGCATTAAAAATTAAAATTTTCAAAATACTGTTAAATATCATAATTCTATTATCTTACATTGGTTTAGTACTGTAGAAGATTTTCTTAAAATCCTTATAACAAAGAACTCACAGTGGCCTAGTGATTTGACAGTGTTTCTTAAAATGAAGGGTCACACGTGTGATTCCAGCTATTATTGAACAACTGAATATAGGTATTGCACTTCTGCTTTCTGCATGCATGACTGTCAAGATAGTTGCTTGGGAGTGTTTTGGATTTCTTCATTTGCGATATATGAATAGGCCCACAATCTATGAAAAGTCCTTTTGGAAGGCAATTTGTATGGTGGGTATTAAAATGTCTTACTACAGCCTTCGGCTACTAGGTTGTTCAATACAAGATGTCAAATGTTCTTTTAAAATAACTTTTATGATTCATTATATTCATGTAGAAATTTAACTTTTACTTCAGTTAATGGAAATATAGTTCATAAGCTGACTTTGCAAAAGTATATACTTGCATTAAAATAAATGATTTACAGCATTTTTATTAGCACAAGAATAACTTGAAAAATATCATGTAGAAAATGAGGAAGAGCTGTTTTACTAAATAATGTAATGAGTATTCGTTTGAAAGTTGTCTGCTCAGTCACTTTCATAATTTTTTTTCATTTAAAATTACTTTATCCATATTTCATTTAAAATTCCTTAACCCATATTTTATTTAAAATTACTTAATCTATATTTCATTTAGAATTACTTAACCCATATTTCATTTGAAATTACTTAACACATATTTCATTTAAAATTACTTTATATATATTTCATTTAAAACTACTTAATCCATATTTCATTTAAAATTACTTAATCCATATTTCATTTAAAATTACTTTATACATATTTCAATTAAAATTACTAAATCCATATTTTATTGAAAGTTACGTAACCCATACAAAAGTAGTTGTTTGGGACAATTTTTTCCTATATTGGATATCTTTTCCTCATTTCATTTTACCATTCACTAAAATCCTCTGAATATGATAATAAAATTATGAAATTAAAACTTAGAAAAATTTTAAATGATATAAATATTTCAAGAAATTTTGCTGTTTCTTGATCACCACATTCTGTATGCCTGATTAAGTAAGATTTCAAAGATTCCAGATTATACAGTTATAATGTAAATAAAGCTTAATTATGTTTTGAGGTGACTTATTCATTTACAGTGTTGAGTAGAAACAGGGCTTGTGAGTGAAAGAGAGAACTCTATTCCCAATCCTAGATACTTCTCACTTTGAAAACTGCTATCGGATATTTACTTACTAAATATTTATCAGACTTCGGACATTTCAACCATCAGTTTAATTTAAAAGAATGAAGACATTAGTGCAAAAAAGTATGAGAATAAAACAATTTTTGAAATAGTAAAGATTTTAATGGATAAAATTCAAATGACACTGTTGCTAAGCAGAGGATAACTTAATAGACTTGAGCATTTTAGTGGAATACTGTAACTGTTATTTTTTAGATTGATCTTGGTGATCTAAGCCACTGGTTTTTGGAGAGTGTGAGGGTCATGTATCACAATTTGGAAAAATCTCAACCACTTGTATAATAAATGGCAATATTCTCCGTTCATTATTGAACAATTATGATGTTGAACATTTAGTCTTTTACTCTGAGAAATACTGTCTTTCAGATTCATCAAAGTATTATATAAAGATACTAGGAATCGTTTTGTAAAAAAATAATAAATAAGAGGAATAATTTTAAATAAAGAAAATGAAATTTATTTTAAGAAAACCTTTCTTACAGGGAGGAATTTGATTTTTTAGAAATATAACAGCACGCAAATTCAAGCACTTAATTAACTTATTTAAGTTAAATACAAAATATATTTGAAATGAAGTTACTTAACTTATGTGTAAAGCTGTTGAATATTTAAATTTTCACCCTTAAAGAATTTTGATGGTCTCTCTCTCTCTTTCTCACTCTAACTAATGAAAAATATCTGCTACAGAATTAAAACTAATAAAATGACAAAAATTATATTGAATAATTTCCTGAAACTGTTTTTCTTTCATTAATGAATTATTTTTCCGTTATTTATCAAATAACGAATGAAAATTTTAAAACAATGATATTTTCGATCAAAAATTTTATTGTATGCTTATGAAAATATTTAATGAAATTTTTGAAACATTCTAACTTAGATGCATAAAGAGTGTAATGTAAAAATTTTAACCTTGAAAAATTGCATTTTATTAGAAATGAGTTGGTATTCAGAAATATTTATTTATTTCTGAATCTATATTTATTTCTGAATATATATTTATTATTTTCAGAAATAATATTTTGAAATACAATTAAGTGCAATTTGAATAAAATTCAACCCATTACAAAATTGTTTAAATAATAACTAAAGTTTGTAGAACATTAATAGTTTCATAGGAAAATATTAAACACAAACAGCAGTTAAAATATTTGATAAAAAAAAATGAGACAGTTTAAGGAACATAGTGTAATTTCAACTGAGCTGCAAATTTATCACAAAACTTTAAATGCTTTATTTAATCTACATAATTTAAAGACACATTATAATTTCATATCATACAAAGCAACTAAATGAAATCAAAACAATATTCTTAATTTTAAAGAAACATAATCAAATATTCAGAAGGAATTATTTATTCTCCAATTTAAGTAAGTATGCAATGAATTAATTCAAATATAAATGTAAATATTTATACTACAATATTTTATTTTAATTGTGAATTTAATACAAATAAATTATATATTTTCCTTCATAAAATTTTGAATAATAAATAATTTTTATTCATCTAGAAAACTTATGGATACTGTCCCGCAACAAAACCCTGCCAGAAGAATTCAAAGAAAAGATTTACAGTAAGCTAGACAGCATGAATATTAGTCGTGCCGGTCTAGTTGACACTAATTTTACAAATTGCACAACTCCAAAGTACCATGAGCGTTAGAAAATAGGATAAAAACATCACTAACTGTGTTCTGAATAAAATCTCGTTAAGATTACTAATATGTTGGAGACAACATAGAATTCAAGAAACTAAATATTTAGTGACAAATCTGTAAGAAAATTCATCATATCTCATGAAAATTGTAAGTTAATTTATTACATTAAAATATTTTTTACAAAAATTTTCAGTTTTAAAATAATTTTTGCATATATTAAAAAAATGCCTAATTCAATATGAGCTATTTTTGAATTATAGTTTTTATTTATTTTATTTATTATTTATTTATTTATTTATTTATTATTATTTTTGCAATGATAGTACAAAGCTTTTTTATTACTGTTGAGTATAGTATTCAAACTATTATAAAAATATAAGCATGAAAATAATTTAGAAATAATAGTGCAATAATTGATTAAAATATAAAGCAACTGATATAAAAGCCAATTGCGCTATTTAAAATAGTTATAAATAAATGTATTGTATCAATAAAAATAAATAATTTGCAAAGAAACGTAAACATTTCATAATATTTTTAATGATTTTTAATTCTTTATAAATAAATTAATTATTTTATTTAGACATTTTTTAAATTTAAACAAAGAATATTAATTTTGAATTCACTTAATACATAATATTATAAAATAGCTTTTAGAGAATTTTTTATCAATTTAGTGAATATAAGAAAGAAAACATTCCACATTTATTTTAAGAATTATATGTAGTCAGCTGTTGTAAATCATCATGAAAACAATTCAGTTAGTCTGATAAAATGCATAGTATACTATACAAGTTAAAGAAAATCTAATATCAATGAAAGTGTAACCAAGAAAAATTTTAAATATAAAGCACACGTACAGTTAGTAAAGAATAGTTTCCTTAGTGTATTAAAACATGTTTTTTCTTTATAAATTATATTAAATTTAAGTTATGCTAAATCAATTTATGTATTTGATTTTTTTATGAAATTCAAATTCAAATTAAATGTATATAAATATAAGCTATTAACGTTAACAATTTTTATCTTTCCTATAATTAATATTTCTTATAATTAATAAATTATTCAAAATATATTATGTACACTAATGTACATAAATTAAGGATAGTTCAAAATCACACAGAAATTAAAGTTTAAAATAAAAATTTCACATGTGTGTAGAATTATCACACACATCTTGAAGAATAATATGCAAATTACAAGAAACCACCAGATGGCGCCGATAGTACGTCACAATGACGAGAGTGTAAGAGAGGGGTATATAAGGAATGGTTGCAAGGAAGTACAATTGTTCACAAGCGCTTTAAAAGTCTTTCAGTGCAATAGCTACATAGTTATGGCACAAAGGAAGCATTTGGATGATGTATTACATGGTAGAATAATTGGCCGTCTGGAATGTGGACGTACATAGCTGGAAGTATCCGAGGAGCTTCATCTCCAGGCAGAGTGTCATTTCAAGGCTTTAGAAACGACTCCAAGATGATGGTAATGTGAGTAGACGATACAGCACTGGTCGCCCCCCGAGTTACAACACTGAATGAGGACCGGTATTAATCAATTACTGTCAAAAGAAATTGACGGAGCATGGCATCAGACCTGTCTCGTCAGCTCTCTTCAGCTACTGGTACGACAGTTTCAAGGCAGACTATGTACAGACGCTTAGGGCACATTGGTCTATATGCTCGTAGGCCTGTCGGATGTGTTCCACTTACCGCAACTCACTGTCACCTACAGTTAGCCTGGAGTAGAAAGCATGCATTGTGGACACCGCAACAGTGGTCTTGTGTTATGTTTTCCGACGAGTCAAGCTTTAGCTTCCTGTCTGATTCTCGCCGGACTTTCATATGGAGAGGGCTAGGTACCCATTACCACCAAGAGAATACCATTGAACGACACCGTTACGGTGGTGCAGGATTGCTCGTTTGGGGTGGAAATATTTTGGGTTCAAAAACTAACCTGCATGTTCAGAATGTAACCATGACAGGCCACACCTTTCGGGATGCCATTCTGGAACAACATGTAAGTTAGCTTCGGGACGCCCTGGGTGCAGAATTTCTGTTTATGGATGACAAAGCCAGTCCTCACCGTGCAAACATTGTAAACGAATGCCTTCATTTGGAGGATATCACCCGTAAAGGCTTGCTAGCATACTCACCGGACTTGAATCAAATAGATCATGTAAGGGACATGCTTGGCAGACGAATTGCAGCCCATCAAACCCTCCCACATGTCTACCGGAACTCAAGACATCATTGCTTGATGAGTGGTGTAATATTCCCCAAGATCAAATCGATAATTTGATACTCAACATGCCTAGGCATTGTACGGCATATATTGCTTCGTCTGGGGGCATACTATGTATAAACTATCATACCAACTATGTTATATTGGTTTTTGTAAATAGGTTCTTTTTTTAAATTTGCTCTAGTTAGTAAAAATTCCAATTTTTATTAATGATGTCAAACATATAGCCTCAATTTTACTCTTTATCTTTTGTTTAATAAATAGACTACAAATAAGTAACATTTGTTTTGCTTCTGACTCTTTCTGTGCTTGCACTAGCATTGTCTTTAATTTATGGAGATTAATAAGTCGAGTGTAGATTAATGAGAATATATTAAATACGCGAAATCAAAACGTGCTACTTGAGCTAAATATGAACTCCTGAATAATTATAACCAGCTCTTTCGGTTCGGTTTTGAAACAATATTGCTGTATCGATTTTTGATTTAGAGATTTTGCATGTTTTTTTCTTTTTTTCATATTTTGCGCGATATGATGTACTTAATTGGGATCTACTTATTCTTTATCAACATTTCTAAAAGTTCTATACTCTTCTCAATGTTTTTTTAAATACCTTTTGTTCATTAAAATTCTAAATAAAATTACCACAAGAAGCACAGAAAGGGATAAGGAACGTGAATTAAGTGAGCACTGGTGAAAATGAGTGATTACTTAAATATATTTTAAAAGCAACGTTCTAAAGCCTATGAATCATAATTATCATTTTCTACACTATGCTACAGTTCATACATTGTAGAGACTGGCTAGAATAGACTAATGAGAGACAAGGCAATCATTAACCAGACGTTTTTAATTGATAAAAGATCAGAAGAATGAGCTAACATTGCAATAATTAAACATGCTCTAAATCAAAAAGAAGAAACTAAGTAAAATGACATGTAGTTATACATTATCTTGTCGAAACGTTGTTTTATGGATCCTTGAAAGCAGGAAACTGGTATGTGAACTAAAACATAAGAAATGTTTCATTATCTGTACAAATTAATGACATTGTGGAAAGAAAGAAATATAGAAACATATATCCAATGGTACCCCATACTCTCACTAAAGGAAATGGATGAGTATGAAGATGTCGGATGCCAAATGATTAAGTAAGGTAACCAAATTAACAACGCGAACCAATATAACTCTTGCAATGTATATGCTCTTGCATTCATAGTATATATAAAAAAAGGACAGATTGCCAAAAATTAATTCATAAAGTTAGTCTATGGAACAGCTCAGTTATGTGATACCCTTTAGTATCTCAGTGAACACAGCACTACACAATCTGATAAGTGCAAAAAACATGTGTGACATAAGAGTGTTGAAAGTATACGGCTGCCTGAATTACAATCACCGTTTCTTTTGTTAGTGGTGGACTCTAATGATTGTGGAACTTATGTAATTAATGATGGTTCAATGACTAAGTCAAGGGATGGAGTCTCTTCATCCAACGTGACTTCAGATGATGAAGTCTATAAGAGAATGACATAAAAATTCTGAAGCACATGACTATATCATTCCAGTGTTTAAATGCAAGAGATATCATATAGGAAAATGAAGAAACTATACATAAGTTTTTCCTGCCAATAAATATTTTTCTTCTAATGCCCGGCTGCCCTTAGAATATACCTATTCCTATTAATATGCCCTTAGAATTCAGGGCTATAATGGGCGAAGGGATGACATCTTATACATGAGAAGTATTGGGGGTCTTCTATTTGGTCCCTGATTCAAAATCACAGACTCCACCCGGCTGCTTCTATCTAACTGGTAGAGTACAATTCAGGGCTAGGTACAGGGAAGCATGCTGGTGCAACAACAGTGGGGCTACATGTGGGCGTGCCATCTTCACCTCGACAGTAAATGGATAAAGACAAAAACATAGAGAGAAAGGAACATCCATGCTTGAAACAGGGACCTATTGCTTCGAAATTAGGGATGCTAACCTCTCCGCCATCGGTCAATTGTATAATAAATTTAAATAATTTTATTTCTGAGAATGTAACAAATTAATTATAATCTTTTATTTTTACAAATAATCAACTCAAACCTGTATACATTGTTATTTATATATATATTGTTTTTCCATAAGGAATATTAAAATCAAAACAATTCAGTTAATTTAAAAACTTATTTCCAAATGAAATTTAACGTTTATTAATAAAATTAATGTTTACTTAATATTTAAATAAAAATGCTCGAGTTTGATTTTTAAATTAGATGTTAGAAAAATTATTCAGAACATTTTTTAGTCTAATTTTAATTATAGTAAAGAATACCGCATCGTCTTTCAGTGATCAGTGTTGTAGTTTTGTTTTCACTAGAATTAACAACTACATCTTTGGAGGTTTTAGAGGACAATTCCTTATAGTTGAGATCAAATGAAGAGATTGACTCTTCAGTTGCACCCTCTTTAACAAATGTTTGTATAATGCGCCAATCTAGGGAAAGATCTTACTCCGCGAGAAATCAGCGTGTATTTAAATTCTTCATATAAGATAGATTGACGGTATCAAGATCAAAACCATAACATTGTCACAAAAACCTAGTAACAGCGGCTTTAAGCGCTGCTTATATATAACAAATTAATAATTATAATTAATTACTTTTAAAATTTATATCTCAGTTAAAATTATAACTTTTTGAATCGTTAATGTTATATCTTTTAAAATATATAGATTCTTAATTTAGTAAAAAATCACAAATTTTCAAAATTCAGAAGCAAATTATATAATTTTTAGAATTGAACTATATATTGACAAGGTTTTCAAAAATATAGCTAAATCAGCACACAGAAGCTTACATAAATCATATTTTATCACCATATTAACCTCCTTTAATTAGAAATGGAACAAATGGAGACAAGAAAATAAACTTTGCTTTCTTACATCGTTTACAAATATAATGAAATACATATAAATGCTTGCTTACACAACACAAGCAAAGAAGTACTGATAAATCGTTCCAAAATGTACAAAATAATCAATATGCTTCAGGAGCAAGTTTTGAGTTTAAGGCATTTAACTTACGACAGCAATGTTCGCTGTTTTAATGAACTCAAAAGATAATAAATATAATTTGATTATATAAATGTTTACATTTTTGTGGATTGTTTTTGATGAATTTTGTACTTTCTTGGTGATTATCTTAGGATCTGAATAAGAAAAATCAGCGATTAGCTTCATTTGTATGGTCATGTTAATTGTGATCTACTCTACATTTTCAAAATGAAAATTCTCATTAGAGAAAAATATATATAATCTAAAAAATGAATATTTTTGTACCTGCTTTTTGCATTTATATGTACTTTTTCTTCTAACAGAACAATAGTTTTAACATTAAGGTGATGACAAAACCTTCAGCAAAATCAAGATTCCTGAATTCATATTACTTTCATCATATTTGATGTTATAAAAACTGATTTGCCAATGAAGTTTTGTTTAATTATTTTCTACATTGTAAATTATTTTTTATTAGACATTAATTATCAATGTAAGAATTTTATTAAAATCACTTGTTTCTATTATTTATTGAGAATTATACATTAGAAAATTATAAAAACTTAAAACAATTATAAATATTTCTATGTGAATTTAAAGTTTAAAAACGGAAATGTTTTCTGGGAATATTTTCAATTTTGATTAATAAAATTAGTTTAGCTTTGATTAGTTTTAGTGATGGATTTCTGTGGAGAATTGACAATTCTTTTTTTTTTTTGTCATGACAGATATTTATTTTTGAATAGCTTGATCCATAACTCAACATATATTAACACATTATATCCTGGTATGTCAATGATTTCAGACACATGACGGGGATCAATGGCGTTGAAATCAAACTATAGCCTTTTCTTCCTTTCTTTGACATTTCATGATCAGTTCAAATCAAGCAGTATATTGTAACAACTAAACACTTTCTGGTTTTTTTTTAACTCAACATTATTTTTGCACAGGAATGCTAATTAAACCGAAATTGGTGAAACTGGATTCTGAGCAATTGCAGGCATCAAGCTCCAAACTGTTATTATGATGGACAGCACTAATCTTTATCCTGGCAACTAGGCCTTTTTCTTCCTTGATGAGACAGCTAAAATGATTGCAGAATATTACAAAGGCATAAATGCTTACAGAGAAAATGTGAGAGAAGTGATTAGTTCAAAACCCTGGAGGTACCGTGGTAGTACTTCACGCTCCCAAGGCACAAACTCAATCCTCAAAATGGGCAGCATCAGTTCAGCCTTTCATCTATATTCAGTCGATCAATAAAACTGAATACCAAGCATTCTTCAGAATTAAACACAGGGGGTTTTGTGTTAAGCTGACCATAAAAACAGGATATATGTTTCACTTCTAAGGGAGCTCGGTTATGAAAGCATATGGGCTATTTTGCAACTGGTTTAGTTGCAATGTGGAAATAAAAATATTACAGAAAAGTTAATTTTTAAAATCTTTCTATGTATTTATTTCTAACTCAAATGCAGCAGAAAAACGTAATAAATGCAACAAAATATTACTTATTTTGTTGTAATTTAAAAATGTTTAACAAAAAATTCTGCATAAATGAAAGGGAATTTCAATTTACATAGGCAAATGCATTTAATTCAAACAAAAACTGCATGTTGCTTTGACAAATTTATATTGTTCTTATTAAATGATTAAGGGGTAAATAATTTTCAAGTCCACATAAAAATAAATTTTATATTGATGAACTTTGAGCAATTTTCTGTAAACTGAAAAAAACCAAAAAATTATTTTCAAAGAGTTGTAAACCGATTTCACAGGTAAATGTTTAATGCAAAATTCTAAAAACTGAGTTTTATAGTAGACTTAGTCACACCACATTGAAAGTAATACAAGCTGTCAAAATAAAGAAAATTCAAGTTTAGTTATGGTGGTGAAAATCTCATTTATATTGGTATTTTTAAAATCAGAACAATTATTTAACTTTGCAGTTTAATTAAATAGTTAATGACAAAAAAAAAAGCCATGACTAAAATTTGAGTAACACTTTGAGAAAACTTTTCCTCTGGCCATTTCTATTAGAAAACTCCAACCTTTGTATCCATAAATTTGATATCTCTAGAAATTAGATGTTTCCATGTTAATCTGTGATAAACAATATATATCAATAAATGAAACAAGATTAATATGCAAAATGAATTTTTAGCTCTTTGTTATATAAAACGAATATGAAGAAATGGGAAATAACACATCCAACATATAATGAAAGACCTAACTTACCTAATGGTACTTGTAAAAGAACTTTTAGCAGAAACTATTATTAATTGTAATATTTGGAATAGCATTTTATCTGTCTTTTGATATAGTTACTGGAACCAAGAAAATTTTAACCCGAGGAATGGAAATTTTAAAAAGAAGTTGACAAAGAATATCAGTTATAAAGTTAAGAAAGCTGAGCATGTGTAAAGATAAATGAGATTAATTTTATAAAATTCATTTTAATATTTCTCTCACTCTGACACAAAAATTTTTAAAATCAGTATACATTTCTTAGTGTAAACACAGAAGAAAATTATAAAAAGGAAAAGTAAATGTAACCTATCAACTCTGAAAGTAAAATACAGAAATTAAAAGAAAAAACCTAATGTTATTTAAAAAAATAAATTTTTTCACAAAAATGTAACAGAGATAGTTATTTAATTATTCAAAAAAACTTACTGGAAAAAATGCTTGAAAAAAAATAGACAAGCAAATTGAGAAAAAGTATTAATCATTTTTTTTACCATAAATATAAAAAACATAGTGTGCCCTTGCACTGTGACCAATAATTTTATTAATATTACACATTTCTTTCTGATGTACTTAAGGATACAGCTCTAACACCCATCATAAAAATAAGTGATAAGATAAAATATATTTTCCCCATACTTAAAATTCAAGTGTAAGCAATATTTTTATTAAAATTTAATTAATTGCTTTAAATAAAATTTTGACATATTATACTGTCATATAGATAATGTATATCTTTTATATTTTCTAACTATTAAACACACACACACATATAATATAAATTCAAATCAAATCAAAAATATTTATTAACAACCAAAGCTATGCTCCTTGGCTAGTGGTCAGTGTGCCTCACTACAGATACAGAGGTCCTGGGTTCGAATCCCGGTTATGGCATGGATGTACTTTTTTTCTCTCCCTTTCTCCCCTGTTCTTGTCTTTTCCTTGTGTGAATGGGCTGTGAATGGTTGTCTACTCTATAAACGGGTATCTATGGCATTTGTGCATTGAGGAAGTCAGACTCCACACCAAAAATCACGGTTCAGTTGAAAAAGTAGAGCAGCGCACCCTATAATGCCAGCCTAGCTCTGCCACAAGAAAACCAAAACAACACTTCAACACCAAAATAATTCTCTGATAAATTCATAGGACTCAAGAAAGTTATTTAAAAATTTTTTTTGTTTTAATAATAAAATTTATATAAACAATATTAACATTTAAAAATTAAAATACATAAATTAAAAGTACATATTATTCATTTCATTCTTTTAAATCACAATGTATAATTGTAGAATTCAATTCGCTAAGAATCAACAATTAATATGCATGATTTCACTATAGGTATCAAAAGTAGCATTTATTATCTAAAACAAATAAAATGTGAAGTTAAATTTTATTGCACATTATTTTTATAATTCAAAACTATAAATTTTATTTTATATTTGCAAAATTAAAAAAGAAAAACATGCAAAAGTAAAACAGCATTTTATACATATGCCTATGCTACATGTATTATGCAAATTTGAATCAAATACAAAAAATTTTCAACATTTTCATGCTAAAATGATATAAAAATTTTGAAGACTTATGAAAGTTACATAAAAATTGTTACCTCGGTCATGAAAACTGTTATGGGCATTGTAGGCCTTGGCCCACACGGGCTGTCGTGCCATGGAGTTTAGTTTAGTTCTCTCAAAACACAAAAGCACCCAAATTAGACGAACACATATAAAAAAATTTTAAAAATTTCAAAACCATTGATTAACTGTTTTTATAAAAATCAAAAGTAATTTAATTTCGAAAAGATCCTGAATTGACTATGTCAAATTTTTATGCCAATTATTTTTATAAGTATTCAATAATGGTTCCAAAACAAGGTAACTTAAAATTTTACAATGATTATTTAGGAGAAATGACAAAGTTGGCATATTAATATAAGTTCAAAATTCAAATCTTCATCATCATAACAAAAGAATCCATCAAGCTCAGAACTTTGGTGTTTCTAAAACTGAATTATTTTCTCACACTATGATTCCATACATATTAAAATACAATTCTTTCTAATGTTACAAAAGAAACTTATTCTTGATACTCTTGGAGTTGTACAGAGTTAAGCTATAAATAGAAAGAATATTTTCAGAAGTGTGCAAACTATAATACACATAAATAAAAATAATAAATCCATACAAAATTTTATATCAAAATATAGTCATACTATTCAAATATCATATGAAAGTAAAAATATCATTTACCTTAAAACTTCAGATGGAAGTATTAATATAAATAGCCCTTAACTTAAGAAGTCACTTAGCACAAGGGTTAAATGTTCAAGGATAAAATTGGTTTGTTTTTTATTTTATTTATTTATTACATTACATATATTCAGACTTGTGTGCTTGATTCTTGAGATCCGCTTGCAAGTCTTCGTCGATAATAGGACAAACAGCACAATGACAGATGTACAACCACAGAAGAATAACGAAGAAAACACCCAGGGCCATGGTAGGAATCGAACCCACACTCCTACGCTCTCAAGCGATTAGCGGTGATGCTTTAGACCACTCAGCCACGGAGCGCCCTAAAATTGGTTTGTCATTTCACTAGCACTTTTCGCACATGCAGCCGGAATCGCCAACTTCAAGAATATAAATACTTACTAAAATTGGCATCACTGCATTAAAAACAAAGTAATCAAAAAAGTTTTAAAAGTTTTATTTGAATTAAAACCCCAAAAAATTAAAACAAATTTAGAAACTGAAATTTTAGTTTTCCAACAGAAAATTACAAAACTGAAATTATAGGGGATAAAAAGTAAATTAGAGGTTGAGAATTCAACTCTCCTAGATAAGTAATAGAACATGGCTCAAATATAATTTATTCTTGATGATTACATTTATCAAGATAATTTGTAATTAGAGAATCAATATAAAATTAACACATTTCATTTATTAAAATCAAGGAAAGGCACTCTTTCCCAAACACTGACTCTCTTCTTCTCTACTTCACTAACTGTTCCTTTACTTACACCAAAACATGTAAGGAGCACTTTATTAGACCTTAAAAAAAATTAAGGTTTATTTATCCATGAGTTACAATAAAAGAATGGTGTTAAGAACATGAACTAGATTTTAATTAGTTAAATTTCTATTAGGTTTCTTGTCCTGAAAGATGTATAGGAGCATTATTTATTAGAAATAAGTCAATGACATCTCATTTCTAACGAATATATATTCTATGAATTAACTAAGCTCTTAATTGATTTAATCTGTAAAGAGGTGGTATCACACAAACACTACAGTTAGTACTTTAAATCACATTTAGTTTGCTCTTCTAGACTAAGTTTATCACATAATTTCTTGCTCTACAAATACTCAATATACATTAAGTTAATAAATTCAAGTTGAACTTGTGTAAATCTATTATTTTTAAGAAAACAGCAAATAAAAATTAATATGACACTCATTAATTGCAAATTTTTCAATGTATTTAATAATAAATAAAAAATTGAAAAATTATTTTGCTCATGAAAAATATTGACAAACAAACTTATTTATGACCTCAAGGTACTTATTTTCATTTAATACATCAGCAAATTTTATTTATGTAGAAAGCACAATGAAATATTATAACATTTCACTAATCATTTTAGGAAATGCTCTTTAAATAAAGAATTTTTAATTTCAATTTGCTCACTTAATAAGCCATTCACTTTAGAAGTTGTTTGTTAAATGAGATTTTTTTGTTTTGATTGTCGCTCAATGGTCATTTTTTGCACACAAAGCCTAATTAGACTGGGACCTACGGTTTAAAGTGTATTCCGAACCACTACAAACATCCATGGCCAAGATGGAATTCGAACCCACGAACTATTGAACTGACGGCAAGAGCGTTAACCATTCGGCTGCCAGCTCGGCTTAAATGAGATTAGACTGCCTTATTGATATCAATACTAAAGAATTTAAACATCATGGGTAATGGTATTTTTCTAAACATTAAACTAATTTAAATTCTTCTTCCAAAAAAGAGTCACATAAATATTTAGAATAGAATACTCCCAAATTATTTTAATGCAACAACTGAAGAATATTTTCCTACTTCATCTAAATACAGGGTGTAGCAAACTATCTTCCTTATTTCGTACTGTAATATAACTCACAAAGTATTTAAATATACCTTTTCATTCATTTTTCAATACCAAAGCTATTTAAAATTTTAGTTTATATAGTTTTAAATACCATATCATGCAAGTGACACCTGCCATTGTCAGTAAACTGGTTGAATTGAATTCTAATGTTCCTCTTCACTATCTCCAGCATATTGATATGTATGTCGGCCTTTTCTCTTTGAATGTTTCTTTTCAGATCAGTTTGTGGGCAGTCAGTATACACATGAGACTTTAAAGACCTCCACAAAAAAATCCACATGGGGGCCAAATTGGGAGAACGCGTCAGTCACTCCAAATTACCTGTTTGTAATGGGGAACCCAGGGAAGTGATTTCATAGCACAGTCATTGATGTCCTCAAAAAATGGGCTGTTGCTTCATCCTGCTGAAACTATATTTCTCCTAAGTGTATTTCATCAAATTGTGGCAAAAAATATATTTTATCATGTTAACATAGCAATTTGAAGTGACTGTGACAATCAGTTCTTTTTCCCTGAAAATCAATGGACCCACAATTCTAACTAATGAGATTGTACAATATACGGTAATATGTGGTGAATGTAAAGGCCTCTGATGTCAGGAATTTTCGACAGTCCATTAGCGCATATTTTGCTTATTAAACAAACCCAATTAAATAAATAGAAATGAGCATCATCACTAAAACAGTCAAATGCATCTTGAGGGACACGGCCAAGAAGTGTTTTACAATCATTTCTTTGAGACTTAAAAACCTGTTTGGAAAGTACCACAGAATGAAGAGTTTGTACACATAAAAATGAGGTTCATTGTGCAAAATTTGTTTAGTAGAACGATGAGAAATTCCAAGCATTGAATGCCATGGTGATCACAAAAAAACAATCTTACGCTTGGATGTTTTCTGGTCACCTGAAGGGGTGTACATCTCCACCTCTTCTTTTTTGCAAGAAAAAGTTTCCTTGAATGTTGTCACCTACAGTGAGTGTAAAAAGTATTCGTACAGTACGACAATTGATTTAAAAGAGATCCGTTCATAAAAATTATAAACATAAATTCCATTTTAATTAATAATAAATACATAATAGAACATATTTCCACTTGTTTCATGTGAAATTTACACAAAAATAATTTTATACATGAATAAATGTTTACAAAACTGTAACAATCCATTATCTTGTGGTGTGAAAAGTATTCGTACACTAAAAGAAATGCAAATTTTTTAGTTATATTTTGTGTGATTGGTTTAGCCATTAAGATGTAGTTAATTGACGTCATCTTGTAAGTTACTTAAAAGGTTCTTCAGTGGATTGGTTTGTTTGTCGCTCAACGGTCATTTTTTGCACACGAGGGCTAATTAGACCGGGACCTACGGTTTAAAGTGGATTCCGAACCACTACAAACATCCATGCCCAAGGTGGGATTCGAACCCACGAACTGTTGAACCGAAGGCAAGAGCGCTAACCATTCGGCTGCCAGCTCGGCCGGTTCTTCAGTGGAAATTTTAATGTAGTGAGTAACTAGAAATTCTGTAATGGGTCGTAAAAGTAAAGAGACAAGTGTTTCCGAAATAGAACTGATTTTAAAGCTCCATAAAAATGATAAATCGTACAACAAGATTTCTGATCTGGTTGGTAGACCCCGTTCAACTGTGCAGTCAATCATAAAAAAGTTTGCTGCCACTCTAACGGTTCAAAACAGTTGTCGTTCTGGGCGACCATGTCTATTGACATCATCTGACAGACGGTTTCTGGTACTTTCATTAAAGAAGGATCCCAAAATAAGGGCTCCTACATTAACATCAGAACTGAAGAACATGGGAAAAGCAGTCTCTGTAAGTACTGTTCGAAATGCATGCAGAAATGAAGGTTTCCATGGCCGTGTTGCGAGACTAAAATTCTTTGTTAGTGAGAAGAATTGAATGCGGCGATTGTCTTTCGCCAAGCAATACGTTATGAAAGTCCAGATTTCTGAAAAAGATTATCTTTACAAACGAAAGTAAATACAACATATTTGGATCGGACGGGAGACGAATGGTATGGAGAAAGCGCAATACAGAAATGCATCCTAAGATTATAGTGCCAACAGTGAAACATGGGAGTGGAAGTCTACTTGTTTGGGGGTGTATGAGTGCTTCTGGGGTGGGCAAATTAGTCTTTATTAAAGACATTTTGAATCATCAACTTTATATTGACATTTTAAACAATAATTTAGGACCTAGTGCAACAAAAATGGGCTTGAATGGTGATTACATTTTTATGCATGATAACGACCCCAAGCACACAGCCCTAAACACAAGGCTCTGGATACTATATAATACCCCAAAGTTCATGAAACTTCCTCCTCAATCGCCGGACCTCAACCCCATCGAGAATTTATGGGACGTTCTTGAGAAAAGCATTAAGCCCAGACATATTTCTAATAAAAATGATTTGGAATCGGCTCTTAATCAAGAATGGGACGCCATATCTAGCTCAAAAACAGCAACATTAGTGGAATCGATGCCAAAGAGACTCAAGGCAGTTATTAGAACTAAAGGATATCCTACAAGGTATAAGCTGTAATATAATGACTGTGTTGGCCAATATATGCCTGATGTACGAATACTTTTTACACCAGAAGATGTTGGATTTTTTCAATTTTGTAAATATTTATTCATGTATAAAATTATTTTTGGTTAAATTTCACATGAAACTAGTGAAAATATGTTCTATTATATATTTCTAATTAATTAAAATGGAATTTATGTTAATAATTTTTATGAACGGATCTCTTTTAAATCAACTGTCGTACTGTACGAATACTTTTTACAATCACTGTATTAAAATAATAAATTTCTGTTCTGCAACAAGTCTCAAAAGTGCAACATTGAAATAATTTTTGAAAAGTGCACTGGGTGGAAATATTAGAGGTACCACACGTTTGAACTTTATGATCTTCTCTCTCAAATGAAATTACTCCCACCTCATTATTTTCCCTAAATTTTGTGTTATTGAAATTTGAAATAAGAAAGTTAGTTTGCTGCACCCTGTATTTAGAAGGCATGAAAATATTAGAATATAAAATTTAAAATTGAACAAATCTGCTTTTGAATTTGCAAATAACAGATAGTAAAATATGAGTTAAAATTGTAATTTTTATATAAGTATGGAAAAAGAATTTAATATCTAAACATGAAATAATAATTTATGTTTCTGAAATTTCTAAATTGTTTCCAAAATAATAAATTCATAGTTTAGTTTCCAAATTGGAAGATCTAGAAATTGATTACCAAGATCAAAAAGTAAGAATCTGATTTAAAGTTAGAAAATAAATGTAAAACAGACTAAGCAATGCTATTGTAGGATTTCAGGAAATTTTGAAATAAAAATTGTAATTTTTAAGTATGTCAATAAACCATAAAAAAATCAATATGATGCATAATAAAACGTTGAACAGTTTTTTTTAAATCCAATATAATGTCTCCTACTCCAGGTCATTTTGCCATCATTTGCTAAGTTACACACCTTAGATTCTTCAAAACACACACAATTGCTACATTTAACACTTCACTCATATAAAAACATTTAATTAAAATTATTTAGTAAATATAAATGATCATGAAGTACATATAGAAGTTATTTGAGATTTTCACAAGATAGGAAATAAAATGTTGCAAAAATCTTTAAAAGGTAATCTGTCACAGAAACTAATGATATGAATAAAAAATTAAACATAATCACAAGTTAAAACAAAGTTAATTATATTGACTGAAATTTCATTAAAGGGATTTTAACAGATAAATGTTTCTGATGCATTTTGTTAAAGAAATGTTAATCTTTACATTTGATTATTCAAAATTTATGAAAGACCTTATAACTCACACATTTTGTAAATAAGGATATTTTTTTCAGGTACAACAAAACTTATATCATCAACACAAATTTTCATATAGAGCTAGATGTGTTACATAATATTAAAGAATAACTTTATTATACTTTACTTCCCCAACTGCTTTTGAAACATAAGACAAATTTGTTCAAGAATAAATTATGCAATCTCAGATAGATATAAATCAGACAGAGAAATTTTTATTTTTCACATAACCTGTAGAATAAAAAATATATAAAACAAATGTTTTCTTAATATCATTTAAGTAGCTAGAAGTAATTGAGATATTTATCTATGGAAATGAATGCTATTTATACTTAATTAACTTCACTATTATATTTAAAGAAGGCAGCTGAAACATTGAGCCTGGGACTAAGCTTTCTTTTACAACTCTAATTTATATTTGCTTATTATTTTAATTTTTTAAATCATAGAGCACTAGGCTTATTTTTTTTAGTTTCTTTCTTTAAAGATATGCTTGAAATATAATATTTAAAAACTAAGCTCTAAATTTTTATCCTATTTTTAAAAAAATTACAAAGCCACTACATTATTTAAAAACAAATCATGCTCATAAGCAAAATAAAGAATTAGACTTGATAATTGCATTGTTTTGATAATTACTTAAGTTTTATAACCTTAGAAAATTCTCTTAAGATAATGTTGCAAAACTTTAAATTCTCATAATAGTGTTGCTGCTATGCATAAGATGTTTTCAAATAAAAGGGAGACTTCAAATTACAACTAATCATGCAATAATATTTTCTTTTAGTAGATAATATTTTCTTTTAGTTTTTTTAATAATATTATCTTTAAGTAGAATGAAATTAAAGCTTATCATTTTAAAATGCATGTATTGGGATTAGAATGAATAAAATCTCTCTCTCTCTCTCTCTCTTTCTCACACACACACACGCACACACACACAACACAAACTTTAAGATGAAAAGCTTTAGAGTTTTACATAAAGCAGCAAGTTAATACAAATATGTTAATCATATTTGCATAAACTTTATTTTAATAATAATGATTTCAAAGCTTAGATGCAGGAACCATTAAAAAAATTCAATAAAAACTGAAATTATAAATATTCTGTATCAACCTTAAATTAAAGAAATATATAGAAGTTACATGATTAACAGTTGAAAATTTTTTGAAATTATCAATGAGGTACTTCATTTTCTGTTCTTTTATGTATTACACACTTAGCATCACACAACTGCTAGATAAAAAAAATTCAAAATAGCATTTAAATTTGTTCCAAAATATGTTGCATTAAGTTTAAATATAAATCGAAACTTTCTACTTTAAATTTAAGACTTTGATTCTGATTTAAATTCTGAATTCAATTCAAATCATTTAATTTTATAATTAGAACATTTTTTAAGATAAAAAAATTATATAAACCACAGTAGTCAAGAATTAAAAAAAATCATTAATATTAAATGATACTTAATTAAAATTCAGCTAAAAAATGATTGATTCTTGTTATCTCATATATATATATATATATATATATATATATATATATATATCATACCTGCCAACCTTGGAGAAAATAAATCAATAGATTCTGATTTTAAGAGGAAAAAATCAGGAGACCCTACTAGTGACATTTTTGCTTGAAACAGAATGTTTAAAATGATAATACTGCAAAAAGACAATTTTATTCTTTAGATTAAACATTTTGAGAATGATTTATACTAAGAATATATTTTGTGCTAATCTTAATAGTTTAATAAAATATTCATCAACCTCGTAAAGAAACTATGAAAAATAAAAGATTATACTATATGTAAAAAAATAAATGTCAAAGTTTATGTCTGAATATTTATTTTATAGGGCAACTTTTACTCTACTAGAGCAATTTATAAGAATTAAACCTATAAAATTACACAAAAAAATAAAATACAATACTAACTAAATTTAATTCAGAGGCAAATACTTCTAAGAATAGAGAAAATACCAAATACTTTGTCCATAAAAAAACATAATACACTTAGGAATATAATTAGGAATATAATAATAACTTAGGAAAATAATTTTTTTCATACTTTGTTGACTTAGCATTTTTTAGAAATCAATTGAACTGCTTCTCAAAACATTTTTCTCATTTCAGAAAGAGGAGTGGACTGTTTATGCTACTAAAACAACTCAATAGACTTTTCTGGCAAAATTTCAACTGTTTTTTTAATTTTTCACTAAAATTGCTAAAAGTCAGTAGATTTTTATAAATTATCGTCAAATCGGGAGAAGTGATGGAAAATCAGGAAATTTAAGCGTAAATGAAACAAAGCAATTTTTTGAATCAATGTTTACTTTTAACAAACAATGCCTAGCTTAACCAGAATTTATGGCCTAATGTGAATTCCAAATCAATAAAAATGTCCACAAACAAGGTAGGAGTTGAAATGAAAGCAAATCATTTAGTTACTTGTTTATTAGAAAGAACATGTTTTTTTTTTAAGAAATTATCACCAACTATTTACCTTCAATTTACTGACCGATATACTTTTAACATTTTTTATTCAATTCTATTTGTTGGTATATTCAGCACAAAAACAATATTTACAATTCTTTTACTTTTAAAAGTGAAATTTACAAAATTTAAAGTTATAATTAAGTGAATTATAAGTCTGAAAATTGTTTTAAGTTGAATTTAGATTTAATATTTTTTATTTAACTAGGATCTGAAAGTAAAATACTATAAGATGCTACAGGTTTAACACAGTTTCAAATTTGTTTTACCAAGTGCTGCAGTTATCTTACCAACCTAAATTACTTAATTTTTGCCATATTGACAAATGACAGTAGGAGAATATAAAATATGTCATGTTCACAATGTCCTCCAAACGAAATGATACTTCAGGAGCGAGCAGGATAAATTTGGGTGTCTTCTGTGTGGTCCTTACACTAAATTAGGAAGACACACCCACTTTTGTGGTCATAATGGCATGCCCACTGGGTGCCCTCAATTCCATCCTTTGTAGTACTGAAAGGTAAAATTCCTAGTAGCTAGGCATTGGAGAAAATAGTTTCAAATGTGATATATGCATTTTACAGAGTAATTTTAATATTTACATAAAATGTGGAATTTCACAATTTGATTAAAGAGAACATACACTACCATAAAAACCAACGTTATTTGAGATACTGATTTACTACAAAAGAACAGCGTTATTTCATAACAAAATTCATTTTATACATTTCATAATATATATTTTGATAAAAACTGAGAATTATTGCATGAAATCTTGCTATAGCAGAGAAATAAAAAAGAACTATCTGAAACTGGACAAAACCACTCTATTCAAAATTTAATGATTAAAATTTAATGACCAATAGTAGCAGTTGAAAGAGATATCTTTCCCATTATCAGAAGGAAGCAGGTAAGATCTAAAATGTTCACTATTAACAGCCGATTCATGGAAAATATAGATCATACTTACAATATCCTCCAGGTGAACTGACACCTCTAGATAGCAGGCCAAACACCAAAAGACCAATTTTCCAAAGCAAAGTTATTTTTCTATCTTAGTATGCTCCACATTGTAAGATGAATAAAAACTTTACCACTCTTCTTTCAACCATGAAGATTTAGGTCTTGAAAAACTGATCATTAGCAAAATGGGAATAATCTATGACAGTTCAATAATTTATGTTCATGGATCTAAAATTGGCTATTACACCTGATTTTTTTAATAAATAGAAAAATAAAAGAATCAGTTGACTTTGTTTTACCTAAAAAAGATAAAGAAAAATTTACATTACATTATAATGTAACCACAATATTCCATATTAAATGGTGCCACATATGTTAATTGTAAAACAGTAGCATTTTTGTAAATATAGAATTGATAAAAACTCAAGTTTAAAAGCAAGTTTAATGATTATTAATGAGCAGAGGCATTTCAAACACTTTTGAATAATATAAATAATACAAGCATAAAGAACATTTTTGAAGTTGTACACTTTGTTGAATATACATTTCAACAAATTCATTGTCAAGAGTCATCCAGAATTAAAAATAAAAAATAAAGTCTTAAGTTGCATTCAACATATACTGCCAAAATGCCTTCTAGAATTTCAAATTTAGGGAAAAGTAAAGAGAAATAAAAATGAATTAATTTAAAAAATTTTATTCAAAGCATATAAATAGTTGAAATATTTATTTCAGTGTATATTAAATACATTAATAAATCTGAAAAAATTAAATCTTACCATACCATATCATGAAAGAAACTTTCATCAGATTGAAAGAATTCATACAATACTTCTGTGTCTGGAGAAATGGACAAACTTTTTTGCAAATATGACAAGGCACTAGTACATAATTCAAGCAATCATTTCCACTTATATTAGCTTAAGTTCCAGATATGTAGATCAAAACAAAAGTTTTCATAAAACCTAAGAATAAAAATGAATAAATTTAAAATTTTGGAAATAGAAAAGCATTTTTCTCAAATAAATCAGGTAAATACTTCACCTAATAACTTGTTTTTACTGGTTGCAATTATCCTTTATCTACTCAGTTCAAGCAATTAAACATTTTAAACAAGTTTAAAAGTCAAGAAAACATTCACAAATAACAAAAATAAAAAAGAAGCAAATTTTACAATTGTAGAGATGACTACAAAAGAAATGTGTTCATTGACACCTCATAATCGTCAAGTACCTTTAGTAACAGTTAAAGCAAAGATAACATTTAATATACACACACATCCACATTCTGACAATATTTTATATATATATATATATATATATATATATATATATATATATATATATATATATATATATATATATATATATATATATATATATATATATATATATATATATATATATATATAAACATTACTAGACTTTTCACATTTTACAATACTGGCATATATGTCAAATATACATTATTTTTGATATACAATGAGCATGTAATAAATTTTTTACTTAGCATATTTATAATAAAATTATATGATTAGTAAATAATAAACTTCTGTGAAAATGATTAAGATAAAAATTGTTTTTTAGTGAATACTTGAATAACTGAAATTGAACCACAATAATCATTCCATCCTTATTTCAATAATTTGCTTTCAAAAAAGAAAATTTTTTGGAAGAATTTAAATTTTCATTACTGATTTAAACTAACCATAAAGTAGATGCTTTGTCTTGTTTTTTTATTTTGCTTTTTCTTTTATTCTATTGTCAATGTGTTAATAGCTAGAAACAATGTAAAAAGGTTTCTCAAACCAATGTTTTGTCTTTATATAAGCAATTATTTCACTAAGAAAATAAACTCCGATAAAGTCTTTAATTTTGACTCTAATGAGTTAAAGCCATAGATTCGTTACTTGATGCGGATGTCATGCCCAAATCAATTCAACTATTGTAAAGGGCATTTGGCTCAAAGCGATACAAAGTCTTCTGGAATCATGGTTTTAGATACTCATATCAATGTTTTATGCACAAAATGTTAATCAAAGCAAATAAATAAATAAAGAAATAAATAAATAAAATAAAAAATTTAGAGAGGATTTAATAAATTTCTAGAGAATGTGAAATGACACAAAATATGTTGGTGAGCTTGAGAGCCAGGGAAGAAAACCCGAATGGGTCAAAGACAAAAATTAGAAAAGATAACAATTTCAGGAAATTTTGGAAGTAATATCGCTAAAGATTTGAAAAATAATTTTCAGAATAAAAGGTATTTTTCACGATTTCAAAACTAGCACCAATCGAAAAAATTATAATTAAAAATTTCTTTATTGTAGGTAAAAATCTTAAATGGAAATTTTCTCATCACCGACAAAACTGAGTCATTTGATAGTGAATTTTGTCTAGTTGGCTGAGCTAGTAGAATGGGATTTGAAGGCAGGCAACAAATTCGTCGAAAGTCAGATTTAGAACACCATCTCAGTACGATGTTGTTGTTATGTGTGATGTAGAAGAAATTTTATTCAATGTCATAGATATTTTAAACTAATGACAATTGTAATAAAGATATTTCGCCATGATCCTCAACTGGAACAAAAGAAACCACTACTTTATGGTTAATAATAATTTCTAGCACCGGTGGAATACACGCATGGAATGATATGTAAAAAGACTTTTATAGCTATTACTTAAAATAGGTAGAGATTTTAAAAACTCTTTATTATTTGCATCTTGTAAACACTACTTTAAAACTATATTCCATAATTACTTGTTTCAAATAATGACGTAGATTATACTATTAAGAAAGCTTAAGTAATCTTTTGTAAGATTCAAAGATTAGGGAGAGAAGAAAACAGTTTTCAAAACAAAATTTAAACCATTATAGTCTACTGTGTAATTAATTTCATACGCAGTTGATGTTAATTTTTTTATTAGCGACTTATATTTTATATACTGTTCTAAAAATGTACTAGAGAGAAATCTTTCATAACCAAGCACTTTCACAAATACAGATTTGATTCATTTGGTGAAATATGATAAACTCTAGAACCCAATTGAGTCATATTACAAATCTCACTCTGACACACAAGTATATTGAACCCTTCTCTGTGGTGAAAAAAATAGCAAACTGTAATGTTTTAAATTTGAAAAAATAAGAGATATATTTGCATATATATAATAATTCATTATATAAATTATGTGTATATATATATGTGTGTGTGTGGTGGGTGAACCACTTAATAGCCAACATCACTATTGTACTTCCCAGTGAGAGGAGAAAAAGAAGCCTACAGACGGAAGGTTTTAAAGACGTTCCTTTTTGATTGCAGCAAGACGCGACTGCTCTTGTTTCCCATAACTTTAAACTTAAACTTTAAATTTCATTCTATTAAGACGATTATTGTAAATACTCCAAACTTGTATATATTTGTATTTGTAAATATATGTTAATTAAAAATTAAGCTTTATATAAGAATTGTTAATTAATTAAATTACGCCTTGGCCACTCCCCGTCCCACATATATATATATAAATATATATCAATGTATATATACAGGTAGTAAACAAAAGTAACAGAAACACCTGTGAATAAGAGTGACATTTTTAAATGCACTTCATAAGCATTAAAATATAATAGCTACAGTTCACTGAATAAAAAATTTTTTTAATATAATGAAAAATTAAAATTATTATTTTTTAAAAACTTCATGGAAAAATTTAAAATTTTTATAAACTTTAATTTAAAATTTCTAATAAGAAAAACAAATCAATATATTTCTACTTTTAGCATTTTATTCTATATATTTATGTCTATTCATTTTATTTCTACAGTTAACAGATTTTAAATGCACCAACATCATAAAGTTAAAGTGACTTTGGTTAGGGTCAAACTTAAAAGAAATTCTCAGAAAACTGACACTGGCCAACAAATGACGTCAGAAAACATCAAAAAAAAAGACGCTCCGAGAGATCTTTTAAGTTTTCCAGAAAGTTGAAAATATCTGGCAGGGCACCAGCAACGAAGCAAATTAAATACCTTTTTTTTCTTCTTTCAAAAATAATGTTTGCGATTAGCTTTTATCAATATTTTTATGATGAAGATTAATTCATGAAAATTCTGCGCAAAGATCATTAATTTTGAATATTCAATATTACTTTTTTTATTATTTATTAATGATGATAAAATAAAGAAATTTTATTTTAAATAAAGTTTTGGTAACAATACAATTACCAAAAGAATTCGAAGTGGTAAGCGAAAATTTACTCTTACCTTAATTCGTCCCGGGATACTTTTTCGGGTGCCATTCCATTTAGACACATAATCAAAGAAATATTTTCTAATTTCTATTATCTATTTATTATTAAAAATCATTATAGGAGGACATATAGATATTTACAAACTAGTTATTTCGCTGCGCACACATATGCATTCCCTACGGCTCAAAGCATAAAAGTTTTCTGTTACATTTTTTCGCGTGGGAGTATGGGATCGTAACATGACGACATCAAGTGCTCAGTTGGCAAAGAGGGTTACATTACTTTCTTGATGATCACCAAGATTTCCAACATCCTCCCACCTCTGAGTTTACTTCTCAGAAAACTCAAACAAAATATTCAAACTAAAATCCAAGAAAATTCTCAACATCACAATACAAACTAATAAGTATCAAAAATAAATCAATACACTTGAAAAATATCAAAAATAACAATTTCAATTATCAATAAAATTAATTAAAAATACAAAATTTTTTCTTAACATTAAATCTTAAAGTTCTGAAATAAAGTTCTTATGATATTACTTAAAGTCCAAAGATAAAAAGTTCTTGCTCCAAAGAAAAGTTCAATTTTACAACACAAGTCTTTTTACCTGTTTTAACCTCCTACCATATCGAGAGGTTCGTTCATCAGCGTTGTCGAGAGGATCCTTTTTACTTTCTTCATTATCAGAGCAGGTAATCTTTTTTGTTGATGTTTCATTTTCTTGGAGCACTTTTTTTTCATTTTCACTAACTTCGAGAGGATATAGCCTTAGCACAGTGGACGTAGAACTACTCCATTTTTAGTCTTCAATTTGACAAGTCTAATATTCCCATCTGGTGATGGAAAGACTTCGATCACTTTTCCTAAAGGCCAATCCAGCCTTTTCATGTTGTCACTGGATATCAAAACATCTCCTATCTTAATGGGTGGTGAGCTTCGTACTTTTCTTTCAAACTGCCCTAGTTGTCCCTAGTATTCAGAGCGAAATCGTTTTCGGAGGTCCTGCCGTAGTCTCTGGCGATAGACATACCTTTTATTTAAAGATTTACTATCCAAGAGGTCTAGGTCAGGTGTACCAGTTTCTTTGACCTCCTGCAAAAACATATGGGAGTAAGAGGTTTTAGGTTATTTGGATCCTCACTCACATATGTGAGAGGTTGTCCATTAACGAGACCTTCACAATCGCATAAAACAGTGTTCAATTCTTCAAAATTGAGAGACGTTTCTCCCAAATCTTTCCCAAGTATTCTCTTGACTACTCCAATCAAACGTTCCCAGAAGCCACCCCACCATGGTGCAGATGGCGGAATAAATTTCCAATTAATTTTGTTGACAGCGCTGTATTTCTCTACAGCATCCCAGTTAATTCTTTTGAGAAGATTGCTCACTCCAACAAAGTTTGTCCCATTATCTGAGTAGACAATAACTGGTCTTCTCCTCGTCGTGCTATAAATTTCCGGAATGACTGCAAAAATTGTTCCATGGATAGAGAAGTAGCCAATTCTAAATGAATAGCTCTAAATACAGCACAAGTATAAATTACAATCCAAGATTTCTGGTTTCCTTTGAGGAAGAGTGGTCCAGCAAAGTCAATTCCAATTATTTCAAACACCGAAGCCGCTCTGAAACGATCTATTGGTAATGGAGCTGTTGGAGTTTCTACTGGACGTGAATCAAATTTTCTGCAAGTAAAGCAATTTCTGATTACCTTGCGTACAGTTTTCCTATATTTCAATATCCAGAATTCTTCTCTCAGATATGTCATTACTATCTGAATTCCTGAATGACCAAGAGAATAGTGTTTTCATCGTATTAATTTTTCAACAATTGGATGTTCACTAGGTAAGACAACAGGGAATTTAAAATTACTTAAATCTTCTTTCAATGAGAGTCTTTTCTTGATTCGGAAAAGATTATTTTCATCAACAAAAATTTGAAACTTCTGAAGTCTTTTATCTTGTGGTCCTGTGAAAGACTCTCACTGCGTTAACTTTAATAATGAAATCTCAGATCTATTTCTTTCTTCTACAGTTATAATTCTGAATTCCCTAAAATTCTTTTTTACCCTACAATTATCAAAAAACCTATAAATCCATGATACAACCAAGAGAAGTTTAGGATAATAGGAGAAAAGGTTGTAAATTTTTTCTTCTTTTTCTGTATTGGTAACACTAACAACTGTTTTTCTTCTTTCAACATTAATAATCCCTTCGTCGGGGAAAATATCGGATTTGGGCCATTCTTTAGGAGGATTTTAAATCCAAGCAGGTCCAAGCCACCAATTAGACTTGGTTAAGTTTTCAACATTACATCCTTGAGAGGGTAATTCAGCTGGATTTAGTTGTCCAGAAATGTGATGCCAATCCTCTGGATCACTCAAAAGAAGAATTTCTTTGACACGATTGAAAACAAAAGTAGCCCAGTTTTCATTCTTTTTAATCCAGTATAAAGCATTACTGGAATCAGACCAATATTGTGTAGACAAATTCTCCATTCCTAAGCTCTCTTTCACAGATTGACAAAGTCTTGCTCCTATATTGCATGCTAGAAGTTCAAGCCTAGATACTGATATGGATTTAATGGAAGATACTCTTGACCTAGCTTGTATCAGTTGACAATCTGTAGAATTTTCTCCTTCACTCCTTAAAAATATACACGCAGCATACGCTTTTTCTGATGCATCGCAAAAGACGTGGAAGGTTATATTTCCATTTCCTTCATTTTTGTCCACAAGCATCTTGGTATTGAAATGTCATTTAGAGTTTTCAGTTGATTTTTCCACTTTATAAATTTCTTTACCATCCAATGTGGCAAATCTGAATCCCAAGATAATTTCATTTTCCAGCATTCCTGTAACATCAGTTTTGGTATCAAATTTATGGGACAAGTGTACCCAATGGGATCAAAAAATTTTTGAACCATTGATAAAATAATCCTTTTAGTAACTGGTTGATCTTCTAAAATGGGATCAAAATCTCTCAAATCAACAGACAAGGTATCATTTCTGTTTTCCCATTTTAAACCCAAAACTGGAACAGTTTTGTTTTCTATTAAGTCAGATTCACTTGTTTCGAAAAGGGTATGCTCCCACCCTCGTAAATTAAATTTTGCTGTTCTAAGAATTTCTTGGGATTCCTGAATAAATTTCACTAATTCCTTTTCACTATTCATACTATGAACACAATTGTCCACATAAAAGGATTTCAAAAGTTTTTGAGCAATTTCTTTGTACTCAATAGGAACATTATTCAAATGAAATTCTAAAGTAGCTGCTAACAAAAAAGGACTTGAAGAAATCCCAAAAACTACCCTTCGATGCTGAAAAATTCTTAACTGTTCTTTCTTTCCATTTTGCCACCACAAAAACTTTAAATATGGTCTATCATGCTCATGAAGCCCAATCTGTAAAAACGCCTTTTCAATATCAGCAACTATTCCATATTTTAATATTCTAAATCTATTTATGACAGAAGATATTTCCACTAAATTGGGACCTTTTTCTAAACAATCATTGATTGAAGGCGAATTTTTATCTCTAGCAGAGCCATCGAATACTGGCCTAACTTTCGTTGTAGCGTTTTCTTTGAAAACAGGCCTATGGGGCAAAGAGTGTTCAGGATCCGAGCTACCCACTTCTTCTTTAATACCTTGCTCCAACCAGTCCTTAAAAATACTTTCGTATTCTGCAATCTTATCTAACTTCTTTAAGGACTTGACACAATTTACAAGTCTTTTCTCAGAAATGTCCTTACAATTTGTCAATGGGGGATGTTCTTCTAACCAGGGTAATCGAACTTTGTACCTTCCATCTGAGTCCCTAGTGACTGTTCGGAAAAAATACTCTTTGGCTGATTGTTCTAATTCTTCTCTAGTTTTTCTTTCGATTGGATCTTTTATACCAAGCGTATCTAACTTACATAAATCTGAGATATTAGCATCAGTAACATGACAAGATAAAACAGAATTTGTACTGTCCTGATTTTCTAATTCTCTGCACTTTCCCATCAAAGTCCAACCTAATCTAGTTTCTACACAAACCAATCCTGATCTATGTTCTGTTATCCCCCCACTGAGCAGCTTGCCAACGATATCAGCCCCAATTAACAAATGGATTTCTGAGGGAGAATATTCGTACAATAATTGATCATCAAACATGTGCATAGTATCAGTTAAAAATATTTTATTAGAGTTAAGTTCTTGTAAATAAGGGGACAATATTACTCTAGAAATATTAGAACAAATTATTTCTTGATCCAGTACCTCAAAATTACAATTATAGCTATTATTAACATTACTTAAGTGAACCAAATATTTTTTATGTTTTTCAGTTCTTTCAATTCCTCCAAATAAACAATGTAAATTAGATTCTTTATTAATAACATCATATTTCATAAATTTTGCAACATATTTCGAAATATAAGATCGCTGCGAACCTGTATCAATGAGAACCCGAATAAATTAATTTTTATAGTTACTGCGAATTCGAACTACTAAAGTTTGTAAATAAACTTGTCGCATACGTGTAGCATTAGTTAAAGAACTTTTCGCAGCAATATTTTCTTCTAACGCCTTTTCATTATTTTTATTTTCATTAAATTCTTCATTTATTTTACACATTACAAATAAATGCTGTCCATGGCATTTCGCGCAACTAATTTTATTTTACCAACGCGCAATATGTTTGGATTTAAATGTTAAACATCGAAAACAAATGCCCTTTTTTAAAAGTATTTCTTTCTTTGTTTCATACGGCAGACTCAAAGCATATCTACAATCCTGACTCATATGAGAGAGTTTTACTACAAAACGCACACTCATTGACCTCCGAGTCGACCCAACACCCCCTAGATACAGGGAGTATTCTAGGGGTGTTGGTCGACCCCACACGTGTTTCGTCTAGCGCTATTCAATAAGTCAGCCGTGGAAGCTTTTCTCCTCGCGGAAGGGGGCCACGATTATATATATATATATATATATATATATATATATATATATATATATATATATATATATATATATATATATATATATATATATATATATATATATATATATATATATATATATATATATATATATATATATATATATATTCGAAACTAAAAGGGGAGCGCGCAATTCTCAGTTTCTGTTCCGACTCAATTTCTCTTTTAAGGAAACTTAAGAGATAGGTTAGTCTATCGTTACCAGTAATTTCGGTGATGACTAATTCACTATGAGTGCGTTCATATATTTTTAATAAATCGCTAGGCAAGCAAGACTCAATAAGAGGATATAATAATATAGCTGAAAAACTATCCTGAGCAACACCTAAGGATCTAAGTGATCTCAATTGCCCTTCTAGAGTATCATACAGTCTAACAAGTGAATATTTTTGACCCTGAGGATTTGAATTATTTATTACTAGAGGAAGTAGCTCTCTTATGTAGACTTCAATCAACAAATCTTCTCTTCCAAAGCGCTGCTTCAAACACTTTACAACTTCTTCATAATTCTTTCTCGAAGGGGGAAAGGATTCTACTAATTGTCTGGCAGGGAAATTTTTAACTGTTGATTGAATTAAATATTGTAATTTATCATCATCCTCAATATCTAAATTTTCGTGTATGTTTTTGAACTGACCCCACGATTGGAGCCAATCTTTAATATTACCGTTAAACTGTTTTAATTCTAATTCTGGCAATTTAAATTTCCGGGGAGAATTAACATTTTCGAAAGAATTCTTTAGTGTCAGATTTTCTGCTTTCGGTTTATTCAAAATATTCAATCGTCTCTTTAGTTTCGTATCGGTTTCTAAGAACCTATCTTCGTAAGCAGTTATTGCTTGAAATTCAGTTTTGAAACTATCTTGCGTGCAACTTTTATCATCTTGTAAAATCATTAAAATCTTTCTATCTAATTCTTTTAAATTATCATACTTCTGTTCTAAAAGAACAATTTGTGTTTCTATTATATCTATGTCCTCCTCTTTATTTTCTAATATTTTCAAAGCTTTATTTAATGCTTTGGAGAAATTAGTTCTCATCGGTGTTCTTAATTTACGAATGCTATCAACATTCATATCTAATTCTAAATTCTTATCTAATTCTTAAATATTTCAAATAATAATAATCGCATCTCGGCAGGGATGCCAAATTTCGGTAACAATAGAATTACCAAAAGAATTCGAAGTGGTAAGTGAAAATTTACTCTTACCTTAATTCGTCCCGGGATTCTTTTTCGGGTGCCATTTCATTTAGACACATAATCAAAGAAACATTCTCTAATTTCTATTATCTATTTATTATTAAAAATCATTATAGGAGGACACAGATATTTACAAACTAGTTATTTCGCTGAGCACGCATATGCATTCCCTACGGCTCAAAGCATAAAAGTTTTCTGTTACATTTTTTCACGTGGGAGTATGGGATCGTAACATGACGTCATCAAGTGCTCAGTTGGCAAAGAGGGTTACATTACTTTCTTGATGATCACAAAGATTTCCAACATAAAGAAAATAATAAAAAAAATTTATTTTCTTTTTTTATAATAAATTTTATTATTAAAATAATAAAATTTATTTTAAATAAAAAATAATAAATTATAATAAATAATAATAGAATTATTTTATAAAATTTTATAAAATTTATTAATTTTATGAAATTTTAAAGACTGAAGATTTTTGCAGGTTTCAAAAGATAGAACTTATTTTGACAAATATAAAATGTTCTTTTTTGGGAATTAAGTCAGGTTTCACAAAACTTTTGAAACATCTGAGATGGATTATAATTTGTATTAATACTAAACATGGATTTTTTATGAGAAGGAAATAAATTGAAACTCAAAATTTTATTTTTCATATTTAAATTAATATAGATAAAATACACAGCAGAACATATTCTGCATTTAATATAATTGAAAACATTGATTCTTGTGTTTAATATATATAACTGAAACAGTAATTTTGCTACATATTTTATATTGCTGAGGTTGCTTAGGTGAAATAGATTTTTAATAAAATAAATCTAATATTAAATTTTAAAAAAATTTGGAATTAAATAAATATTTGGTAACAATTATTGTATATATTGCTGAGCCAAATTAAGTTTAAATATAAAGATAGAATAATGTAAACATTTTTTGATTAAGGTCTTAGAAAGCATTTATTGAAGCCACAGTATGTGTAAGTACCATTTATTTGTGATTATACAGCTACAAGTATAGGATATATATAAAGAAATTTAGTAAAAATTAATTACCATTGCAGAATTAGTTTAGATTTTTAAACATTCAGGAATGCATTATTATATTTTTTGTTTCTCATAAAATAATTTACGTGAAAAATATTTTAATACTATTTGAATTGTGTTGATAATTTGCTTGCTATTTATTTAAAGACTTATAGTTATTTTTATTTAAAGAATTATAGTTATTTTTATTTAAAGAATTATAGTTATTATAAAAAATAATTTCACGTATTTTAAAATAATTATATTCAAAACAATGATGTAATTCAATGAGTTTGATAAAATTTTATATTAGAGATTCTCGCTTCAGCAGCCGAGCTGATAAGACGTGTTTTTCACTCGCTCTTCAAACCGGTTCCTGAAGTTCCTCCCCGCCCACCACTGCAACGGACGCGGCAAGGCAAGCTAAGCCTTTTTCGCCCCGCGTGCTAAGCTACCTAGATCTTTACAATCTCGCCTTCACTGCAGATACGTAATTTCTTTCTTTTTTTTTTCCGAATTCAGTTCGAACAAAAACAGCACTTTTCAGTGCTATCAACTGCTGCTTTAAAAAAAAAAAAAAAAAAAAAAGCTGATTGATTTTCTTGACTTCTGACTGGACCTGACTGGGACAATGGCTTCAAATAAAGAAATAATAGAACCTGCCAAGCTGACGGACATTATGAACACTATATACAACAATGCTTCGGAACTCCATTTGAAGCAATTATTGGAAATCCAGATGGCGCTACTGGGTAGAAGAGACTGCACTACTGAAGTACATTTACAAAAAAACATCTTGGACATGCTGGATATCAACATTAAAACCTGCAGAGAAAACTTTAAAGACTACAAATACAGGTAGTTATAATCTTATTTCTGACATGGCAAACCCCCCTACTACCCCCATAATTGTAAAAGTGACTAATATTGCCACTCAGAATGAAAAATTTAATAAAAAACGAACTAATGATTGTAAGGAACCTTTCATTTACCCCAAGAAAACAGCCAAAGCTGCGATTGAGAGTGTCCCCAACACCCCCATAGCTGTGGCTAACGCGTTCAGTGGGCAAACTCCAGAGGAAGAAAACCACGAAAAAAAATGGGTGACCAGGCAGTGACTGAAATAGTCCCTAAAATTCCACCCATAATTGTAAGGTATGGTGAAAGTCATGTTTCATTCATGACCAAACTAAAAAATGAATTAAGAATAAATATTGAAGCGAAAGCTTCAGGTGAAAATATGAAATTGCTGCCCAAAACAGCCGATCATAACAGGGAAATTACAAAATTTCTTGAAAATAACAATTACGAATATATCCTCCTCAGAGGAAGAAATGAGAAACACCGTAAATTTGTAGTCACGGGACCTCCCATGACCACACAAAGTGAAGAAATTGTTTCTGACTTAGCCAATCAAGGCAATAAAATCTACAAAGTAAACAGGATGACTAGCCAGAGAAATGGAAAACCCCTACCTCTATTTTTCGTCCAACTCTACAATGGCTCAGAAATAAATGCTATATTTAAATTAAAGAGTTTGCGTCACTTTTCGAACCCTACCATAGAACATTATAGGGGAATCAAAATAGTTATGCAGTGTTTTAACTGCCAACGCTTTCACCACTCAAGCGATTTCTGCCATTTGGCACCCCGCTGCGTGAAATGTGCAGAAGCACATAATACAAAAGAATGCCCCAAGGACAAAAAACTAGAATCCCCAGTCTGCTGCAACTGTAATGGGAACCATCCTGCAAGCTATCGGGGATGTGAGAAATTCCCTAAGCCAAAACCGAAAATGAAAATATTTAAAAATAACCATACCAGAGAAGAGATCTCATACGCAAGTATTGTGGCTGGTCATAGAGAAACCTCCGCTACCGTGGTACTCGAACCCGCACCCCCCTCAACCAATGCTACTGTTTCAAGTAATGGACAAAATCAAAATAAAAACGAATTTAATGATTTATTCACACTCTTAAGAGAAATAAAAGAAGTATTTAATGGAATTAATATTCCCGAAGCCATCAAAAGAATTCAGTCTAAAACTGACCCAATGGATAAAATGTTTTCCTCATGGACATGTTTAAGCAAATAAATAAAATCCCTTAATGTGCGCCACACAACGGAGATTTCTAGTTTTATCGTGGAATTCCTGTGGTATTAGAAACAAAATTGTCGAATTTCGTGATTTTATAAATGAGCATAATCCAGATATAATCTTAATTCAGGAATCATTCCTAACAAATTATGTAAATATACACATCCTAGGATATGCGTGCTATAGAAATGATCGCCCAAGAAATGCCAGCCTAGCAGGGGTTGGACACTTATCTTTGTCAAGAGTAGTCTCCACCAAAACACAACACACAAATTAATTACAATCGTGACAAACTTGGTCACATTGACCCTGACACCCCTACCCCATATTACATTCTGCTCCACATATATCAAACCTAGAAACAATATCAATACATAAACAAGGATCTTGAAGCAATGCTAACAACAAACTATGATATTTTAATATTTGGAGATCTTAATGCCAAACACACTGCATGGAACTGCAGGTCACACAACAAAACAGGTCAAATAATTAAAAAGTTCGCTGATACAGCCGAACAAAAAATCCATGGACCTGACACACCCACACTTTTTAATGCTAGTTCAGCAACAACAATTGATATTGCACATCATCAGAGGAATTAATTATAACACTAAAATTTACACAGTCACGGAACTCAGTTCGGATCATAATCCAGTCATGGTCGAGTTTGACTTTAATATTCCTTTGATTAATACTCCCACTCTTTATAACACGGATTGGATCAAATACAACCAAATTTTAAATAATAAACCGTTTAATATTATTAATACAAACACAGGAGATTAAATTGAAAATGAGACGATTCGCTTGGATGCAGAACTGCTTGCAGCGCAACGCAAATCAGAAAAACCTCACTCCTCCCGTCCAACTCACCTTCTACCTCTCCACCTAAGAATTTTGAAAGCAAATAGATATACACTATGTTCAAGAAGAAACTACAGTATTTTACACCCATTCAAGGCCGAAATACAATTGAATACACAGACAAACAAGAAACAGAAACAATTGCTGACGTATTTGATACGCAGTTCACCACTAATGACCTACACGACATCAGAACCGATGATCTGGTTTCCAGCAACATACTCAGTTTTCTCTCCAGACCACACACACAAGTCATACAAAGCACCACCCCTTCGGAAGTAATGGCAGTAATCAAGAAATTAAAGTATAACAAATCCTCAGGTATTGAGGGAATAACAAACAAAATTCTAAAGCAAAATTCCAAACAAAACATTATTCAAAAGTACGATGCTTAGTAACGAGATATTAAGAATAACGTATTTTCCGCAAAAATGGAAAATTGCAGTAATAGTACCAATATTAATACCAAAACAAGTACACTACCTTCCCTCAAGCTATAGACCTATTGGTCTACTGCCGTCTCTAAGCAAAATAACCGAAGCAATAATTCTAAACAGACTAGATGAATTTTTAGAAAACAATAGTATTCTTATCCCTGAACAACACGGGTTCAGAAAATCACTTTCAACAACGCATCAACTTATGAGAGTAACTGAAACCATCACCCAGGGGTTTCATCATAAAAAAAAGTGCAGGAGCAGTTTCTCTTAATATTGCCAAAGCTTTTGATCAAGTGTGGATTGGAGGACTTGTACACAAACTCATTAATGTTGGTCTACCCGACCCACTCATTAAAATACTAATTTCATATCTTTTGGGACTAAAGTTCCAGGTTCGTATTAGTACTACACACTCAACACATAGACAAATCTTAGCCGGCGTGCCACAAGGATCCAAATTGGGACCAAAACTCTCTCTTATCTAAATGAATGACATTCCAACATCAATACTAACTTCCCTGCACCTTTTTGCAGACGACATATTTATACTAGCACAAGGTAGGAAAACATCATATATCACAGAATCATTCAACAAACATTTAAAACAGCTTGAGCTCTGGTTCGTTAAATGGAAAATTCTTATTAATGTAAATAAAAGTGTGTATCCATAATTTTTAACAAAAAAAGATTACTTCCACCCAGTGGAATAAAGATCAACAACGAGATTATACCATGGTCACAAACCTGTAAATATTTAGGAATAACCTTCGACAGAAAATTAACATGGCACCCCGATCTGATCCAAATTATTAACAAATTTAAATGGCAAACAGCTGCATTATACCCACTTATCAACTGGAATTCAAAACTTTCCATGGAAAATTAAGTGCTCATTTATTAAGAATATCTTCGACCACTTATTTCCTATGCCAGCCCTATCTGGGGTTACACTCATGATAGTAAAATTAAAAAACTGGAAACTCTCCAAAGTAAAGCCCTCAGATGGGCAGTTAAGGCCCCCTGGTTCATTAGAAATAAAAAAATCAGACAAGAATTAAAAATCCCTACCCTGAGAGAATTTTTCGTGAAAACAATGTATAACATGATTGAAAATATTGATAAAACTAATAACGAAACAATAATAATGGCTTCCGTCCTATAATGACCTAAGTACCCATAAAAGATTCCGTCCTCACCCACTGCTCAGATATTGTCCAAAGTTTCCTCACAAACCACCATAAAATAAACTATAAATAAAAATAATTTTTCTTTGGTAACTACTTCTTTGTATGGAAAAAAAGAGATTACTAAAAAGATAAAATAAGTGTGCATACTAAATATATATAAAAACAGATATATATATATATATTTTAATATATATGTACATGTAAATACATAAAATATAAAAAAAAGATAAAAATATATAAAGTGTCACATATAAAGTGTGGATTTGCATTATTTTGAAATCAGTTTTAAAATATGTTTTCTGTACTTCATAATTACTGATTGAGAATGAATAACTGAATTAAATTCCTTATATAATTATACAACTATTAATTTGTCTTCTATTTGAATACAATAAAGTTATTTCTATAAGCTTGATACCAGACATTCCTGCTGTATTATCTTCCAACTTACACAAACTATTAATTTTCATTTTAATTATTTTCTAATATATATCTTGATTCTAAATAACACTTAATTTGACCTTATGTAACTCTGAGCATCAGAAATTTTATCTTGTGCTTGCATTTAAATGAATAAAAAATTTTGTTTAGCTTCTTTTTGAGGCACAAATATGGATAATAATTCAGATTGTACTTTAAATGTAGGTTAAATTAGTCAAGTGCAAAGTATGAAGAAATGAACAAATAAAATTTTTCATTATTACTAAAATGAAATGAATTATTTAACCAAGCATTTTTTATTCTAAAATTTAAAAAAAGGAAAAACTTTTGTGATTAGCTTTAGATTTTTTAATTATACATATAACACTTATTTTGAAATTTTTTGTTATAATTGAGAGAAATAACTCTTTTTCAGAAGTCATCCTTTGTCACATTAATTTCTAAAATCAATAAATTATATAAAAAAATTTTATTTTTTGTTTTATTCATTTATTTGGCTTAGATATCTAACAAAAATTAATGAGAAAAAACTAAGGACTAAGTTACAATCATCAAACAGATATTGGTGAAAATTGACATGTATTTTGCTCCATGATTCATTGACTTTAAAACTATTTAAATATATGTTAATAACATAATTTCTATTATTTTTAGGACTTCTTTGGAAAATAAAAATGTCTCAACTCAAACTAGTAGTTTCAGTGTTATCATTGATGAACTTTCCTTGGTACAAAAAGAAGCTTGTGAACTTAAAAATCTCTTATCAGCAAAAGAACTTAAACCAGAGAAAATACATTCTGATGAACAGATGATAGCAGTTACTGTTTTAACAAAGCAAATGTTTTTTGCTCTGTTTAAATTTCTGAATGTTGAAGGAGATTTGATGAAAGGGAAAACATTACGGGCAATAGATCAAGTTTTCTTGTTCCTCATAAAGTTGCGTACAGGAATATCGAATGAATTCTTGTCTTTATTGTTTCATATTTCTGATTCAACTGTTTCAAGATACTTTGTCCACACAGCCGGTATTTAAAATAAAAAATTCAAGATATTAAATATTTGTCCTAGCAGAGGCCATGCCATCCCATGTTTCCAGAGAAAATAAGAATTGCCGTGTATAGATTGCACGGAATTTAATATACAGAATCCAAGCAATCCAAGAGAACAGCAAATGACTTTCAGCAGTTACAAAAACAATATTTTAAAAGGCATGATTGGTATAATGCCTTCTGGAGCAATTACTTTCATATCAGACTCATATTGTGGCAGTATTTCTGACATGGAATTATTTCTTCAGAGTGGTATTATGAATAAATTAGAAGCATGGGTGACATTGTGATGGCAGATAAGGGCTTTCGAATTGAAAAAGAACTGTCAGAAATAAATTGTGTTTTGAAAACGCCCTCGTTTTCAAAAGATAAAACAGTTTCCTGCTGTAGAGCGGGAAAGCAATACTGTTGTTTCAAGTACAAGGGTTCATGTGGAAAGGGCCATTTCGAGAATAAAATACTTTTAAGTATTTTGGAGATGTACCTTATACATCAATACACAATATTTCTGAAATTTTTTTATCACTTGTAATTTAGTTAATTTTGGAAAACCTTTAATAAAAATAAAGTTTATTTTTAATATAAAGGTTTTCTATAACTGTGTGTGTAGCTTTAAACTTTCCTAAACTATGATTCCAATAAAAGTTTTATTTTAAAGGCCTGTTTACACGTTCCCGAGTTTCTCGTCCGAACTTCCTCGGAACCCGTTGCCATCGCGAAATCGGAGTGTGTAAACACGTTCTCGGATGTCGAGCTCCGATCTCGGAAAGCAGTAAAACATGTTCTACTTTTCCAACCGAGATTTTTGTCCACAGCCAATCAGCTTTATGGAAGAGTGACGTCATCGAAGAACACGAATTTTTCATCCCGAAGAATTTTCTTCGTCAAACAGTTGTTTTCTTTGTGGGACATTGAAAAAATGAATTGGGTAAAATTACAAATCGAAATTTTAGGGTAGCAATATTTATGGAATGTAAATTCTGTTGATTATCACAAAGATTTCAAAAACAAAGGATACGTAGAGCTGTCTGCTGTATTAAATATATCATCAGACGAAATTAAAAAAATATATAATTTAAGAAGCCTATTCTTATGTGAACAAAAATATTTTCTTCTATTAAAGAAATTAATAAATAAGATTTAAATTACTGTAATTAATCTGCATTTTCTGATGAGATGACTTTAATTAACACTGTTCTAGTCTTATACATTTTAAGGAATTTAAAATGATATAAATAATTAGAATCTTAATGCTTTTAAACAGTTTAATGAAAATAAAAATAGTGAATCACATTATTCCAATGATTTGATAAAAAAAAAAATATTTGGCATTAAAATAGTTTTTATCAAAGCATTAACAAGAACTCTCTTTGTTAAAGGGAATAAAAAAAGTTATGATTTGAAAACCAATGAAAATCTTTTGTTTGCAAATTACTGTCATTTCTATGATTTTTCTGTTTTTTTCTTAAACTAATAAATCATGTTTATTAGAATAATTAAATATTAAAAAGTCGACAAGTCTAATAAAAATTTTCCCTTATTCTAATCAATTTTTTTTATAAGCAGCAATTATTCCATGCAGATATAATTGAAAAAACTAAATACATTAAGAACAACTTATTGGCTTTATCAATTTTGTTAACAGAATATTATTATTTAATTAAGTTTAATATAAAGGCACAACTTTTGTGTCTAATTTAATTTAATGGAGAAAAATATTGCTCAATTCAGTAATACATACATTATGATTCAAATGGCCTCACTGAAATATTTTTTTATATCTTTGTAAAAATTGACTAGTGTTTTTGTGACAAATTATTAATCTTTTTCATATAAGCAAATTAATATTCTATTAGCTGAAAATAGTTTCTAAAATCTCTTATAAAGCCAGTCTTATATACAGTAGTTTCCTCACTGTTATAACACAAGTAATTTCTTTTAAGATGTTAAAAATCTAGATTTTGTATAATCAGCTAGATATTTTAATTAACAGCAAAATCAAAATTCTTAATGTATTCTTCCTATAATTGCATGAGTTACTTTCTTACATTATATCATTTTCCATAATATTGAAAACTTATCAACATAAATGTTTTTATTATAAGTGGGCAAATTATAATATATTGTGTATTTTTATTTAAGCTTTTATAGAATTCTTTTGATTATATTTTGTATAAAAATACAACTGTAAAGGAATTGAAACATTTTATAAATGTACTGAAAATGTTATAAATATTAATATTTTATTTTAATTAAAGCAAGTTTTAGTTTCAAGATTTTTAATGTTCTCTGCTATTTATTAAAGTAGGTACTCCATGTAAAAGAAAGGAAAAATTATGAATAGATATTTCTTTTATACATACATACATATATATATTTTTTTTGAGACTTTTAAGCCTATTTTATTAAGTTTTTAAATTAATGTCTGATTTTTTTTCATGTGTAATTAAAAAATTAACATTTATATAGATACATTTTTTTCTTAATTTATTTTTTATATTCTGCTGAAATTGCAGACATACTGATTTCTGTATTTCAGATTTATTCAAAAATAAATGCAGTTTAGTGGAATGATGAGCTCTCATAGTAAAAGTGTTTACAGTTTTCATTGCAAAAATGATTAATATAGACACATGATGGCAAAAATGTTTAATATAGATTTTAGCCATAATTCAATAAAAACATGTTTCTAAATAAAACATAATCTTTTTAATATATCTTATAATTTACATTAGAATTTTTAGTATCCATATTTGCTTAAATATGTTTAAAATGTCATACAATAAGAAAGATCTCTTTCTGAATTTTTTTTGCTTTGATCTACAATACTATAAGTTAAAATATCAACAAATTCCTATCACCAAAATTGTTTTGACAATCTATTGTGCTGATTTGACAGCCAAGGTTCAGTCCACACTGATCTATTATTACTTTTATTTTTTCTTTTCGATAATAATGAAGCAGCAGCCACTACCGTCATTATTGTTACGATTTTTAATTCCTCATTCATATTAAAAATAGATTAAATAAATTTAACAGCAACAAAGGAAGCGAAATAAAACAGCAACAACTGAAAACTAAAAGCGAAACTATGATAAACGTTAAAATATTGAATCGGAGAAATCGGAACGTGTAATTACCACTCTCGGATCGATCGGACGAGAAACTCGTAACGTGTTAACAGGCCTTAAGGTTTATGCTTTCTTGCTGAGTTGTTGCATTTTGCTTCATAAGTTCTTCATATTTTATAACATGCTAATTGTTTTATTTACTAATAAAATGAAATTATATATGTATATATCTACATTTAAAATAAATGAAGATGTATTGGTAAAAATTACATAACACAAGCCTTTCATTTTTAGCCGTGTTATTTCAAGCTAATAGTTTTGTAAACAGATTCACATGTTTCAATAAAACCATTAATTAAAAAAATTATATTCATTGGGCATTAATGAAAAACTTCTGAAATAAATGTAAAATAAGATTTATTGGCAACTTTTGAATTCTTAAAGCTGAAAAATGAAATAGAATACTATTTACAAATGAGTTAATGAATGTCATAAATAAACTAGATGAATAAGAAAATATTTATTGAGATAATGTACAAAGATAAGGAAAATAATAACTTGTTTTTTTTTAATTTTACACCCCAATCTGCCCATTGAGTTTGATCAAAATAAATGATTTCTTCGTAGAAAAAGTCTTTTCCATCCTTTTTACTGGATTTGGGCATAATATTTGTGTTGTTTTTTAAGAACTAGTGCATCAATAACAATTTCTAAACAGAAGTTAATTCTAGCAGTGCACAGTTCATTTAGAGTTAAATTTTCTGTATATTGCTTTAATTTCTATCAGCATCACTTCTGTATTTCCAGGTTTACACAGTAAACCATCGGGTGATGCTGCTAAATGAGGGAAAACTGGATTAATAACAACCCCAGTTTTTCGTAAAATATAGTATGAATATTTTTGTTGCATGTAATTTCTTATATAGCTGTCTTTTTCCAACCCATACTTAACTGCTGGAATGTAGGAAATACCTCTACTTTTATTTTTCAAAATTTGGTAAGCTATTGCAGAATATTCACTCTGCCGACTTATAATTGATTTAATGTCTGTTGCAGTCAATATTTTCTTATTTCATGCTATTCTTGCATGTTTTGCCCAATTGTTCTTGGTTGCAATCCATGCATTCCTCTGATGTGAAACTATAATTTTGATGGTAAAATATTATCTCATTTACATCTAAGTTTGTTTCACCAGTAAAAGGAATCGTGGAATTACCATCATAAATTACAGCTGGTAAAGGAAGCGTTAAATCTTGTTTAATTTCTTTACTCTATGAGCATCAAACACTGGTAAACTAAAATTTACCAGGCAGTTCCATTTGAATTCAGTGTTTGATAATTGTACATCTTCACACTTGTTCCAGAAAATTGCAGATGCTTTAACAGGAACAGTTTTTATGATTTTGGGCTGATGCCATGTTTTGAGCCTCTCAGTTGGTGCATCGTACAATTTCTTTGAAGAATAATCTTCTAAGCCTTGCAATAATGCAAAAACCTGTTTGCAACATGCTGGCATCCCTCCAGCAGCACAAGTGCAAAAAGCAGTTTATACCTGTAAGAATAAATAAAAAAAATGTGATAACTAAATTTAATTTCCAATACCTAACTTTTTAATTAATGTGTTTTAAATACTTCTATATAAATATATAATTCTTTTTTAAAGTTTTGAATCATTGAAAATTTGATTAGATATTTTATTGCTTATCCTTAGGCTGGGTATGGTTTACTTAGCTTTTCATCGCTTCAGTGAATAAAATTGAATATAAAGTATGCTTCAGATTAAAAACTAGGGATTTTGCATTAGGTTGACGAACTAACTTTGATAAATGCATCAACTGGGACAGGTTTAGTCATGAAAACAGATTAGGGCACTGAAGGTCTTGTCTTTTATTGTGTGGCAATAAGGGTCAGGTTGCGTGCAACTCAATTTAGTTCTTATAAAAAAATAATGCAGTAGAGCAATATTTAACTTTTAAATTATAATTAATCAAAAACTGATAAAATATTTTGGAATTTAAAATGATTCCTTACTACTAAATAGTGGTATGCACTTAACCCATTTTAATATATAAGTATATACAAATGCACACTTAAACATAGGATAAAAATACTATCATGATGTAAGTATAAAGCTAGATGCCATTTAACTTGGTACATCTTAAACAGTTATCATGCAATACCTTTTAGATATTTACTTCTCTCTTAAATATTTTCTTCAATATTTAAGCATTGTAGCTCAAGATTAACAAAATTATCTAAATAACTCAGATAAAATGAAGGCTCAGACTAACTTGTAAAACATACTAACATAGTGCCAGTAAATTATGTAGACACAAATTACATTTAGCAATTCTTCAGAACATGTATTTTTATCTAACTATGTATTTAAAATTAAAATCTTATTGAACAATTTTATTTTGAAGACTGATTTGATGCAGTCTAATTACTACGTAATGCTTACACAATAACTATAATAAAAATAACATTAGTTATCTTTCATTAATGATGACAGTCATATTTTTGTTTCAGGATATCTTGTAATTATTTGTGAAAACTAGAAAGAGATATGACACATAGAATTTCTAAAATTAAAGCACTTAATAGCACTTTTTATTCATAATAGATACAGAAATTCAAATAGAGTTATTTTTTAAGTATTTAGTAATATATAGTTTTTGCCAAGTCAACTAAAAATTTCAATATTCAATGAAACTCTCAGGCCTATATGATCTTTCTAAAAAAACTTCCACTTAATTACTGCACATATAAATATGCTTCAATGAAATGATTTCTTATATATTTACAAAAGAATATAACACTCACACTAATGAATTATCATAATACAAGACCTTCAAAACTTTTTGTTTTTATTTGTGGATTAAAAAAAGATTTTATTTGTGGAAGTTAATGTTTACTATTACATAAATGCTAAGATTATATTAAATTTAACTAAAGTTAAGTCTTTATAAGGTTCCTGCTGCAGCTTAGAAAGTTCATTGAAAATTTCTAAACTACTGCATAATATGTTCTGCTTACAGTATATTCTTTATTTACATTAACTATATCCGAATATCTGATAATGCAATATAAATTTCATTAAAGATAATTTTATTTAAGCATTAAATTAATAAAAATTTAAAAATTACTTCAGAAAATAATTAAAGATCAACTTACCTTATCATTCATTGTGATTACAACACTATGAATGATAACACTGGGTTTATAAGCAACTGATTTTTTCATCTCGGCTTTCACCGTCGCCGAGCTAGAATAATCTGCATCATTGTCTTCAATTATCTCATCAAAACTATTTTCCTGACAAACCTCTCTTGCCATAACAAATTACCTTTCTTCATTTTTGTCAAAATGCTATTATTCCCACTCATTTGAGAAAACTTTTCAGCATATTCAAATATTGAACAGTTAGTAAAATAAATATTCAAACATCTATTTAATATTGAATTTGACAAATCTATATATTTGTTTATATAATCAGTTTGTGAGTTGATAAAATAAATGAGGAAAATAATAAACACATTAATAGCTGTAAATTTAAATGCTATTGCCTAGCAATACATGTGTAAACAATCTAAGCATGGTACTCATCGCGTGACAAGTTATTGCAGTGCCGTCTAGCGATGAATTGAGTCCATTGCGGAAAGACAACACAGTCACATGACATGACATAATTATTTCTTCTCCTTAATTCACGAATTCTCCAAATTTCACCAGAAAATATTCCAGTATATTCCCTAAATAAATTAATAATATTTCCTGATCTATTCATTTCATTTCTACTATTAACAAATTTTGAATGTACCAACATCATAAAGTTAGTGTTAGAAAAACATTTTACTTATAAAAGTGTGATTTGAAACTATTTATCAGTTAGACTATAAATTAGGTTTTAGTTATGTTACATGATACATCACAAATGAATGGTCATTTTTTAATACCATCAACTCATTAATAGTAGTTTGTTCGAATTCAGTGTCATTTTATTTGTTCCCCAATAGATTTTTCACATATTTTTTAATGATTACATAAAAATATAAATTAATGAAAGAATTTGATAAAAAAAATTACCCAAGAGATTTGTTTTTCGTGTGGAATCAATTTTGTTCTAACTTACAGGCAGTGTGATTACAAGTAGGTGGTTTAATGTTTCAAATTAAAAATGACAGCTTGTTACGCTGCAAAAAATCCATTAAAATATTTTCATGAAGAGAAAAAAAAGTTACACAATGCAAACCATACAGAAGCTATTGGGATCAAAAAGAAGCGTAATAAGAAGCAAAAAATCACAAAATGTTCTAGAAATTATCTCATAAAATTTATTTAGCAGTGTATACAAACAGTGCACAAATTTAATAAAACTTTACTAGCAATAATGTTATAATTCATAAAAATTTTCATAATGCAATATTTTGATAAAGAAAGTTAATCAATTTTCATTATAATTTAAATAGCTATTCACAGTAAAAAGTTAAAACATCCTTTCAGAAGAACATCAAACTAGGTTTAATGAACCTATATTAAATGAAGTTTTAAATAAATTTAATTATTTCACAATACAACATAAAAATTTCAAATACACAGCATCTAGAAAAATAAGCTTTAATTGTAAAAAAGAAATAAAAAACTTGTAATTCACTAATAAAAATAGTAAGTACAATGCTCTAAAAATATCATTTTACAGTTCAAAACAAAATTTTTGGACATTTTTAATTAATGTGTAACATAATAGAAACAAATAGCATCACAAGTTGAATTATTTAAAATTAATCTTAAATTGTTACTTAATAAGAATGAAATAAGATTAAAAATTTTTGTTAAAAACATTAAAAACCATGAAATTTCCTCTAACACAAGAATATATATAAACACATACAAAAATCACATACACTTATATCTAGATACCCTAATTAATAACATAAAGCATAAAATCAATACTATATCCACAGCAACTCTTTCAGAATGTGGAATATAAGCTAATACTTATATTTGAGAGTGAAAATATTGATGATGCAGTTTAATATGAATTATAAATTAGGTTTTCTTATAAATACATTACAATTTGATATTGTTACTTTATAAAAATAACTTAGTTTTGTATACCTTCCTTCCACTTATTTAATCTGAATCTGGCTTTTCTTTATTTGAAAAATGTTTTAACTCACTATTGCACATGCCTCATCAGTAAAAATTGCACAACATAAAGATTTGGAATTTCATTTAAAAAATGAATAATAAACTTCACATAGTATTATTTTAAAATAAAGTTCTATTTACATTATAATCATTAATCATAATTAATCATTACAATGGAAAACTAAATTTTGCATACATTTCTTCCAATCATACCTTGATATAATTTTACAATAAAAGAATAAAATTAAAATCTACAAGGCATAAATTGTTTCCTTAAAATAAGAAAAAGAGAAAGATTTAAGCAAAGTAAGTTTTGGAAGAAAATACAGAAATAAAAAACTTGAGAAATTTGCCATGAAAAAGTTTGGCCCCAAACAGTATAATAAGTTGGAACTTGTCAAGTAACTAAAAGTTTAATACAATCTATTTTCTATTATAGATATCTTATTATAGAACTTAATACCAAACATTTTTTCATTTCACAAATTAGATTATATAAACATAGAAATTCTACCACAACTAAAAGAATAAGCAAAAGAAATCTACAATCTAAATAATTAAAATTAATGAAATGAATCACAAAACAAAAATACACCACCAAATAACAAGAAAAAAATTGTTAAGTAATGATAAAAAATATGAAGAAAATATATTTTACCAAAAAAGTAAATCAATTTGGCAAATAAAAAATTTGTTAGGTAAGATTATCCCAACATTGTAAGATGGACTTCCTTAAATTAAAGGCATCCTAAAGGGAGAATTTACAAAATACCATCTCTCAATTGGATAAGTACTTGAAGATTCCATTCGGAACATGTTAGGATATCTGTGCATCAATTTTTTGATTTTGCTGATTTTAACTTCTGGAATAAACTGCGTCACATAATAATGAATTCTATCAATCGAGACACCGCGTGGGTGAAGTCTAAAATACGTAGTGATCAAACAAATTACATGCATATCAAACTCTGTTATGCATTCCAAATTCTGACAACGACTTTGCTCCCTTTCAAGGGAGATTTTAACTTCTTCATTTTCACGAATTCTTCTCTCGGATTCTTCGTACTCACGTCGTCTGGCAGTTAAATCTTCTAATTCTTGAGCCAATTTCTTATTACGTTCAGATTTATAGGCCTTCAATGCTAAATAACGACGCTCCTTTTCTTCCGCTGATTTAGATTTTGCAGCACGCTTCTCTAAAGAAATTCTTATTTTCTCTTTATAAACCTTTATTTCCTGTTTCATTTTTTCAACCTCTTCTTTTGTCACTATCTCTTGAAAATCTGGAGAATAAACTGAATTCTCAGAGCTGCTTTGATTTCCCCTTATATCCAGCTCTTTTTCATTCTGCTTTTTAAAAGCCTCAGTAAAATGGGTTCTTATAACAGATAAAGCAAGTTTATTCATTCGCATAATTTCCTTTTTTTAGTTGCTGTAAGACTATTCAAACAATGGTTTGAAAATTCAATCAGATTTAAAAATTCAATTAAAGGAGTAAGTTTCAATAAAATTCCTTCCAAGTTAGTATTAAATTTTGCTTCAGCTGCTTTTAGTTCTTCTTCTGCCTTTTTTTCTCATTGATTAACCATTGAGCATGATCTCGAACAGACTTAAAAATTTGAAACAAATAATCAAAAGTCATTGCATGACACTTTCCACAATCCAACATAGCTATTAACTCACCTGCAGCTTCTATGAAAGCCTCTTCATTTTTTAACTTATCAATTAAGTCTCTATGTTCTGAATTGGGAACAAAAGTTGTTGACAAATTTGAGAATTCCTTTTCCTGATGCCGAATTTCTTTTCCTTGATTTACAAAAATTTCATCACTCGAATAATATATGAAAATTCGACCGTTATTTTCAAAATCATCTTTATTCTCAATTTTTATTCCAAAGTTTGACAAATATGTTGCACGATCAGCCGCCTCCACATCGAAAAATTTCACGACACAATTATTTTTCAATACTTTCATACATTCTATCGCCCCACAATAACCTAATATTTCTCGCATAATTTTTTCAGAAATATTTTTAACTATACAAGCCATAAGCACTGATTTAGATCCAGGATTAATCTCACCTTTATCAATTTCATCAGGATGAGGAGGGTATAAAGTACAACTTGGAAAATGAATAGCATTTGTATTTTTCAGGGGTAAGTTGTTCTGAATAAAGATTGAAGAGTCCAAGTCAACCTCCATGTCACAATCGGAAATAGCCTCAGGCATATTAGAACAAGGATTCCCTTCAGCATTTACATGAAAAACTTTTTGAATTTGCTCAATATTTGAAGACCTAGCATCCTCCAAATTATTCTTCAACTGCAGATTTGTGACATTAGATTCAATAAATGCATTTAGTCCTGGATTAATTTCTCGATTAGAACCCATTTTAGATTTGTCCTTGGCTCTTGGATCAAGATATATCGGAAGTACTCAACAAAATCACAAATATGATAAAATTCTGTATACGCAAGCTGTAAAACCACTTGTACTGTAATAAATGAAATTTTTTTAAAAAAGCTCAATTAAAAAATGCACACACACATCAAGATAACAGATGCTAACTACAACGACGCGGAAATAGGACGCCTAAAACAGAATGGCACTTCTGGCTTGCATCTCTATTGCACAATTCAACAAATAAAGGGAGCCTCTAGAAGATTATACATAGTATGACGTCATTGGAGTACTTATTGACCCGAATTGAGTATGCTAAAATCATTTTAATTTTAAAAAACCTTCAATAAATTTATTGAATTTTATTCTGTTAATAAAGTCATAAAAAATAATAATATAAATTTATTGTGTTTGGTTGAGTTAAGAAAGGCAGAAAAATAGCAAAATACTGCAAATTTCAATTCACAAGTCTATTAATTAATGAAATTTTTTTAAAATTTAAATTATCCTGTCCGATTTAAATTAACCATGAAGTGCATATTTTGCCTTGTATTTTTTTATTTTACTCTTTCTTCACATTTTTCTTTAACTCTCTCTTCTTGGTAAGGAAAAAAAGAAACTATAGTTTCTTTTTTTCTATTCCTTTCGTTGTTTGAGTATACTCAAACAACGAAAAGAATTTTTGTGTAATATTTTATTCCTTTTGTGAAAAAACTACTAAATATAATAATATTGGTAAAAGTTGATATATATATATATGTGTGCATACTAAATGTATATATATATTTATATATATATATATATATATATATATATATATATATATATATATATATATATATATATATATATAAGAAAACAGAAAAAAAATCATGTATCCCAAGTAGCAAAATAGCTTTGCCCAATATTGGCAATCTTACCAAGACAACCTCATTAAGGGACCGATGATGGGTGTCACATTTTCCCCAACATAGAGCATGCCAAAATAATTCCGAGAATGGGCATATAATGGGAGCCATGTGTTTCCTAATATTCGATATGTCAAGATAAGCCAAGGTTGGTCCTATCATGGGTGCTAAATTTTTCATTGTCTTCTAAGAGAATCTGTTACAATCTCGTCTACACTGAAGATAATTTTATTCTGAATTCAGTTCGAACAAAAACAGCACATTTCAGTGCTAACAACTGCTGCTTTTTTTTAAAAAAAAAAAAAAGAAAAAAAGCTGATTGATTTTCTTGATCTGACTGGACCTGACTGGGACAATGGCTTCAAATAAAGGAATAATACAATCTCCCAAGCTGAAGAACATTATGAATACTAAATAAAACAATGCTTCGGAACTCTATCTGAAGCAACTATTGGAAATCTAGACGGCACTACTGGGTAGCAGAGACTGCACTACTGAAGTATTTCCACAACAAAACATCTTGGACATGTTGGATATCAACATTAAAACCTGCAGAGAAACTTTAAAGACTACAAATACAGGTAGCTATAATCTTGTTTCTGATATGGCAAACCCCCCTACAACCCACATAAAAGTAAAAGTGACTAATATTTCCACTCAAAATGATAAATTTAATAAAAAACTAACTAATGATGGTGAAGAACATTTCATTTACCATTACTGATTTATTCACACTCTTAAGAGAAATAAAAGAAGTATTTAATGAAATTAATATTTCCGAAGCCATCAAAAGAATTCAGTCTAAAACTGACCCAATGCATAAAAGGTTTGTCCTCATGGACATATTTAAGCAAATAAATAAAATCCCTTAATGTGCGCCACACAACGGAGATTTCTAGTTTTATCGTGGAATTCCTGTGGTATTAGAAACAAAATTGTCGAATTTCGTGATTTTATAAATGAGCATAATCCAGATATAATCTTAATTCAGGAATCATTCCTAACAAATTATGTAAATATACACATCCTAGGATATGCGTGCTATAGAAATGATCGCCCAAGAAATGCCAGCCTAGCAGGGGTTGGACACTTATCTTTGTCAAGAGTAGTCTCCACCAAAACACAACACACAAATTAATTACAATCGTGACAAACTTGGTCACATTGACCCTGACACCCCTACCCCATATTACATTCTGCTCCACATATATCAAACCTAGAAACAATATCAATACATAAACAAGGATCTTGAAGCAATGCTAACAACAAACTATGATATTTTAATATTTGGAGATCTTAATGCCAAACACACTGCATGGAACTGCAGGTCACACAACAAAACAGGTCAAATAATTAAAAAGTTCGCTGATACAGCCGAACAAAAAATCCATGGACCTGACACACCCACACATTTTAATGCTAGTTCAGCAACAACAATTGATATTGCACATATCAGAGGAATTAATTATAACACTAAAATTTACACAGTCACGGAACTCAGTTCGGATCATAATCCAGTCATGGTCGAGTTTGACTTTAATATTCCTTTGATTAATACTCCCACTCTTTATAACACGGATTGGATCAAATACAACCAAATTTTAAATAATAACCCGTTTAATATTATTAATACAAACACAGGAGATTAAATTGAAAATGAGACGATTCGCTTGGAGGCAGAACTGCTTGCAGCGCAACGCAAATCAGAAAAACCTCACTCCTCCCGTCCAACTCACCTTCTACCTCTCCACCTAAGAATTTTGAAAGCAAATAGATATACACTATGTTCAAGAAGAAACTACAGTATTTTACGCCCATTCAAGGCCGAAATACAATTGAATACACAGACAAACAAGAAACAGAAACAATTGCTGACGTATTTGATACGCAGTTCACCACTAATGACCTACACGACATCAGAACCGATGATCTGGTTTCCAGCAACATACTCATTTTTCTCTCCAGACCACACACACAAGTCATACAAAGCACCACCCCTTCGGAAGTAATGGCAGTAATCAAGAAATTAAAGTATAACAAATCCTCAGGTATTGAGGGAATAACAAACAAAATTCTAAGCAAAATTCCAAACAAAACATTATTCAAAAGTACGATGCTTAGTAACGAGATATTAAGAATAACGTATTTTCCGCAAAAATGGAAAATTGCAGTAATAGTACCAATATTAATACCAAAACAAGTACACTACCTTCCCTCAAGCTATAGACCTATTAGTCTACTGCCGTCTCTAAGCAAAATAACCGAAGCAATTATTCTAAACAGACTAGATGAATTTTTAGAAAACAATAGTATTCTTATCACTGAACAACACGGGTTCAGAAAATCACATTCTACAACGCATCAACTTATGAGAGTAACTGAAACCATCACCCAGGGGTTTCATCATAAAAAAAGTACAGGAGCAGTTTCTCTTGATATTGCCAAAGCTTTTGATCGAGTTTGGATTGGAGGACTTGTACACAAACTCATTAATGTTGGTCTACCCGAACCACTCATTAAAATACTAATTTCATATCTTTTGGGACTAAAGTTCCAGGTTCGTATTAGTACTACACACACAACACATTGACAAATCTTAGCCGGCGTGCCACAAGGGTCCAAATTTGGACCAAAACTCTCTCTTATCTAAATGAATGACATTCCAACATCAATACTAACTTCCCTGCACCTTTTTGCAGACGACACATTTACACTAGCACAAGGTAGGAAAACATCTTATATCACAGAATCACTCAACAAACATTTAGAACAGCTTGATCTCTGGTTCGTTAAATGGAAAATTCTTATCAATGTAAATAAAAGTGCGCATCCATAACTTTTAACAAAAAATGATTACTTCCACCAAGTGGAATAAAGATCAACAACGAGATTATACCATGGTCACAAACCTGTAAATATTTAGGAATAACCTTCGACAGAAAATTAACATGGCCCCCCCATCTGATCCAAATTATTAACAAATTTAAATGGCAAACAGCTGCATTATACCCACTTATCAACTGGAATTCAAAACTTTCCATAGAAAATAAAGTGCTCATTTATTAAAAATATCTTCGACCACTTATTTCCTATGCCTGCCTTCTTGGGTTACACCCATGAGAGTAAAATTAAAAAACTGGAAACTCTCCAAAATAAAGCCCTCAGATGGGCAGTTAAGGCCCCCTGGTTCATTAGAAATAAGAAATCAGACGAGAATTAAAAATCCCTACAATGAGAGAATTCTTCGTGAAAACAATGTATAACATGATTGAAAATATTGATAAAACCAATAACGAAGCAATAATTAGGCTTCCGTCCTATAATGACCTAAGTACCCATAATAGATTCCGTCCTCGCTCACTGCTCAGATATTGTCCAAAGTTTCCTCACCAACCACCATAAAATAAACTATATTGTTATAAATTTATAAATGATGATTGTATATGTCTTAAAATATCTCAGACAGATAGGAAATTCTCACATTTTGGGCAAAAATTGCGGTATTTAGACGTGTTGTAGTTTTATAGCGGTTTTCCTAATGATTTGGCGTTTTGGCGACAGTTGGCAAGATTCTTGGCGACGGTTGGCGAGTTTCTTGGCTACTGTTGACGAGTTTCTTGGCGACTTGGAGAGAAATCGATAATTCAAGAAACTTCCATCACCTATGCTCTAGGACCAATAATTTTCGAGATAGTCTAGAAGCTTCCAGAACCTTGGCGAGACTGGTAGATTTCTCCGCCAAGTCAGGTATAAATACCGCAGCCCGACATGGAAGAGTCAATTTTGTGAAGACAGTCAGTGAGTGAAGACGATTAGTTGTGACTGCTTGTTGTTCTCTGTCTGAGGTATTTGAGACCTGTGATTGGAAGCTGTTTTTTTATTATATCTGACGAATTGTAGCTGTATAGTTGTGATTCTTACAGCGGGAGTTTCGTTTATCTAGTGAAGTTTTTACGAATAAAAGTCTTGTGTTCATTAAGTGGTTGCTTTATTCAACTCTCAATCAACACGAACCCGTGGAGCTCGGTACAACTGGTGTCAGAAGTGGGGTTGAAGAGTTAATGCAGCGTGTCACAAGAAAAATGAATATGGATTAAATGAAAAGTCTTCTCGAGAAATTAGCGGAGCAGATGGCTGAAAATAAAGCTGGAGAAGAAGAGATGAAAGCTAGACAAGAAGAGATGAAAACTGGACAAGAAGAGATTAAAACTGAAATGATGGAAGAGATAAAATCTAGATAGGAGGAGATGAAAGCTGGACAAGAAGAGATTAAAACCGAGATGATGAAAGAGATAAAATTTGGACAGGAGGAGATGAAAGCTAGACAAGAAGAGATGAAAGCTTGGAGAAGAAAATGTCAAACAAACATGAGGAACCCAACGTGGCATTTGTGCCTTCCCTAGCCAATATTAAACTCTCAACATTTGATGGGAAATCATCCTGGCAAGTATACAAGACCCAGTTTATGATGGTAGCGGAAGATAATGGATGGAATCCCCGAGCCCAAGCTTTTCACCTGGTGGCTTCTTTAAGAGGACACGGGGCCGACATCCTCGAGACGCTTCCGGAAGAGCAGAGGCACGATTTCCAAGCCCTATTAAGTGCGCTTGAGCTGCGGTTTGGAGAAAAGTGCACTAAAGAATATAGCAGACTACAGTTAAAGTACCGCTATCAAAAAGCGGGTGAATGTCTGAAAGAATTGGCTGCCGATATTCAGCGACTTTCTCATCTAGCATTTTCGGACTGCCCAGCTGAGACACGTCAAGATCTGGCTCTCCATCACTTCATCGATAGTGTGCGGGATCCGGAGATACAGAAAACACTTGGACTCGCCGATGTCAAAGATATCGGATCGGCCCTAGTCTACGCACATAAGGCAGAGGCTGCCCAGCAGGCCGCGCGTAAACACCGGCACTCAATTAGAGCCGTCTCTGCTACGGATACGGACTGTGATCTAAGAAAGCAAATCGAGGATCTGCGGCGAAAATTCCGTAACTTAGAATTGAGAAAAGGTGGCAGAAACACGAAAATCCAGTGTTGGACCTGCGGTACAGTCGGACACGTCCATTGAGACTGCTCGAAACGAAAAGATGGTGGAAATGATCTTCCACTACAGCAGGGAAACTAATATGTGGCCATCTCGCGGGGCGGAGATGTCCAGAGAGTCAGAAGCCCCATTTCAAATTGTTTCACATTTCTTCTGTAAGTGCTGGCGACCACGGACTTTTCGTTATGGGACATTTCAACGAAGTTCCCAGCAGAATGATAATTGATACTGGAGCCAACGTAACTATCATTAGGACAGATTTGGCTCGCAAACTTGGTGAAAAACTCATCTGGACGCCGCCCTGCATTACCCTCCAATCTGTGACAGGTGATAAAATTAAAGTGCATAGAAAAGTCAATCTAAGCATTGCATTTGGTAATGCCGTGTACTATCATATGGCATATGTCGCTGATATAAATGACGAATTTATTCTCGGATTGGATTTCCTCAAAGAAAATCATTTCAAGTAAGATTTTAAAAATAATGAACTACACTCATGTTCTGAAGACATAGCGATTTTTAAGAAGAAATATTCAGATACTAAAACAGTCCATCTTATAACTGCAAAGAGTGAAACAACATTACAACCAAGAACTGAGACAATAGTTTCCGGAGCTCTTTCAGAAGATAATAATTTTCATTATGGATTGACTGAATATCCATATTCCGACAATAGCGTTAAACGAGTCCTAGTGGCTTCTTCACTCGTCGACCTTTCACGAAATGTAATCCCAGTAAGAGTTGCTAATCTAAGCAATAAGGTAAAACTTATAATGAAGGAGAAGTGCTAGTGACTAGCACTCCAATGACCTGTATTAACCGAAATTGTCAGGCCACACTATCTGAGCCTCCTGACACTCTAATCAATGAACTCTTCAGAGAGCAGAGTTAGATGATAAACAGAGGAATGCTGCAAGAAATTTATTATTAGAATTCGGAGATCTCTTTTCCAAGAAATCAGATAATGTTGGGTGAACCAAATTGATCGGAGAACCATCCGAGAAGATTGCCATTCGCTAAGCAGGAAGAGGTGGACAATCTTCTGATGGAAATGCAGCAGAATGACATTATTGAGCCATCAGAGAGTCCTTGGGCTTCGCCTATTGTTTTAGTTCGGAAGAAAGATGGTTCTACCCGATTCTGCGTTGACTATCGTCGGGAAAACAACATCACTAAAAAAGATAGTTACCCTCTTCCTAAGATTGACGATACACTTGATGCTTTATCCTGAAAACAATGGTTTTCGACTTTGGATCTCAAGAGTGGTTATTGGCAAGTAGAGATACATCCTGAGTATCGAGAAAAGACTGCGTTCACCACAGGACAAGGACTTTGGCAGTTCAAGGTTATGCCATTTGGGCTTTGCAATGCACCTGCAACGTTTGAGCGCCTGATGGAGACAGTATTACAAGGACTTTTCTACAAAGCCTGTTTGGTATATTTGAACGATATCATTATTGTAGGGCGCACATTCGAAGACCATTTAAGAAACATCCGAAAGGTGCTAGAAAAATTAAAAATGGCCAACCTGAAGCTGAATCCCAGCAAATATAATTTATTCCGGTGTGAAGTAAGCTATCTGGCACACATTATCTCTGCTGAAGGTGTAAGAACAGATCCTGAAAAGATCTCAGCAGTTAAGCACTGGAGTCGTCCAGAGGATGTCCACCAATTAAGAAGTTTTCTTGGACTATGCTCGTATTACAGAAAATTTTTTAAGGGTTTTTCAAGTTTATCCAGACCCCTTCACAAGTTGGTAGAAGTTAAACAGAGATTTCTATGGACAGATGAATGTGAGAAAGCTTTTAAACAACTGAAGGAGGCGTTGACATCTTCACCCGTTCTTGCATATCCCAAGCCAGGAAAATAATTCATTTTAGATACAGATGCCAGCAACGAAAATATCGGAGCTGTTTTGTCGCAGGAAATTGGTGATAAAGAATATGTCATTGCGTCATTGCTTATTAGAGCAAATGTCTATCGAAACCAGAGCGGAATTATTTTACAACCAGGAAGGAATTGCTGGCAATCGTCAAAGCCATAGAACAGTTCCACCATTATCTCTATGGAAGAAAGTTCTTGCTCTGGACAGATCACGCATCCTTAACTTGGCTTTTAAATTTTAAAAATCCAGAAGGAAAGGTAGCCAGATAGATTCAACGACTCCAGGAGTTTGACTTTGAAATACGTCATCGCAAAGGAACTCTTCATGGAAATGCTGATGCACTATCAAGTACACCGTGTAATGAAAGCTGCCGATATTGTTCTAGAGTAGAGAAGAACTATCAGTTAATAAATCCTTCGGTACGCTAAGTTACTGTTTCACCTCCATCGAAACCAGACCTATTGAGTGATAAAGGACTTAGAGAAGCCCAAAAAGAAGACCCAGATATAAATCCAATTTTAGAATTAAAGGAATATTCCTGTATAAAACCAAGTTGGCAGGATATCTCCACCTACAGTCCTGCTACTAAACAATATTGGGCTCTTTGGGACTCACTCCATATAAGAAATGTTGTCTTATAAAGGAAATGGGAGTCCGATGATGGACTTAATTTCAAATGGCAGCTTGTTCTTCCAAAATCAAGAATTTTAGATGTTTTGAAAGAATTGCATAGTAGCTCAACTGGAGGCCACTTTGGAGTAATGAAAACTCTACAGAAGGTTCGAGAACGCTTCTGTTGGAGCAAAACTGGACAAGATGTAGAGAAATGGTGTCAATCTTGTGATGACTGTGCGGCACGTAAGGGACCTAAGAAACGTAGCTGAGGAAGGTTGCAGTGGTACAACGTAGGAGCACCTTTTGAGCGAATAGCATTAGACATTTTGGGTCCTTTACCACGATCTTCAAAGGGCAACAAATACATACTAGTTGTCATGGACTACTTTACTAAGTGGCCTGAAGCGTTTGCAATCCCCGATCAAGAGGCGACTACAGTAGCGGAGGTTCTAGTGCAGCAATGGGTTTCCAGATTCGGCACACCCTTACAAATTCATTCTGATCAGGGGACAAATTTCACCTCTGTTGTGTTTAAAGGAATGTGTCAAATTCTCGGAATAGACAAGACGCAGACCGTGCCACTACACCCACAATCGGACGGCATGGTAGAGATGTTTAACAGAACCATCTTGAATAATCTCTCACTTATGGTTTCCAGAAATCAGCAAGATTGGGATTTGAAGCTACCGCTGTTTCTGCTTGCATATCGCAGTGCTGTCCATGAGACTACCGGATATACTCCTTCACAGATGCTCTTTGGTCGCGAATTTCGTCTCCCTTGTGATCTTCAGTTTGGTCGTCCACATCTTCATCGTCAGAGGAATACCTTCGAGACCTTCAGGCACGTCTTGAAGTTGTCCATAACTTCGCTCGAGACCGAATAAACCTGACGACCGAAATAATGAAGACAAGGTATGACACAAGAGCGACAAGACATGAATTTCAAGAAGGTGACAAAGTTTGGTTGTGTAACCCGATTCGACGTAAAAGACTTTCTCCAAAGTTGCAAGCCAACTAGGAAGGTCCCTAAACAGTCCTAAAGAGACTGAACGACGTCGTGGTTCGTATAAAGAGATTATCTTCCTCAAAACCAAAAATAGTACATTTTGATAGATTTGCTCCTTATCGTAAAGTAAAGTAAAAATTAGTAGACCATGGTCTCTTTGTAAATAGTATAGATAATTTTAATCTTTTCTATTTTCTTGTATTTGTATTTTTAGTTGCTTGTGTATGTAATGTGTTCTGTATCCTCTTAAAATGTAAGTTCTCTTACATTAAATTTGGCCTCCTATCAGGGGATTGTTCTGCCCGGACGTGCTGTCCTTGAGAGGGGGGCAATGTTACAAATTCATAAATGATGATTGTATTTGTCTTAAAATATCTCAGACAGATCAGAAATTCTCACATTTTGGGCAAAAATTGCGGTATTTAGACGTGTTGTAGTTTAAAAGCGGATTTCCTAATGATTTGGCGACTTGGCAAGATTCTTGGCGACTGTTGGCGAGTTTCTTGGCGACTTGACGAGAAATCAATACTTCTGGAAACATCCATCACCTAAGCTCTAGGACCAACAATTTTCGAGATAGCCTAGAAGCTTCCAGAACCTTGGCGAAACTGGTAGATTTCTCCGCCAAGTCAGGTATAAATACCGCAGCCCGACATGGAAGAGTCAGTTTTGTGAAGACAGTCAGTGTGTGAAGACAATTAGTTGTGACTGCTAGTTGTTCTCTGTCTGAGGTATTTGAGACCTGTGATTGGAAGCTGTTTCTTATTACATCTGACGAATTGTAGCTGTATAATTGTGATTTTCACAGCGGTAATTTCGTTTATCTAGTGAAGTTTTTACGAATGTAAGTCTTGTGTTCATTAAGTGGTTGCTTTATTCAACTCTCAATCAACACGAATCCGTGGAGCTCGGTACAATATATAAAAAAATTTTTTTCTTTGATAACTACTTCTTTGTATGGAAAAAAAGAGATTACTAAAAAGATAAAATAAGTGTGCATACTAAATATATATAAAATTGATATATATATATATATATATATATATATATATATATATATTATTATATATGTATATATAAACATAGATGCTAGATGGATTTTCTTATTTCAAATTCCCACAAGCCAGTTATTTTTCCTTAATGATCCAACTCACTTGTTTAAGATAATATATTCACAAGATAAAATTTGTAATAATTTTAAGTGAATCAATAGTATCTTGTTAAGAGAATGTTTAGTAGAAATAACTAGAATTACATATCCTTTTTAAGAAAAACCAATTCAATTGTTAATTGAAAAAATAATTTTACTTCACAGCACAAATAGCATTGAATTAATATTAGTAGTATAGCTAAATGTATGTTTTATAGTTATAGTCTCACTTTTGCATCAAGAAAGACTTTATAAAAGATAATTTTACTGAAATATTTAAATAAAAAATTAACATCAAGCCTATCTTCTGTAATTTGAAATTTTTCTTTCATAAAAAATCTGTAGCAAAATTTTTATAAAACATGTGTTTCATTTTTTAATTATTAAACTCTTTATAATAGAAACAGCTCCAATAAATAATCATAAGTATTTCAATGATGTTTATTTAAAATTTGGGAAAGAAAAGTTGCATTGAAAATGGAATTGCCAAGTTAAAGAAAACAAATAAATTTTTAAATGTGTTTTTAATCATTTACGTATTCTAGTTTGATAAAAAAATAACTGATTGTTTTAAGAAGTATTTATTGACCAAACTAAAGTATCAGCTTCACTATATCGGACTGCCGTATTTTTCTGCCATTCCTGTCAGCAGCTAAATTTTTGCTAAACATTTCTGCCAGCTCTTCACAACTGTTCTCCTTGTACTTCAAAGCAACAGCAGCTAAAAATATTGGAAAAATATTTTTATACATTGACACTCTTAAATGAAAAAAAATCACTAGAGAAAGAATTATCTACATCAAGTACGCAATGAAGAAATTTTAATAGAGTGGGAATAAGATTAATAAAAAAAATACTCTATACTTGAGATTAAATAAATCTTGCAAAACAAATTTATCTTTACCTAGAAGCAACTGTATTTAGAGCAGTTTTACTTTTCATGCATCACACAGATAACTTATAAAATTCTATTATGTTGCGATAAAAATCTCGAGACTTATTGTTCTTTGTTTTATTTTCTTAAACTCCAGAAATTGGAGACACATATTTTAAAAATAGCTTAATTAACACTTAAATGCACTAAGAATCAATCATTTAAATTATAGCAATTTTGAATAAGTGCACAAGGACAATATATGCAGCATAACAATTTTGACAATAAAAGTGAAAAAATTAAAAAATTCTGAGAATTTCATTATTGTTTTTATTAGTAACTTCTTTGTATTACTTTCATAAATAACAAGATAATACAATAAAGTGTTTTTTGAAAATTTTACCTTAGTACTAACCTAACCTAAAGAAGAATAAAAAAAATAAAAACAAATGAAAAGCAAAATTAATTTATGTATCAATGAATGTGATAAAAATATTCAAAAACATCACAAAATAATTTTAGTTATTGAAATTAATATATTTGCAAATTAATATATAGATATATTAAAATAGTATACCTTGCGTATGACATTAAGTAATTCCCGATACTCGGAAAAAGACTTCTTTCCTTTTCTTCCAAATCGACTGTATTTGATAGCAAGTTCAGAAATTAATATTATTTCAGGATACTTAAAAGGAATGATCGGTGTGTTTCACCACTCCCAAATCCATGAAGGTAGCGTACCTGCAATAAGTAATTTTAAAGATTTTGTTAATGTTATACACCCACAATTTATAAACTTATTTTACACACATAATCCCTCAGGTTTGTCTATAAAAAATTAAAAACCAATGCAGCAGAAAACTCTGAGTCACTTTTTATTTTATCATTCAATTCTTTTAGCATTTCTTCAGAATTTACAGGTAAATTAATGCCTGTTGGTAAGTGTAGTGTCTGTTCTGTCGAAGAAAGCAAAACTCGAACGAACACAAACATTTATTTAAATTTAAAAATGAAAATTGATAGTATTGTATATTAAAATTATAATTAAAAGAAATTTTACTATGGCCCTACTCGGCCAACAGAACAAATACCCAAGGAGAGCCAGCTGAACCTCCTCGTTCGCTGGTCAAAGACAATCTCTTCTCCTCCGCCGGAGCGGACTCCCTCCTCTCCTCTCTCCTAAGGACTACAGCGCCATCATGTGAAGAGAATGAGGAGTATCCTAACACTACAGTAAGTTTTCATTAAGAGTCAATAATTTTCCATTGGTTCCAGGATGAGACTCTAATTGAAGACTTATCTTGTCACATATTTTTCGTGTAATTTCCATATCTCACCATGCACGAGCTCCAAATATTCAAACATTCTTTTTGCTAAAATTGATAAAGAAAAAACAAACTAAAAAGTTTCACAAAATTTAAAATCTTTTTTAAAATTATTTTTTTTACATACATTATGAATTAATAATTGTTCACATACTGTTAAATAACTGTTAAGTTAAAGAAAAAAAATAACAATTCAATTTCCTTCTTCACTGAGGAAAAAAATTTCTAATTTTAGCAAATAAAAAACTATATCACTTATCATTTAAAGCTTAAATAACCACCAAAAAGAGAACTTTAAGTAATATTTTTTATATTATTATTTCCTTAATGTTTTTCCTTATGATGATTCATTTATTATTAACATAATTTATATTTTGAATAATAATTTATAAGTAGAATATGTGCCTTCATTATATATATTGTGTAATTATTGTATTATATTACAGTAAGCAATTTTATTAATTAAAATTAATTTCAGTAATTCGTAATGCATTTATCAATTTTTTAATATAAATTTTAATTTTGATAATTATAATTATTTCATTCACATTTAAAGTAGTATACATAAAATAGGTTAAACCCATTTATCATACTTAAATTTCTTAAGAATATTTGATAATAAGCTAAAATTACATTAGATTCATATCAAGTTTCAAAATATAATATTTGTTTAATTAAATATAGTAAATTTTTATAACACATAATTTCATAGAAAGAATAAACTGGCAAAACAAAATTACGTACTCTGTTGTACAGGCATCCTCCCCATACAACCACACACATCTATTAGACGTCTTTTAAAGATCAATATAGTCCAAAAGACGTCTTGGATACCTTTTGGATGTCATAAAGACGTCCATGGTTAGATGTGAACTGGATGGTCTTCTATCGACTATATTTGAACGTCGGATTGACATCCACGATGGATGAGTTTTGGATTATTAGCATTTGGATCTGTAATAGACGTAATTTATATGTCCATGATAGATGTAATTTAGACGTGCATGGTGGACGTACTTAAGACATTCATAAAGGATGTTATCGTGACATGTATTAAAAGCAAGTAATTAACTGCAATTGTAATTATTTATGTTTATTGCTTCCATAATTTTAAATTATCGTTTGCCTCACAGTCTACAGTCATTTATTGCTACGTAAGAAGTGTTTAAAGAAGTAAGTTAAAAAAATTATTGCTTTTCTTTTTTAAATAACTTATTTTTACTCCAAAGAAGTCAAAATAGAAATAAGGTTTAAAAACTGAATGGTGTTATCTAAGTGTAGAAAACCATGTTTAAGGTGCATTTTTATTTTAAAAAATTACATTTGTAACTATTTCAAATAAACGTTAAAAGGTAAATATTGCTTTTATTAATAAATTGTGTTTGATAGCAGAATGTAATAATTTTTTATGTCACTAAATTTTAAAATCATTTTTAGGCTAAAAATGCAAACATTGCGATTAGGATGAAAATTGCTGGATGAAAATACCACAAAGTAATTTTCTTTAGTAAAAACCATTTTTTCTCTCCAAAATTACGTAAATTTATTCTTATTTTGTCATACAAAGACTTATGTATTTATATCTTGATTTCAACAAGATAAAAATTAATCAATATTAGGATTTGATTCAAAGATTTAATGTTTAATTAAAATACTTTTTACTGTTGAATTAAAAATCTGAGTGATTTTTTTATTGGATATCAAATTTTAAATCAACAATTCAAGATTTTGCTACTTAGCTATAAAAAATTATATCACCCAATTATTTTATGCTGGACTAATATTTCAAATGAACTATTAAAATGTATACTTGAAAATTAATTTTTGTATTTTGTAGTTAAATGGAAGATATGCTTATTTCCCATACCAGATTTGGAATTCTTACTTTTCGGGAGAACTTCTCTTGTTGTCTACTAAAGGTTCTAGAATTTGAAATAAGCATTTTTTTTTATTTTAAGGAAAAATGATGTTTAAGATTATGTAAAATCATTTAGTATGAAATGTTTACATCTTCAGTAATTAAGCATTTAGAATGTGACTGTGTGTGATCGGTGAATGTAATTTTCTGTACACTTAATTTGGTAGCAAAATTTCCTACTTCCATAATGCTTGTGATGCGGGATATTTTTTATATTCTTATTTTGTATTATTTTGTTTAATACTCTTACAAAAACTATCTGATCATAATATCTTCAAAATAAATTATTTTTTTAATGACACTTTAAATATCTAAGTAAATTAATAAAAGAATGTTCATTTTCTGGAAAAAAAATCATAAATTATAATAGCACATGAAACTCTTAATACATTGATTTCATTTTCACTAAAGTTATTTTTAAATCAATATGGTTAAAACCTTTATGTATGAGAAGAATTTAGTTTATTGTAAAAAATGAAATTAGTAACTAACTTAAATTTCTGAAATTCAAACCATTTGCTGGCATGTGTATACCATGAAAGGAAGTTAAGAAGCATGCTGTCTGTGAAATTAAAATGCAAAATGATTACGTAAACAGAACAACGAACAAAGTTTCTGGAATGAAAGTTATAAGTGTATTTCCATTCAAATTCTGTTGATTAATTTGATTTAATAAATGATTCTCTGATTTAGATTTAAACAGAAATATCAATATTCTTCTATTTTTAATTGTATTCCTTTAAAGTTATTTTGTAGTAGTTCACTTTTCTACAGACTTCAAAGACTTAACTGGTAAAAATAAGTTGAATGGCATCTACATTTCACACAATAACCTGATTTTTAGTTCGATTAAATATTTCTTTATTAATCTAATTTGAATATTCTTAAAAAAATGTACACATTGATCACAGTAAACATCATTTATTTATTGAATATTGATTGGAAATTCGTTTTTTCTATAGTGTTTCATGTTCTGCTCTGCTTTGCATGAAAAATTGCTTATGATGGGCTGAACCTAGTTTCAAATAAATTTAATAAATAATTTGTTTTATAAATAGTTAGCTTTTTATATTTAAGATTTTAAATTTTTTATTGTGTTATGCTTTAATTATTTTGGTTGATAAAGTTGAATTGTATTTTTAAGAGATAAAATGTACCTCATTTATAAATTCTAAATTTTGTTTTCCTTAAGTTAAATGAGAATAACAAATTTATATACCTGAGGATGAGATTAAATTTAAAATAAGCAAAATTAAAAAAAAATTTTAATTTTTCCATATTTATGCTTATTTGGAACTAATGTAGAGCAAGAGAAAATAAATCCTTTAACGGATTAAAAACATGGAAATTTGTTTCTACTGAGTGCAAATGTAAATAAACATATCATGTATTAAATATTATTAAGAGTTTACTGTTGTAAAAATGTTTAATCAAAACATTTAATATATTCCTTAGTAAATAACATTTCTGCTTATATTTAGCACTAATATGTAAATTCAATTCTATATTTTATTACTTAAGTTTTGTTCTTTTAATGGTAATGTTAAATTTTACCTATTAATCTAACTCTTGTTTTGCTAATTTGAAGATTCATTACAAACTTTAAACATTTTGTAATTTCAGTTATTTAATCAATTCCAAAGGGTAAAAGATTAAATAGTATATTTTTTTCCAGAAATTTGTCCCTTAGGTTTAGCATATATGTAATAAAAAACATAAACATTTCTAAAATTGGTATTATGATATTTGACATGCCATGTATCTCAACTGGACCAAAATGAGGCGTCTACTGGATTAGAGTACATCCACCTGATGTCATATTGACGTCTATTGGAAGAAATTGTGTTGTATTGCGCTGTTACTATATTATAGTTGATTTGATTTTTTATTATTATTTTTATTTTATTGTAATAATTATTTTTTATATATAAATGCTTTATTAAATGTATAGGAATATATATTAGATTTATTTTTCTAAAACTTATGTGAATTTTATGCTGTAAATAATAATTATTATTATGACTACATAATGTATGGATGTTGCCAAAATTAATACAGTAATTTCAAATTTAAATTATAAAGTGTTTTTAACTATAAAATATTTATATTTTTATTTGTTTTGTTTCAGTGCCACTTTTTAAGCTTGTCTGGGGGAACTTCTTCCGGGAATTGCACCATAAGCATCATTAACAAAATTGATGGCCAATGAACTTGCACCTGAGTTCAGTTATTTTGGTGCTAGGGATAAGAAATCCTTTAATGGACTGAAAATGAAGCAGTTAGTTTTAGGTAAGTGCAATGTTTGAATAAGCATGTCATTGAAAGTTTTCTTTTGTAGAAATGATGAAAAAATACTTTTCTCATAAAAATTTTTTTAATGAAATATATTTATGTAAGCGCTAATATATAAGTTCAATTCTCTGTTTGATTACTTAAGCACTGTTTTCATTATAAAAGTAATGTTCAATTCTATCTGATAATTTGATGGTGTTTGTAACATACTTTTAACATTTTGTAATTTTAATTATTTAATCAAACACAAAGGTTACTATATTTACAAAGCTGATATTTCTCAGAAATTGAATTGCTAAATATATATTTAAAACATTTACTGTATTAAAATATAAATATTTCTAACTATGTTTTTATAAAGTTACTTAATGTCTTAAATTAGTGAAGGAAATTTTTGATATTTTTCTGATTAATTTACGCTGTTTTTTAATAATGAGATTTACATCCAATCAGTTTAATGAAAGAATCAAACATTTCAGTTAATTAATATTTATGTATAATGTAAATAATCAGAATAAAAATTGTGTGCATTAAAAATAAATTCTATTAGTTTGTTATATTTTTCTTGAATTAATTAAGACTTACACTCTCTTGCTAGAATCTTTTCTTAAACAAATTTTAACATTTACAAAGGAAAACAATTCAGCTTATAAACAATGAAAAAAGTAATTTTCAGAATTTTTGTCTTAATAATTTGGAATATTCAATTGAGTGGAAAACTTAAACTTTTATTTAATTCATCTTTTATCTATTTACAAAAAAGACATTGTTGAAATTATATCAAATTTGTTAAAATATTTGGCTGAGAAATAATTCTTATAAATTTCTCTTACTATAAAATTAATTAAAATTAAAAAAAAAACTACACTCTACAAATAAAAATATCCTTGACTATTTTATTGTTACTCTCTAGTTATAATAGTAATTCATATATTTATGCATTCACTGGAAACTTCTTAGTAATTTTAACTTTTGCAAAGAAAAAAAAATCGTTTTATTTTAAACAATAAGAAACTAAATTTTCAAAAGGTTAACAATTAATAATGAGCATACAAATAATACTAATTTATCAATTGTGAGAATTTTATTACATTAAACTTGAACAGTAAATCTGTCAAAAATCTAGGATATTTGACTGAAAATTAAGAACAATGTGATGCTAAAGCAATTTCATAAGTAACAAGCTAATTAAAAATAATTTTCTCTGTCTAGTGGACAAAAATATATGAGCCACTAAGATAGATGAGGGATTGTTTCAAAATCTACGCACATCTAGAATACATCCATAAAACTACCTAGTATAGAGCAGTGCGTATGAATACATCCAAATTTCGTCCACGAGCCATCGACTGGCAACGTCTCGTAGACGTATAGTGGACGTAAAATAGGTGGATATTTGACGTGCCATGGATCTAAACTGGACCAAAAGAGACGTCTACTGAATTAGAGTACATCCCGTTGAGGATGTCATATCGACGTCTACTGGTCGAAATTGTGTTGTTTGGGTCGTTTTTATCATTCCCTTGTTCTGGAAGCTGGTGCCAAAGCACATGCCGTTCACTTTTTGGCATCGAGAAAACAAATTTGCTTGGAGCAGCATCTTGTTTCAATAAACGCCGATTCGTGAAGTTTTCATACCTAAAATCTGTCTCTTCAAACATCTGAGCACAAAACTGACCATGGTGAAGGGGAAATTTCTTCTCGTCGTAACTTAATCAGCCATTCTTTTAGTAGTCTTCGATTCTTAAAGGGAAATCCAAAAAACGATTTTTCTCGGCTATCAACCTTATACTTCGCATTTTTACACCCGTACACTGCACAATACCTAGATTTACATAAATTTTTATCGTCCATATTTAAACCCACGTTCAAAATCTAATCGAAATCTAGCGTGTTATTAGGCTTGGGAAAAAGTAAACAAATCGTGGAGCGTAATTGTCATGTTACGTTTAAAAGATTTAAATTTACTACCTGGCATGATAAACCAATATTTTGTAAAACAGTTATAATAAGAGAGTTAAAATTGTAACAAAATTTTGCACACAACAAATAATACTACTAATGATGAGACTAAACAACCAAAAGAACTTTATTAACAATTGAAAATTTTCAAACAATTCACAGCTCATTTTTCTTCACTTCGTTTCAAGTAAACTTCAAATTGTAACAAAAATATTTAATAATGTTCGCAGAGTAATATTGTAGATAAGATATTATACAATGTTATTCAATATTTAAAGAATTTCTAGGAAAATGTATGCATCATTCATTAACGTTAGTAAGTTTTAAAAACGAGTTTCAAATCACAGTCTTCTAAAATAATTCAAATAAATGCTATTTATAGACTATCGGAATAGAATAATTTTTTTCAATATTATATAATATTATTCAATATCAACAGATCAACATTCGGCATGTATCTGCATCCAAAATATTGGCCAACATTCACAGAACATTGGCCAATATTTCTGTGCTACTTGGGATGTAAATACATAAAATATAAAAAATAGAGATATTGTATTGCAGACCAAGTTATACCTTGTAAATATTATAGCGTGTATAAATTCTTGTAAATACCTTTGCCTGTTCTTATGTAAATATTCTTATTCTTCTTATTTCATTCCTTAACAATTTCCTTTATTAGTTTCATTTAACTTAAATATATATATCTCATAGATATTAAATTAATCAACAATAACTTTCTAAATTCTGAAATAAATTTTATGTAATAACCACAGTCCCACCCATTAAAATTTCAAACTCATTTTAAGCCAATCAGATTCAAGTTATAGCTCACCAACCAAGAACCAACTATCTAATGAGGGTAGAGGATCGCCAGATCCAGGGACCTCTGATAACTGCCAGCCGGCAATTACTTGCTTTTAAATTTTATATTATGAAATACACGCTAGTTTTGTTGAATGATAATTTTCATTTACAAAAAAATAATCAATATTAAAAAAATGTCAAGAAATAACACATCTTGAGTTTCAAATAAACATATATATCAACTTTCTCAATAAATAAAGTCATAATTTCACAAAACTGATATTGTCCATCAGTCAAAATGTATTTAAATAATTCAATATGATGTAAAGAATTTCATTGGTTCAAGTGACTCACTTCCTATTACGTCAAAGTCACATGACAAGTATTCTCCACGATTTGTTTACTTTTTCCCAAACCTAATAACACGCTAGATTTCGATTAGATTTTGAACGTGAGTTTAAATATGGACGATAAAAATTTACATAAATCTAGGTTTGTGCAGCGTATGGGTGTAAAAATGCCAAGTATATGGTTGATTGCCGAGAAAAATCGTTTTTTAGATTTCCCTTAAAGAATCAAAAACTACTAAGAATGGCTGATTAAGTTACGACGTGAAGAATTTTCCCCTTCTCCACGGCCAGTTTTGCGCTCAGATCATTTTGAAGAAACAGATTTTAGGTATAAAAATTTCATGAATCGACGTTTATTGAAACAAGATGCTGTTCCAAGCAAATTTGTTTTCTCGAAGCCAAAAAGTGAACGGCGTGTGCTTCGGCGCCAGCTTCCAGAACAAGGGAATGATGTAAAGGAGGATGCCTTTACAACAGAGTAAGTAATTTTGTTTTGCCAGTTTATTCTCTCTATGAAATTAAGTGTTATAAAAATTTGCTATATTAAACTAAACAAATATTATATTTTGAAACTTGATATGAATCTAATGTAATTTGAGTTTATTATCAAATATTTTTAAGAAATGTAAGTTTGATTAATGGGTTTAACATATTTTATGTATACTACTTTAAATGTGAATGAAAATATTATATTAAAAAATTGATAAATGCATTACAATTTACTGAAATTAATTTTAATTAATAAAATTGCTTATTGTAATATAATAATACAATACTCACACAATATATATAATGAATGCACATATTCTACTTATAAATTTTTCAAAATATAAATCATGTAAAAGATAAATGTGTGAATCCTCACAAGGAAAATATTAAGGAAATAATAACAATATAAAAAATATTACTTAAGGTTCTCTCTTTAGTGGTTATTTTAGCTTTAAATGAATAAGTAATATAGTTTTTTTATTTGCTAAAATTGCAAATTTTCTTTTTCCTCAGTGAAGAAGAAAATTGAGTTGTTAATTTTCTAGTCTTTAACTCAACGGTTTATTTGCATCACATATAAAGTGTGGATTTGCATTATTTTGAAATCAGTTTTAAAATATGTTTTCTGTACTTCATAATTACTGATTGAGAATGAATAACTGAATTAAATTCCTTATATAATTATACAACTATTAATTTGTCTTCTATTTGAATACAATAAAGTTATTTCTATAAGCTTGATACCAGACATTCCTGCTGTATTATCTTCCAACTTACACAAACTATTAATTTTCATTTTAATTATTTTCTAATATATATCTTGATTCTAAATAACACTTAATTTGACCTTATGTAACTCTGAGCATCAGAAATTTTATCTTGTGCTTGCATTTAAATGAATAAAAAATTTTGTTTAGCTTCTTTTTGAGGCACAAATATGGATAATAATTCAGATTGTACTTTAAATGTAGGTTAAATTAGTCAAGTGCAAAGTATGAAGAAATGAACAAATAAAATTTTTCATTATTACTAAAATGAAATGAATTATTTAACTGAGCATTTTTTATTCTAAAATTGAAAAAAAGGAAAAGCTTTTGTGATTAGCTTTAGATATTTTAATTATACATATAACACTTATTATTGAAATTTTTTGTTATAATTGAGAGAAATAACTCTTTTTCAGAAGTCATCCTTTGTCACATTAATTTCTAAAATCAATAAATTATATTAAAAAATTTTATTTTTTGTTTTATTCATTTATTTGGCTTAGATATCTAACAAAAATTAATGAGAAAAAACTAAGGACTAAGTTACAATCATCAAAACAGATATTGGTGAAAATTGACATGTATTTTGTTCCATGATTCATTGACTTTAAAACTATTTAAATATATGTTAATAATATAATTTCTATTATTTTTAGGACTTCTTTGGGAAATAAAAATTTCTCAACTCAAACTAGTAGTTTCAGTATTATCATTGATGAACTTTCCTTGGTACCAAAAGAAGCTTGTGAACTTAAAAATCTCTTATCAGCAAAATAACTTAAACCAGAGAACATAAATTCTGATGAACAGATGGTAGCAGTTACTGTTTTCACAAAGCAAATGTTTTTTGCTCTGTTTAAATTTCTGAATGTTGAAGGAGATTTGATGAAAGGGAAAACATTACGGGCAATAGATCAATTTTTCTTGTTCCTCATAAAGTTGCGTACAGGAATATCGAATGAATTCTTGTCTTTATTGTTTCATATTTCTGATTCAACTGTTTCAAGATACTTTGTCCACACAGCCGGTATTTAAAATAAAAAATTCAAGATATTAAATATTTGGCCTAGCAGAGGCCATGCCATCTCATGTTCGCAGAGAAAATAAGAATCGCCGTGTGTAGATTGCACGGAATTTAATATACAGAATCCAAGCAATCCAAGAGAATAGCAAATGACTTTCAGCAAATACCAAAACAATATTTTAAAAGGCATGATTGGTATAATGCCCTCTGGAGCAATTACTTCCATATCAGACTTAGATTGTGGAAGTATTTCTGATATGGAATTATTTCTTCAGAGTCGTATTATGAATAAGTTAGAAGCACAGGTGACATTGTGATGGCAGATAAGGGCTTTCGAATTGAAAAAGAACTGTCAGAAATAAATTGTGTTTTGAAAACGCCCTCGTTTTCAAAAGATAAAACAGTTTCCTGCTGTAGAACGGGAAAGCAATACTGTTGTTTCAAGAACAAGGGTTCATGTGGAAAGGGCCATTTCAAGAATAAAATACTTTAAGTATTTTGGAGATGTACCTTATACAGGTTACCCTCCTATAACACGGTTTTGCTATAACACTATTCGTAAATTGCGGGAAAATTCCTACAACACGTCATCCTATAACACGGTTTTGTTCCAATGTTAGAGCTTGTTAGCGGAAACATGTTCACTCCTTACTTCTTTTCTAGGTTAGCGGCGACTCTCCGCGTCTTTTCTTCCGTCTGGGTGACGCCCCTTAATTACCCAGGCTGACGCATGAGATTTCCGCTGTCCAAATCTTGAGGACCGTAATGTATTTCTATAAGGTTTTTCGCTATTTGTCTTGCGAAATAAAGGTATTTACAGCAAATTTTTCAGAATTTTTTGCTACAAAATGTTGGATTTAGACCATAAGATTATTTTGTGAGTCATTAAATAATGAAAACGGCAACGTTTAAACCATTAATAGTCGAAACTATTTTATGATGCTTAGGGTTAGCTATTTTCGCTTTAAAATCGCCTTTTTGGCGTTGTTTTGGTTTTCTTATTTTGATAAAGAAACTTTTGTGTTAGAAAGTAATATCAGTATTCTTAAGATAAATAAAAAAATGATATTTTTAATTACTGGAAAGGCTTATTTAAATGCATAATTAAGTTTAAAATAAACATCTTTTACATGTTATCTTGCTTGAAGTGCTTATCATTTTATTTATATCTGAATTACAGAGTTTGTACACTAATTTTGTTATGTTACAAAATGTACTTACAAAATGTAAGAAATGTTATTTCTTATTTTTGGTTAGTTATTATGTTTGTGAAAACGTTTGTTATATATTACTTAGAGTGCAATATAATTTAATAGAAAAAAGTTTCTTTACTCTCCTTTTTTTATATGATGTATGAAGGTAAGGTTTATATTATTTATGTAAGTTATAACATAATTTTATATATATTGTAAGTATGTATTATTGCTTGTCCGTAAAATTATATTAATCTTATAATAATAAATTACTTACTATATGTGCAAAAAAAAGTTTTTATTTTTGGTATTGTTTTTTATTTTTTGTTTATTATTGAAATAAATTCTTAAAAAATATTAAGAACAGTTTTTCCACATTAAAATACTTTTTAAAATTTATTTACGAAGAAAATATTACTAAACCAAGAAGTCTTATGGCAACCATAGTGTTTGTGACAGGTCGGAAAGTCCATGCGTCAGCTCGCCTTTACAGGAGCCTTAATGGGTGTGTGTTTTCCGCGAGCAGTCAGTCAGTCAATTTTCCGTGTGGCTTTACCTACGTTATTTAACTTTCATCCCTGTGACCTGAAAACAAGTGTCTCACACTGCTAGTTGGTAGTCTACGTTTAGCCACAGTGTGTTAAAGAATAATTTTTTCATCTTTAAGACATTAAGCTTCAGCCCCAAGCAATGTCAAATAAAGTTAAAACACCATTCAAGAGGAAATTTATTTCTTTAGAAACAAAGATACAAATCTTGGATCGTTTATTGAAAGGAGAAAAAGCATCCCACATTGGGAAAATCATTAATTTGAATAAAGCAACAGTCAAGAAAAATGAAAAAGAAATCAGAAGTGCAGTTGCCGCAGGATCTTCGACATCCGCAAAACGTTCAGCTCGCCCCAGAGCGCCAATAATTGAAAAAATGGAAAAGGCACTCAGCATTTGGATTGATGATTGTTACCAAAAAAGAATTCCATTAGATGGCAATATCATAAAACAAAAAGGACTAAAAATTTACAACCATCTTAAAGAACAAGGAGAATGCACTGCCAACCTAGATTTTGTGGCGAGTAAAGGTTGGTTTGAAAAATTCAAAAAGCGTTTTGCAATTCATAGCATAAGAATCCAAGGAGAGTCTGCGTCGGCTGATCATGAAGCCGCTAGGACGTATACAGAGAAAATTCAAAACATTATAGCCGAGCAAGGATACATTGCAGATCAGGTTTTCAATGCCGATGAAACTGGGCTTTGGTGGAAAAAATGCCCAATAAAACCTTTATCTCGAAAAAAGAAAAAACTGCACCCGGATTTAAGGTGTTCAAAGATCATCTAGCGCTTCTTTTGTGCAGTAATGCATCGGGGGACTTCATGACAAAACCCTTGCTAGTTTATAGATCTTTGAATCCTCGTGCGCTAAAAGACGTAAATAAAAACATTTTGCCGGTATACTGGAAAGCAAATCCAAAAGCTTGGGTAACAGCAAATTTATTTAAAGATTGGTTTTCAAATTGTTTTGTACCAAGCGTTGAGCGTTATTTAAGGCAAACAAATTTGAGCTTTAAGGTGCTATTACTTTTAGATAACGCTCCATGCCACCCACAAGATTTGACTCATCCCAACGTCAGAATAGTGTTCCTACCACCTAACACTACTTCGTTGCTCCAACCATTGGATCAAGGTATTATTTATACCTTTCAAACGCGTATTATATAAGAAGATCCCTACAGTGGATTTTAGATGCAACCGATTCGGAATCAATTAGCGTAAAGCCCCTATTACATTAGAGTTGCCCAGATTTCAGTTCGAGCAACTCCCGTAGAATTAACATTACGTGACGTCACAACTAAAAATTTGAGCAACTCGTTCTATCCGTCCAATAATATTACAGTTTTTCACAGCTGCGCAGTTGAAATTTGTAAATCATTTTGTTTTCGCCAAGTTTCATGCCAAATGAAAGTTAATGGCGTTATGAGTTGCCGAGAATGAGCAACTTTTTTGTGCATGCAGCAGCAACTCGAGCAATTCATATCGCCAATGATTTTAAACACGGATCATGTTTTGTCTTTTGTTCGCCAAGTGGAAGTAATAACATGGAAATAAGCGCTTGGTTTTAATTATTGTATTCCATTTCAATCTAGCAAAATTGTCGATATTAAAAACAAACAAAAAGGAAATGCTCTTCAGTCATAATAAACAACTTAATAAACTCATTTGATGAAGATTAAAAAAATTTTTGTCTTTATTGTATACTTTTTCAATATTACAGATGAAACACTTAATAAATTTAATAGATAGTTAAAAACTCAGATAATTAAAATTGTTTTTAATTTCTTCAGCAAAGTAGATGAGAAGTGTTCCAATTTCAATATTTATTAAATTTACTGAGTTTTCAAACATTAATTTCATTTAAAGTTTTGTTAGTTATTCAATACATGAGACTATTTTGTCATTTTACAATGTTTACAGTTTGTGTTGAACTTACATTTGCATATTTAAACTGAAACTTCAGTCGAAATAAGTATGCCATATAAAAATATTTAGTGTTAATTTTACTTTTATTTTTTCATTACATTAATTTCCTGTTTTTCTTTTTAGCAAGTTAATGCATTATAATTAAATGTTGAAGGCACAAGCATTTTGGTTTATTATTTACAAATACATATTTATAAGATTTCATTATTATTCTTCATATAATTAAATTCTTTTATACATTTTTCCCTGGAACACACTTACATAATGTTCATTTATTTATCCAAAATATATTGCAATCTTACAACTAACTCCATTTACTTTTGACAGTATGTAAATTAGACTTAAAAATAAATTCCTATAATTATGAAAATACTGGAGTGTACAAATAAAATAGTGAAATGATTTTAGTGTAAGCAAAAATTTCTATTTAAATGAACATTAAAATATTATTCCTGTATATATTGTGTATGAAATTGATATAAATCAATATAAAATTTTAATAATTTCAATTGTTTTTATGATGAAGCATTTTTAACATATTATAGATTACAGTATAAAACTAGTTAAAAATCAAATTTAAAAAGGACTGTGTTACAATTTTATGTATTAAAAAGTTACAATTTTAATAATGAAATTAAATACAATATTTGATTAAAATAGAAATCTTGTATTTGTTCCTATTTGCGATGTAAATACTAATGTGAAAGTATAAAAAATTTAGATGATTGCTATATTTGCAAATGAATTTAATTCACATCATGGTCAATATCGAGAGTATTTTGACTTCCATTGTAAAGCAATTAACTAATAATTGGAATGAATAATCAAGACTAATTGCAGTCACTACTGAACAATTAGAGATGAGTGTCATATAGATGAGTTTCCTCCATACACGTCTATCATGTGTATGGAGAGTGCTTGAGAGTTTTACAATGAGCAATAACAAATACAATAAATGAGTATGACCCACAACTTATGCGAACTCTTCCTAAAAGAAAATTCACTGTAGATATTCAAATGCCTCACCATGACCTTCAATTGCAAGATTATCAGCTATGAGGCTAAATAGCACTTTATATTCTTTTAGTTTCATACAAATTTCATAACATTTTTTTTCAATTTGAAAATGTGATATTAAACAAACTATTCCTATAATGTCATCACAAAATGCTATCAATTATTTCTTTTCTTCATTTTTCCCACAAAACTTAAAAATATACATATTCATTCAAAATATACTTGTCATTTTATTGCAGATTATAGTTTAAGAAACTGCATGTAAATAAAGATAGAATAAAGAATTTCTGCTTTTATGTGGTGTGTTTGTTTAAATGTAATAAATAATTAGTTTAAAAATGAATCTTATTTTAATATGCCACAATATTTACTTTAATAAAAAAGAGAAATAATTGATTTCTTCATTTTAAAAATAAATTATAAATTAAAATTCATAACTAATATATATTTTTTTAAAAAAATATAATTTTTGTGCATTTTCTCAACTTTCAAAATAGTAATTCGAGTTTCTTTTTTTAATATATCAATAGTTAATCATTAATTTTTTATAAACTTTGTTGTTAAGAAATTATTTTTGTATAGGAGAATCTTACAATACAATACATACAATTTTGTGTGGTGTTTGTAGAATTTTATGTTTAAATTGTAGCTTCAATCTGAAATTATTTTTTGTTTCAAATTCTTAGTCTTTTTATTTAAGAATAAATTATACACACAAAAATGTGTTACTTATGTATTAGCATTGATTTTAAGTCGGCAGAGATTCTTTCCCCATCTTAAAAGTAAAGGTTCACAGGAAGCAAGATGGCGTACAGTAAATAAAATTTGGCTACAAATTAAATTCCCAAATAAGAATTCATTATGAAATGTGGACACTCTCTGAGTAAAATATGGCAACCTTAAAAATGTTATCCAAAAAAGGGATCTATTATTAAATCTAGTAAAGCTGTTATTTTCTTACAGCAAACCTGAAAGAAATCTCAAGCATTCATTGGACGAAAAGAACGAGTTGCTTAAATTTTAAGCTGTGACGTCACGTAATGTTAAGTCTACGGGAGTTGCTGAAACTGAAATCTGGGCAACTCTAATGTAATAGGGGCTTAATGAAAGCTTAGAAGAAATTTTCAATCAAGCACTGTATCGAAATCATATCTTTGCCGCTGAAAGAAATAGAAACATCAACCTTAAATGCGTGTTGGAAGAAGATATGGCCCTCTTCAGTTGAAACAGAAAACATGCGTGAAGCATCAGAAAACAAAATTGGTGCCATATTAAAAGTCGCTAAATCAATCGGAGGCAAAGGTTTTGTGGATATGGCTACTGAAGGCATTCAAGAATTATTAGTGGAAGAAGTTGAGGAAGCGGATTTGAGGACGCTAGCTCTGATGAAGATTGTGGAGTTAAGAATTTAACATTAAAAGAATTACAAGAAGGCCTATGCTTAGCGGAAAATCTCGAGTAATTTTTCTTGAAAACAGACCCTTCCACGGAAAGAAGTGGAAAATTCAGAAGGGAGCTGCAAAACTGTTTAACTCCATACCGCGAAATTTACAATGACCTAGTAAGAACTAGTCAGCAAAGTTCGATTACAGATTTTTTTATGAGGGGGAAACAAACAAAAACTTTAAATAGAGAAAAAAGTTCTGAAAGTGAAGGCGATATTGTCCCACCCAAAAATCGTTCTCGATTGTTTGTACTGAGCAGTGACGACGAATAAATTCATTAAATTAGGGTTGCGTTAGATTAAAATATTTTTTTCTTACTTTGTGTTGGATATACACTTATTATTTAATAAAAATTAAGTTGTTTATGTCGAATTAAAAAAATTATTTGTTTTTAATAAGTTTTTGTACTAGTTCTGGGTCTCATACAACACGGCATTTTCCAGGAACCTAACTACCGTGTTATAGGAGGGTTACCTCTACATCAATACACAATATTTCTGAAATTTTTTTCATCACATGTAATTTAGTTTTTTATTATAAAGGTTTTCTATAACTGTGTGTGTAGCTTCAAACTTTCCTAAACTATGATTCCAATAAAAGTTTTATTTTAAAGTTTATGCTTTCTTGCTGAGTAGTTGCATTTTGCTTCATAAGTTCTTCATATTTTATAACATGCTAATTGTTTTATTTACTAATAAAATGAAATTATATGTGTATATATCTATATTTAAAATAAATGAAGATGTATTGGTAAAAATTACAAAAAACAAGCCTTTCATTTTTAGCTGTGTTATTTCAAGCTAATAAGTTTGTAAACAGATTCACAAGATTCAATAAAACCATTAATTAAAAATAATTAAATTCAATGCGCATTAACGAAAAACATCTGAAATAAATGTGAAATAAGATTTATAGGCGACTAAATATTTATTATTACTTATATTGAATTCATAAAGTTGAAAAATGAAATAGAATACTATTTACAAATGAGTTAATGAATGTCATAAATACACTAGATGAATAACATAAGAAAATATTTATTGAGATAATGTATAAAGATAAGGAAAATAATAACTTGAAAATTTTTTTTTTTTAAATTTTACATCCCAATCTGCCCATTGAGTTTGATCAAAATAAAAGATTTCTTCGTGAAAATAGTCTTTTCCATCCCTTTTAAATACACAACAAAAAGACATTTGTGTAGGTTTGAACAAGCTAATTGGCACTGGATTTGGACATAATATTTGTGTTGTTTTTTAAGAACTAGTGCATCAATAACAATTTCTAAACAGAAGTTAACTCGAAGAGTGCACAGTTCATTTAGAGTTAAATTTTCTGTATTGTATATTGCTTTAATTTCTATCAGCATCACTTCTGTATTTCCAGGTTTACACAGTAAACCATCGGGTGATGCTGCTAAATGAGGGAAAACTGGATTAATAACAACCCCAGTTTTTCGTAAAATATAGTATGAATATTTTTGTTGCATGTAATTTCTTATATAGCTGTCTTTTTCCAACCCATACTTAACTGCTGGAATGTAGGAAATACCTCTACTTTTATTTTTCAAAATTTGGTAAGCTATTGCAGAATATTCACTCTGCCGACTTATAATTGATTTAATGTCTGTTGCAGTCAATATTTTCTTATTTCATGCTATTCTTGCATGTTTTGCCCAATTGTTCTTGGTTGCAATCCATGCATTCCTCTGATGTGAAACTATAATTTTGATGGTAAAATATTATCTCATTTACATCTAAGTTTGTTTCACCAGTAAAAGGAATCGTGGAATTACCATCATAAATTACAGCTGGTAAAGGAAGCGTTAAATCTTGTTTAATTTCTTTACTCTATGAGCATCAAACACTGGTAAACTAAAATTTACCAGGCAGTTCCATTTGAATTCAGTGTTTGATAATTGTACATCTTCACACTTGTTCCAGAAAATTGCAGATGCTTTAACAGGAACAGTTTTTATGATTTTGGGCTGATGCCATGTTTTGAGCCTCTCAGTTGGTGCATCGTACAATTTCTTTGAAGAATAATCTTCTAAGCCTTGCAATAATGCAAAAACCTGTTTGCAACATGCTGGCATCCCTCCAGCAGCACAAGTGCAAAAAGCAGTTTATACCTGTAAGAATAAATAAAAAAAATGTGATAACTAAATTTAATTTCCAATACCTAACTTTTTAATTAATGTGTTTTAAATACTTCTATATAAATATATAATTCTTTTTTAAAGTTTTGAATCATTGAAAATTTGATTAGATATTTTATTGCTTATCCTTAGGCTGGGTATGGTTTACTTAGCTTTTCATCGCTTCAGTGAATAAAATTGAATATAAAGTATGCTTCAGATTAAAAACTAGGGATTTTGCATTAGGTTGACGAACTAACTTTGATAAATGCATCAACTGGGACAGGTTTAGTCATGAAAACAGATTAGGGCACTGAAGGTCTTGTCTTTTATTGTGTGGCAATAAGGGTCAGGTTGCGTGCAACTCAATTTAGTTCTTATAAAAAAATAATGCAGTAGAGCAATATTTAACTTTTAAATTATAATTAATCAAAAACTGATAAAATATTTTGGAATTTAAAATGATTCCTTACTACTAAATAGTGGTATGCACTTAACCCATTTTAATATATAAGTATATACAAATGCACACTTAAACATAGGATAAAAATACTATCATGATGTAAGTATAAAGCTAGATGCCATTTAACTTGGTACATCTTAAACAGTTATCATGCAATACCTTTTAGATATTTACTTCTCTCTTAAATATTTTCTTCAATATTTAAGCATTGTAGCTCAAGATTAACAAAATTATCTAAATAACTCAGATAAAATGAAGGCTCAGACTAACTTGTAAAACATACTAACATAGTGCCAGTAAATTATGTAGACACAAATTACATTTAGCAATTCTTCAGAACATGTATTTTTATCTAACTATGTATTTAAAATTAAAATCTTATTGAACAATTTTATTTTGAAGACTGATTTGATGCAGTCTAATTACTACGTAATGCTTACACAATAACTATAATAAAAATAACATTAGTTATCTTTCATTAATGATGACAGTCATATTTTTGTTTCAGGATATCTTGTAATTATTTGTGAAAACTAGAAAGAGATATGACACATAGAATTTCTAAAATTAAAGCACTTAATAGCACTTTTTATTCATAATAGATACAGAAATTCAAATAGAGTTATTTTTTAAGTATTTAGTAATATATAGTTTTTGCCAAGTCAACTAAAAATTTCAATATTCAATGAAACTCTCAGGCCTATATGATCTTTCTAAAAAAACTTCCACTTAATTACTGCACATATAAATATGCTTCAATGAAATGATTTCTTATATATTTACAAAAGAATATAACACTCACACTAATGAATTATCATAATACAAGACCTTCAAAACTTTTTGTTTTTATTTGTGGATTAAAAAAAGATTTTATTTGTGGAAGTTAATGTTTACTATTACATAAATGCTAAGATTATATTAAATTTAACTAAAGTTAAGTCTTTATAAGGTTCCTGCTGCAGCTTAGAAAGTTCATTGAAAATTTCTAAACTACTGCATAATATGTTCTGCTTACAGTATATTCTTTATTTACATTAACTATATCCGAATATCTGATAATGCAATATAAATTTCATTAAAGATAATTTTATTTAAGCATTAAATTAATAAAAATTTAAAAATTACTTCAGAAAATAATTAAAGATCAACTTACCTTATCATTCATTGTGATTACAACACTATGAATGATAACACTGGGTTTATAAGCAACTGATTTTTTCATCTCGGCTTTCACCGTCGCCGAGCTAGAATAATCTGCATCATTGTCTTCAATTATCTCATCAAAACTATTTTCCTGACAAACCTCTCTTGCCATAACAAATTACCTTTCTTCATTTTTGTCAAAATGCTATTATTCCCACTCATTTGAGAAAACTTTTCAGCATATTCAAATATTGAACAGTTAGTAAAATAAATATTCAAACATCTATTTAATATTGAATTTGACAAATCTATATATTTGTTTATATAATCAGTTTGTGAGTTGATAAAATAAATGAGGAAAATAATAAACACATTAATAGCTGTAAATTTAAATGCTATTGCCTAGCAATACATGTGTAAACAATCTAAGCATGGTACTCATCGCGTGACAAGTTATTGCAGTGCCGTCTAGCGATGAATTGAGTCCATTGCGGAAAGACAACACAGTCACATGACATGACATAATTATTTCTTCTCCTTAATTCACGAATTCTCCAAATTTCACCAGAAAATATTCCAGTATATTCCCTAAATAAATTAATAATATTTCCTGATCTATTCATTTCATTTCTACTATTAACAAATTTTGAATGTACCAACATCATAAAGTTAGTGTTAGAAAAACATTTTACTTATAAAAGTGTGATTTGAAACTATTTATCAGTTAGACTATAAATTAGGTTTTAGTTATGTTACATGATACATCACAAATGAATGGTCATTTTTTAATACCATCAACTCATTAATAGTAGTTTGTTCGAATTCAGTGTCATTTTATTTGTTCCCCAATAGATTTTTCACATATTTTTTAATGATTACATAAAAATATAAATTAATGAAAGAATTTGATAAAAAAATTACCCAAGAGATTTGTTTTTCGTGTGGAATCAATTTTGTTCTAACTTACAGGCAGTGTGATTACAAGTAGGTGGTTTAATGTTTCAAATTAAAAATGACAGCTTGTTACGCTGCAAAAAATCCATTAAAATATTTTCATGAAGAGAAAAAAAGTTACACAATGCAAACCATACAGAAGCTATTGGGATCAAAAAGAAGCGTAATAAGAAGCAAAAAATCACAAAATGTTCTAGAAATTATCTCATAAAATTTATTTAGCAGTGTATACAAACAGTGCACAAATTTAATAAAACTTTACTAGCAATAATGTTATAATTCATAAAAATTTTCATAATGCAATATTTTGATAAAGAAAGTTAATCAATTTTCATTATAATTTAAATAGCTATTCACAGTAAAAAGTTAAAACATCCTTTCAGAAGAACATCAAACTAGGTTTAATGAACCTATATTAAATGAAGTTTTAAATAAATTTAATTATTTCACAATACAACATAAAAATTTCAAATACACAGCATCTAGAAAAATAAGCTTTAATTGTAAAAAAGAAATAAAAAACTTGTAATTCACTAATAAAAATAGTAAGTACAATGCTCTAAAAATATCATTTTACAGTTCAAAACAAAATTTTTGGACATTTTTAATTAATGTGTAACATAATAGAAACAAATAGCATCACAAGTTGAATTATTTAAAATTAATCTTAAATTGTTACTTAATAAGAATGAAATAAGATTAAAAATTTTTGTTAAAAACATTAAAAACCATGAAATTTCCTCTAACACAAGAATATATATAAACACATACAAAAATCACATACACTTATATCTAGATACCCTAATTAATAACATAAAGCATAAAATCAATACTATATCCACAGCAACTCTTTCAGAATGTGGAATATAAGCTAATACTTATATTTGAGAGTGAAAATATTGATGATGCAGTTTAATATGAATTATAAATTAGGTTTTCTTATAAATACATTACAATTTGATATTGTTACTTTATAAAAATAACTTAGTTTTGTATACCTTCCTTCCACTTATTTAATCTGAATCTGGCTTTTCTTTATTTGAAAAATGTTTTAACTCACTATTGCACATGCCTCATCAGTAAAAATTGCACAACATAAAGATTTGGAATTTCATTTAAAAAATGAATAATAAACTTCACATAGTATTATTTTAAAATAAAGTTCTATTTACATTATAATCATTAATCATAATTAATCATTACAATGGAAAACTAAATTTTGCATACATTTCTTCCAATCATACCTTGATATAATTTTACAATAAAAGAATAAAATTAAAATCTACAAGGCATAAATTGTTTCCTTAAAATAAGAAAAAGAGAAAGATTTAAGCAAAGTAAGTTTTGGAAGAAAATACAGAAATAAAAAACTTGAGAAATTTGCCATGAAAAAGTTTGGCCCCAAACAGTATAATAAGTTGGAACTTGTCAAGTAACTAAAAGTTTAATACAATCTATTTTCTATTATAGATATCTTATTATAGAACTTAATACCAAACATTTTTTCATTTCACAAATTAGATTATATAAACATAGAAATTCTACCACAACTAAAAGAATAAGCAAAAGAAATCTACAATCTAAATAATTAAAATTAATGAAATGAATCACAAAACAAAAATACACCACCAAATAACAAGAAAAAAATTGTTAAGTAATGATAAAAAATATGAAGAAAATATATTTTACCAAAAAAGTAAATCAATTTGGCAAATAAAAAATTTGTTAGGTAAGATTATCCCAACATTGTAAGATGGACTTCCTTAAATTAAAGGCATCCTAAAGGGAGAATTTACAAAATACCATCTCTCAATTGGATAAGTACTTGAAGATTCCATTCGGAACATGTTAGGATATCTGTGCATCAATTTTTTGATTTTGCTGATTTTAACTTCTGGAATAAACTGCGTCACATAATAATGAATTCTATCAATCGAGACACCGCGTGGGTGAAGTCTAAAATACGTAGTGATCAAACAAATTACATGCATATCAAACTCTGTTATGCATTCCAAATTCTGACAACGACTTTGCTCCCTTTCAAGGGAGATTTTAACTTCTTCATTTTCACGAATTCTTCTCTCGGATTCTTCGTACTCACGTCGTCTGGCAGTTAAATCTTCTAATTCTTGAGCCAATTTCTTATTACGTTCAGATTTATAGGCCTTCAATGCTAAATAACGACGCTCCTTTTCTTCCGCTGATTTAGATTTTGCAGCACGCTTCTCTAAAGAAATTCTTATTTTCTCTTTATAAACCTTTATTTCCTGTTTCATTTTTTCAACCTCTTCTTTTGTCACTATCTCTTGAAAATCTGGAGAATAAACTGAATTCTCAGAGCTGCTTTGATTTCCCCTTATATCCAGCTCTTTTTCATTCTGCTTTTTAAAAGCCTCAGTAAAATGGGTTCTTATAACAGATAAAGCAAGTTTATTCATTCGCATAATTTCCTTTTTTTAGTTGCTGTAAGACTATTCAAACAATGGTTTGAAAATTCAATCAGATTTAAAAATTCAATTAAAGGAGTAAGTTTCAATAAAATTCCTTCCAAGTTAGTATTAAATTTTGCTTCAGCTGCTTTTAGTTCTTCTTCTGCCTTTTTTTCTCATTGATTAACCATTGAGCATGATCTCGAACAGACTTAAAAATTTGAAACAAATAATCAAAAGTCATTGCATGACACTTTCCACAATCCAACATAGCTATTAACTCACCTGCAGCTTCTATGAAAGCCTCTTCATTTTTTAACTTATCAATTAAGTCTCTATGTTCTGAATTGGGAACAAAAGTTGTTGACAAATTTGAGAATTCCTTTTCCTGATGCCGAATTTCTTTTCCTTGATTTACAAAAATTTCATCACTCGAATAATATATGAAAATTCGACCGTTATTTTCAAAATCATCTTTATTCTCAATTTTTATTCCAAAGTTTGACAAATATGTTGCACGATCAGCCGCCTCCACATCGAAAAATTTCACGACACAATTATTTTTCAATACTTTCATACATTCTATCGCCCCACAATAACCTAATATTTCTCGCATAATTTTTTCAGAAATATTTTTAACTATACAAGCCATAAGCACTGATTTAGATCCAGGATTAATCTCACCTTTATCAATTTCATCAGGATGAGGAGGGTATAAAGTACAACTTGGAAAATGAATAGCATTTGTATTTTTCAGGGGTAAGTTGTTCTGAATAAAGATTGAAGAGTCCAAGTCAACCTCCATGTCACAATCGGAAATAGCCTCAGGCATATTAGAACAAGGATTCCCTTCAGCATTTACATGAAAAACTTTTTGAATTTGCTCAATATTTGAAGACCTAGCATCCTCCAAATTATTCTTCAATTGCAGATTTGTGACATTAGATTCAATAAATGTATTTAGTCCTGGATTAATTTCTCGATTAGAACCCATTTTAGATTTGTCCTTGGCTCTTGGATCAAGATATATCGGAAGTACTCAACAAAATCACAAATATGATAAAATTCTGTATACGCAAGCTGTAAAACCACTTGTACTGTAATAAATGAAAATTTTTTAAAAAAGCTCAATTAAAAAATGCACACAAACATCAAGATAACAGATGCTAACTACAACGACGCGGAAATAGGACGCCTAAAACAGAATGGCACTTCTGGCTTGCAACTCTATTGCACAATTCAACCATGGAGGAAGCAATATAAGAGGAGTAATATATTGGTCAGCGCTTGACGCATGTGTCATATCCCCTCTGTCTTCCAAAACATTACACTAAAACCTGTTGTTTACTATAAAGCTTCTTGTTGAATTTGTTGTTATTCGGAATTTTCTAATTTTAAATAATAATGGCTGCTTGCTGTGCTTATGGATGTACAAGTCGACCTTCAAAAAAAATTCCTGGAGTAATTTTTCATAGGTAATTTCATTAATCATTAAAACTTTTTGCTCACTAAAGTTAATGTTTCTAATCCTGTTGCATGTGCATGATATTGTTCAATTTTATATGAAAAAAGCAAGCGTGAAAAAATTAAAAACTGATTTTTAAAAAATTTTTTTCCATATATAGGTTGTTTATTAATTCAAATGGAATATTTTTTAAAAAAAACCTTAATGACAACTTACATATTTAATTAAATTAAATTTAAGTTTCTTCACATTATGTGTAATATTAAACATTACCATGTTCTTAACTTTACAAATGCTTTCATGTGTGTGCATACTTAAAAAAAAATAGGCAAATTTAAATATTAAACTAATGTTTTAAAATTTTATTTTAATTAAATTTAAAATTTTATATTGCATTATATAAAAAACTTATCTCTCTGTAAAAAAATTAATTTGAAGGAGATTTATTTTATAAGTTTAGGAATACATTTAATTTTTTTGCTATTGAATAAATTCCAATTTTATTAAACTAAAGTACTTAGTTTTTAACATTACATTAACATTAAAATATACTTTTTGAGAAGATATTTTAATCTTGTATAAATCTTATTTAATATAATAAATCAAGATTTATTGAAAATCAATTTTAGATTAAAATATTTAGTTTCTAGGGTTTTTACAGTTGACTTTAATTTTTTTTTATACTTATTTAACGAAATTTATTTACAAATAATTGATAAAAACTTTTTGTTCTAATATTGGACTCAAAATACATCAAAATAAAAATACTTTTACTATATAGATATAAATAAATTTATATACAGAAGTATAATTCTTTCTTATAAAAAGAAAAATTATAACCAAGTAGCAGAATATTGCATGCATAGATAAAATCACAGGAAATAACATGGTTAGGAAACTTTGCCATTGAGTAACAACAAAGAAAAGAAAAATTGACACTTTTTTCCATGATTATAAATATTATATGATATTTAATTTACTTCATAATTTTTCAAGTGTATCTCAGTCAATAAGGTAAGTAACACGCGTATAATTTCTTTTTTGAAATACATAATATTAATAAGCAGAAAAAATACAAAATAAGCACTTAACTATCAATAAAAATAACTTTTTTACAAATAGTAAGTAATTTAGATCAGTTTTATTTAGATGTCTGTAATTTAAATGAAAATAATGCTTGCTTTTACAGTGCCCTCAATAAGAAAGTACCGTTTCTCTTGAAAGTCAAGGTGGGCGTGATATCGTCTGCTAGCTACTTCACCGGCGCTCACAGTTTTTTGCGGTTAGAACGGCTCCTCTGATATTCCTTCCTCCATGAATTTAACAAATAAAGGGAGCCTCTAAAAGATTATACATAGTATGACGTCATTGGAGTACTTATTGACCCGAATTGAGTATGCTAAAATCATTTTAATTTTAAAAACCTTCAATAAATTTATTGAATTTTATTCTGTTAATAAAGTCAGAAAAAATAATAATATAGATTTATTGTGTTTGGTTGAGTTAAGAAAGGCAGAAAAATAGCAAAATACTGCAAATTTCAATTCACAAGTCTATTAATTAATGAATTTTTTTTTAATTTAAATTATCCTGTCCAATTTAAACTAACCATGAAGTGCATATTTTGCCTTGTATTTTTTTTTATTTTACTCTTTCTTCACTTTTTTCTTTAACTCTTTCTTCTTGGTAAGGAAAAAAAGAAACTACTCAAACAACGAAAGGAATTTTTGTGTAATATTTTATTCCTTTTGTGAAAAAACTACTAAATATAATAATATTGATAAAAGTTGATATATATATGTGTGCATACTAAATGTATATATATATATATATATATATATATATATATATATATATATATATATATATATATATATATATATATATATATATATATATATATATATATAAGAAAACAGAAAAAAATCATGTATCCCAAGTAGCAAAATAGCTTTGCCCAATATTGGCAATCTTACCAAGACAACCTCATTAAGGGACCGATGATAGGTGTCACGTTTTCCCCAATATAGAGCATGCCAAAATAATTCCGAGAATGGACATATAATGGGAGCCATGTGTTTCCTAATATTCGATATGTCAAGATAAGCCAAGGTTGGTCCTATCATGGGTGCTAAATTTTTCATAGTCTTCTAAGAGAATCTGTTAAAATCTCGCCTACACTGAAGATAATTTTATTTCGAATTCAGTTCGAACAAAAACAGCACATTTCAGTGCTAACAACTGCTGCTTTTTTTAAAAAAAAAAAGAAAAAAAGCTGATTGATTTTCTTGACTTCTGACTGGACCTGACTGGGACAATGGCTTCAAATAAAGGAATAATACAACCTCCCAAGCTGAAGAACATTATGAATACTAAATAAAACAATGCTTCGGAACTCTATCTGAAGCAACTATTGGAAATCTAGACGGCGCTACTGGGTAGCAGAGACTGCACTACTGAAGTACTTCCACAACAAAACATCTTGGACATGCTGGATATCAACATTAAAACCTGCAGAGAAACTTTAAAGACTACAAATACAGGTAGCTATAATCTTGTTTCTGATATGGAAAACCCCCCTACAACCCCCATAATAGTAAAAGTGACTAATATTGCCACTCAAAATGATAAATTTAATAAAAAACTAACTAATGATGGTGAGGAACCTTTCATTTATCATTACTGATTTATTCACACTCTTAAGAGAAATAAAAGAAGTATTTAATGAAATTAATATTTCCGAAGCCATCAAAAGAATTCAGTCTAAAACTGACCCAATGCATAAAATGTTTGTCCTCATGGACATATTTAAGCAAATAAATAACATCCCTTAATGTGTGCCACACAACGGAGATTTCTAGCTTTATCGTGGAATTCCTGTGGTATTAGAAACAAAATTGTCGAATTTCGTGATTTTATAAATGAGCATAATCCAGATATAATCTTATTTCAGGAATCATTCTTAACAAATAATATAAATATTCACATCCTAGGATATGCGTGCTATAGAAATGATCGCCCAAGAAATGCCAGCCTAGCAGGGGGTGGGATAGTTATCTTTGTCGAGAGTAGTCTCCCACACTACCAAAACACAACACACAGATTAATTACAATAGAGGCAATCTTGGTCACTTTGACCCTGCCACCTCTACCCCATATTACATTCTGCTCCACATGTATCAAACCTAGACCACAATATCAATACATAAACATGGATCTTGAAGCAATGCTAACAACAAACTATGATATTTTAATATTTGGAGACCTTAATGCCAAACACACTGCATGGAACTGTAGGTCACACAACAAAACAGGTCAAATAATTAAAAAGTTCGCTGATATAGCCGAACTAAATATCCATGCACCTGACACACCCACACATTTTAGTGCTAATTCAGCAACAACAATTGATATTGCACTCATCAGAGGAATTAATTATAACACTAAAATTTACACAGTCACGGAACTCAGTTCGGATCATAATCCAGTCATGGTCGAGTTTGACTTTAATATTTCTGTGATTAATACTCCCACTCTTTATAACACGGATTGGATCAAATACAACCAAATTTTAAATAATAACCCGTTTAATATTATTAATACAAACACAGGAGATGAAATTGAAAATGAGACGATTCGCTTGGAGGCAGAACTGCTTGCAACGCAACGCAAATCAGAAAAACCTCACTCCTCCCGTCCCACTCACCTTCTACCTCTCCACCTCAGAATTTTGAAAGCAAATAGATATAGACTATGAAACTATATCAAACATGCAGGGACCCCCGAATAAAAAATCAATATAATAAAGCGAATAACGAATTTTGAGCCGATATAAGTTCATACAATTCAAAGAAATAGAGAGAAAAATTAGAATCATTAAATACTCATGACCGATCCATTTGGAATGCCATCACTATGTTCAAGAAGAAACCACAGTATTTTCCGCCCATTCAAGGCCGAAATACAATTGAATACACAGACAAACAAGAAAAAGAAACAATTGCTGACGTTTTTGATACACAGTTCACCACTAATGACCTACACGACATCAGAACCGAAGATCTGGTTTCCAGCAACATACTCATTTTTCTCTCCAGACCACACACACAAGTCATACAAAGCACCACCCCTTCGGAAGTAATGGCAGTAATCAAGAAATTAAAGTATAACAAATCCCCAGGAATTGAAGGAATAACAACAAAATTCTAATCAAAATTCCAAACAAAACATTATTCAAAAGTACGATGCTTAGTAACGAAATATTAAGAATAACGTATTTTCCGCAGAAATGGAATATTGCAGTAATAGTACCAATATTAAAACTTAAACAAGACAACTACCTTCCCTCAAGCTATAGACCTATTAATCTACTGCCATTTCTAAGCAAAATAACCGAAGCAATTATTCTAAACAGATTAGATGAATTTTTAGAAAACAATATTATTCTTATCCCTGAACAACACGGGTTCAGAAAATCACATTCAACAACGCATCAACTTATGAGAGTAACTGAAACCATCACCCAGGGGTTTCATCATAAAAAAAGTACAGGAGCAGTTTCTCTTGATATTGCCAAAGCTTTTGATCGAGTTTGAATTGGAGGACTTGTACACAAACTCATTAATATTGGTCTACCCGACCCACTCATTAAAATACTAATTTCATATCCTTTGGGACGAAAGTTCCAGGTTCGCATTAGTACTACATACTCAACACATAGACTAATCTTAACCGGCGTGTCACAACGGTCCAAATTGGGACCATAGCTCTCTCTTATCTAAGTGAACGTCATTCCAACATCAATACTAACTTCCCTGCACCTTTTTGCAGACGACATATTTATACTAGCGCAAGGTAGGAAAACATCATATATCACAGAATCATTCAACGAACATTTAAAACAGCTTGAGCTCTGGTTCGTTAAATGGAAAATTCTTATTAATGTAAATAAAAGTGTGTATCCATAATTTTTAACAAAAAAAGATTACTTCCACCCAGTGGAATAAAGATCAACAACGAGATTATACCATGGTCACAAACCTGTAAATATTTAGGAATAACCTTCGACAGAAAATTAACATGGCACCCCGATCTGATCCAAATTATTAACAAATGTAAACGGCAAACAGCTGCATTATACCCACTTATCAACTGGAATTCAAAACTTTCCATGGAAAATAAAGTGCTCTTTTATTAAGAATATCTTCGACCACTTATTTCCTATGCCTGCCCTATCTGGGGTTACACCCATGATAGTAAAATTAAAAAACTGGAAACTCTCCAAGATAAAGCCCTCAGATGGGCAGTTAAGGTTCATTAGAAATAAAAAATCAGATAAGAATTAAAAATCCCTACCCTGAGAGAATTCTTCGTGAAAACAATGTATAACATGATTGAAAATATTGATAAAACTAATAACGAAGCAATAATTAGGCTTCCGTCCTATAATGACCTAAGTACCCATAATAGATTCCGTTCTCGCTCTATGCTCAGATATTGTCCAAAGTTTCCTCACCAACCACCATAAAATAAACTATACATAAAAAAATTTTTTCTTTGATAACTACTTTTTTGTATGGAAAAAAGAGATTACTAAAAAGATAAAAACAGTGTGCATACTAAATGTGTATAAAAACAGATATATATATATATATATATATATATATATATACATATATATATATATATATATATATATATATATATATATATATATATATATATATATATATATATATATATATATATATATATATATATATATATATACATATATATATATATATATATATATATATATATATATATATATATATATATATATATATATATATATATATATATATATATATATATATATATATATATATATAAATGCAAAATCAGATGTATAGCCAAAGGCACAAGAATACATAAAGTATAAATGCAAAGTTAGACATAAAACCATAAGCACAAGAATACATAAAATTTTAAGTTTTAAGTTTAGCAGTACATTTAGCGCAAAAGCAGCTAGAATAGTATTACTAAGATATAGTTAATAGTATAATTTATAAAATATGCAAAGAATATAATATAATGAAACAAAATACAATGAAAAATACCAAATAGAAAATAATACATTGAAAAATTAAATGTCAAAAGTAGAATATCAGATGGAAGACAACACATTGAAATATTATAGCATTGAAATATTAAATGGAAAGCGATATATTGAAATATCAAATGGAAAATAACACATTGAAAAAAATACAATGAAAAGAATTACATTGAAAACACTTTAAAGATATAAGATTGTAATTGTAATTGTAATTTAAGATTGTAATTGGATGTGATTTAAATCTAATGATTATTATGTATTGAGTGTATTTTGGCAACATTGTATTTTAGCGGCATTGGATTTTGACTTGTATATTTTGGATTGAATTCTACTTGCATATTTTGGATTGGGTTTTGCTTCTTTTCTTGTTTGATGCTTTGGTTTGATTTTTTGGTATGGCTTTGGGGTGTGATGGCTTTTTTAAGACTATGTCTTGGGCCATTGTAGAAAAGCCATATTCTGTGCCAATGTGGTCAACACCCCTGATGAAGCTGGCCATATTGGTACTTTATTCCATTTATATTTATCTTTCTTTAAAGTGTTTTCAATGTAATTCTTTTCATTGTATTTTTTTCAATGTGTTATTTTCCATTTGATATTTCAATATATCGCTTTCCATTTAATATTTCAATGCTATAATATTTCAATGTGTTGTCTTCCATCTGATATTCTACTTTTGACATTTAATTTTTCAATGTATTATTTTCTATTTGGTATTTTTCATTGTATTTTGTTTCATTATATTATATTCTTTGCATATTTTATAAATTATACTATTAACTATATATATATATATATATATATATATATATATATATATATATATATATATATATATATATATATATATATATATATATATATATATATATATATATATAATACACATGTATTTGTAAATACATAAAATATAAAAAAAGATAAAAAATAGAGACATTGTATCGCAGACCAAGTTATACCTTGTAAATATTGTAGCCTGTATAAATTCTTGTAAATACCTTTGCCTTTTCTTAGGTAAATATTCTTATTCCTCTTATATTTTATTCCTTAACTATTTCCTATATTAGTTTCTATTAGTTTTATTTAATTTAAATATATATTTCTCATAGATAATAAATTAATCAACAATAACTTTCTAAATTCTGAAATAAATTTTATAAAATAACCACAATCCCACCCTTTAAAATTTCAAACTCATTTTAAGCCAATCAGATTTTAACTTTACTGAATAAAACTCAGAATGTGAAGTGAAACTAGCATTTAATGAAGAACACAGAACACTACAAACTACATGGACAAAGGTTACTAGGTCTACTGAAGAGAAAAAGAAAATCAACATATAACGTCAGCTGGTGCGGAATGAGCACGGCACATGATTGGTGGGTGAGGTGCTGCCATTCGCAACATTACCCATACAACCACACACTTCTATTAGACGTCTTTTAAAGATCTATAGAGTCCAAAAGATGTTCCGGATACCTTTTGGATGTCATAAAGAAGTCCATGGTAAGAATTGAACTGGATGGTCTTTTGTCGACTATATATGAACGTCGGATTGGCATCCACGATGGATGAATTTTGGAGTATTAACATTTGGATCTGTTATACACGTAGTTTATATGATCATGATAGATGTAATTTGGACGTCCATGGTGGATGTACTTTAAGGCCCTATTACATTAGAGTTGCCCAGATTTCAGTTTCAGCAACTCCCATAGACTTAACATTACGTGACGTCACAGCTAAAAATTTGAGCAACTCGTTCTATCCGTCCAATAATATTACAGCTTTTTTTCACAGCTGCGTAGTTTAAATTTGTAAATCATTTTGTTTTCGCCAAGTTTCATGCCAAATGAAAGTTATTGACGTTATAAGTTGCCGAGAATGAGCAACGTTTTTGTGCATGCAGTAGCAACTCGATTAGTTTATATCGCCTATTATTTTAAACACGAATCATGTTTTGTCTTTTTTTTGCCAAGTGGTAGTATTAACATTTAAATAAGTGATAGGTTTCAGTTATTGTATTCCATTTTAAAATGGCTGATGTTAATGTAGACTGCTCGAAAGAGATGGAAGCTGATTTTATTGAATTAATAAGGCTAAAGCCTCATATCTGTGATATTTCTAATTCAAACTACAAATTAATTAAATTGAAGCAGAGAACGTATGATGAGATATCTTCAGAGTTAAATGCTAAATATAATAATTCTGAAGATTTGTTTACACGAGGTAAGAATTTTCACCTATCTTATCATGTATGAATGGTCTCTTAATTTTATTAAAACGATATGTAAAAAATATAATTTTTCAAAATAACTGTTTTGTTTTAGGCATTAATAATGTTATATATATATATATATATATATATATATATATATATATATATATATATATATATATATATATATATATATATATATATATATATATATATATATATGGAACGGGAAGTGGCCAAGGCGTAATTAATTAATTAACAATTCTTATACAAAGCCTAATATTTAATTAACATGTACTTACAAATATAAATATATACAAGTTTGAGATATTTACAATTAATCATCTTAATAGAATGAAATTTAAAGTTCAAGTTTAAAGTTATGGGGGACAGGAGCAGTCGTCTTGCTGCTATCAAAAAGGAACGTCTTCGCGTCTTTTGGATTATTTCTCTTCTGCCCCGCTCACTGGGGAAGCTGTTGCGCCTCTCGAGCTCCTTCTCAAGTGGGCAGTTGAAATAGTGACGTCGGCTATTAAGTGGTTCACCCACCACAGTTCGGCCGTCCTGAAATCGGCTGGCCCTCCAGACGACACTGCAAATTGTTAACTCCATAAGATTGTGGTTCTTTTCTTCTTAAATTATACGTTTTCCTGTTTTCTTCTTGGATCTTGAAAATTTGTTGTTTAGCATGTTTTCTAAGTTCATCTCTTTGAGCTTCAAAATTAGCTTGAAATTCCTTTTCAATCATTTCTTGGAGCTTACTAATACCTCCAATGTTCATCTTCATACCAAAAAGCAACTTAAAAGGTGTGGTATCTATGCTTCGTTGATATGTTGAATTAATCGTCTGCTGCAGTTCGTTCGTAAGTTTATACCACTGAGCTGGATTCTCTAAAGATAGCTTTGAAAGAACTGATATGATTGTTTGGTTGATCCTCTCAACTTGTCCGTTAGCTCTTGGCAAACCAGTGGTTATTAAATGGTGTTTAATATTCTCTTTAGAGCAATAATCTCTGAATTCACCAGAGATAAAAGCTGTACCTCTATCAGAAATAATTTGGTAGGGATTCCCAAAGACTGATTTTAGAGTTTCTAATTTCGAAATGACTTCAGCAGATGTTGTGGTCTTCGTAGGAAAAATCCAAACGAACTTAGTAAAAGCGTCAATAATTTTTAAAATATACTTATAATTTTTATGTGTGCTTTCTAAAGGTCCTAAATGATCAATATCGTATGTGTATAGTGGTACGTCATTTTTATGCAATGGGTGTAATAAGCCTTCTTTCTTTCCTCTTTTGTGATTTACAAGAATACAGTGAACGCAATTAGACATGATATTTTCTACTTTCTGTTTAAGTTTGGGAATGAAATAATGGTCCTCAATGCTTTTCTCTGTATATTTGATTCCAGTATGTCCCTTTTCATGCGCACTTCTAATAATTTCCATCTGCATACTTTTTGGCACAACCACTAACTCCTTACCATCAACAAATTTATAAAGAACTCCGTTTCTCTCAAAATAATCTTCATAACTAGAGATTTTTAATAATTCTTTTACCGTTTTTATTTCATAATCTTATCTGGGGCTGATTTTAATTTCGGTATGATATTATTGCTTGAGATGCAAAATATGTTTACAGGGGATCTGCTTAGTGCGTCAACATGAGTCATTCTTGTACCGGAGCGATGCTCAATACTATAATTTAATTCTTGGAGCAATAAAGCCCAACGAGCAACACGAGTTGACAAATCTCTTTTTTGCATAGTCTTTTCGAATGCGGAACAGTCAGTGACAATTTTAAATGGAATTCCTAATAAGTAAACGCGGAGTCTTTTTAACGCTTCAATAATTGCAAGAGCTTCAAGTTCGTAACTGGAATACATTTTTTTTCGGCATCTGTTGTCTTTTTACTCATGAAATAGATGGGATGAAAATTTTTATCATTTGGGGATTTTTGTAATAAAATAGCTCCATATCCTTCTATGCTGGCGTCACAATGAAGTTCAGTTTCGTAATTTGGGTTGTATATACTTAACACAGGTTTTTGAGCTAAAATTAGCTTTAATTGATTAAAAGAGTTTCTTTCCTCTTCACCAAATTTAAATTTCCTATCTTTCTTCAAAAGATCACTCAATGGCCTAGCAATAATGAAATATTTTGGGATAATTTTCCTGAAATATCCAGTCAATCCTAAAAAGCTATGGACCTGTTTCAAATTAAGTGGCTCAGGGAAATGAAGCACAGCTTTAGTTTTCAAAGTAGATGGAAAAATTTTCCCTTCTTCGATGACATGGCCAAAAAATTCAATGCGCTTCTTCAAAAAATGGAAATGCAAGATTTAAGACTTTTTCAAGCCGTTCGACTCCTTCTTCAGTTGAGAAAGACAAAATAATTATATCGTCCATATAAGGTAAAACAATACCATCATTAATCAGTGGTCGGAAAATAGTATTAATAAATCTTTGAAACACGGCTGGGGTATTGCACAGTCCAAAAGGAACCTTAAGAAATTGGTACTGTCCTTCATGAGTTACAAATGAAGTGTATTTTCTACTATCCTTCTATACATCTACATGGAAAAATCCATTCTTGAGATCAAATGTACTAAACACACACGATTCCTGCAATCTATCTAATATATCTTCAATCAATGGGAGGGGAAATCTATCTTTTACAATTTCTTTATTTAATCTCCGATAATCTATGCACAAACGAGGTGTTCCGTCTTTTTTCTTTACGATTACTACTGGGCTACAATATTCTGAAGAACTGGGTTCTATTATACCTTGTTCTAACCATTCATCTATTTGGGTTTCAACTATCTTTTTTCTGAAAATGGTAATCTACGGGGTTGATGAGATATAGGCTCATTACTTTTTGAACAAAATATCTAATTGAACATTAGTTGATTTTGTTTTATGTGGTACATAACTCGAAACTAATTGTTGCAACTTATATTTAAATTTTTTTGGAATACTAGGTTCAATGTTCAGTTCAACTTCATTAAAAGTTAAATCAACAGGTAGAACTGATAAAATATTAATTTCTTTTACACATTGATATTTATTTTTAATCTTAATTCCGTTTTCATTAATTAAGGTATCACCCTGCATTAGTACATTCATTCCTATGATGGCATCATATGATATAACATTATTTTCAACCACATAAATATCTTCTTCACACTTAAAATCATCTATTTTATTATTTCCTTTAAAATAGCCCAACGGCTTTACAACACATTTACCAAAACCACTTAGAGAAGAATTTAACGGAAATAACTCTACAAAATTTAATTTATCAAAGACAGATTTACGAATCAAAGTTACTTGGCTTCCAGTATCTATTAATGCATTAGCATTCAAATTATTAATAATTACATCATTCAGTATTGTTTTAACATTAACATTCATTGTTGCTACTTCAGGTTTAGAATTAGTTTCTGGACACAATGAAGCCTTATGTCCAAAATTATTACATCGAAAACATTTAATACCCTTCTCTTTATGTTTACAAAATTTAGAAATATGATTTTTTTCACCACAATTAAAACAAATTTTATCATTTCATCATCAAAATCACTGTATTTCATTTTTCCAAAAACATCATTGTGCCTTATTTTATTTACATTTTCATTCTTAGAATTAACTCTATTACTATATTCATATTTTGATTTCGTTTTATCAAAATTATTATATTTATCATGAGAATTATATTTTGTTTTCGTTTTATCGAAATAATCATACTTAAAATGAGAATTATATTTTGTTTTCGTTTTATCGAAATTATCATATTTAAAATGAGAATTATATTTTGTTTTCGTTTTATCGAAATTATCATATTTAAAATGAGAATTATATTTTGTTTTCGTTTTATCGAAATTATCATATTTAAAATGAGAATTATATTTTGTTTTCGTTTCATCGAAAGCATTTTTACTTTTAACAGAATCACTTTTTATTACTTCATAAACTTTGAGTTTTTCTTTAAATTCACTTAAATTCTTACATCCATACCAAACAATTTTGTATTCTTGTTTATCATTTATTCCATTAATAACATAATGCATTAAGGCAGATTCTTCAATTTTACCGCAATTGCACAACTCCTTCATTTTAAAAAAATACTCCTAAACAGATTCATAATCATGCATTTTCCTTTTAAGCAAAAGATCATGTAAGTTAGCTGAGTTTATTTCAAACGAAAATTCATCGATCAAGGCTCATCTCAATTTTTCCCAAGAATTTATTTGTGATTCTGTCCGAACGAATAATAGAGCATTTCCTCCTAAAGATCTTTTAGCCATAACAAATTTTTGTAAGTCTGAAAAATTAAATAATTTCAACATATCCTCAAAATGATCAATCCAATTAATTACATTTTCATGTGATTCTGCATTAAATTTAGTAATAGTGCTTTCGATATCTTCATAATTAATATTAACACTTGGAATAACAGTATGTGCATAAAAATCATTTTCACAAACATTTTCATTATTCTTAAAATAGTCAGATGCACTTTTCTTTTTACTTATATTGCATTGCATTGAAAAATCATTTCTACTTATCTCTTCTTCCACTTCACATTCTGAGTCAGCAGTTTCCGAATCCTCTTTAGTATTTCGAGCTAAAAGTTCAAGGTCACATAACAGAGACAAAATTCTTTCTGCGAGCTCAGCTTTGGATCCTTGAAAAGAAATATTTAAAATGTTCGATGCAGTAATAAGTTCGCCAAGCGAAAACTCATTGTTTATAATTTTTAATTTGTCTCGATACTCATTACTTTCGATATCAAAATCAAAACCATCAAAATTTCTAATTCTTTTACGATTTAATCTATCTCCATCATGATCAAAAATCAATCTATGCAAAATTGTGATTTTATCTGCTTTAAAATTTTTCAATGCAACGCTTATTTCTTTTATATCGTTTAATATCATCATGTACTTTCAAAAATGTTCACGTACCTCTCAAAGATGTTCGATGAGGATCCACGTCTTTCTCTCGTTCCAAACCGATACTTAACGTAACGTCTTCTTCTAATGAAAATCCTTCTAACTATCTGATGCGATAATCATTCAAACACAATATGAAATTTTTTTGTAATTCAGCTAATCATCTCAATCCCACTTCTGAGTTTTGTGGGACGGGGAGTGGCCAAGGCGTAATTAACTAATTAACAATTCTTATACAAAGCCTAATATTTAATTAACATGTATTTACAAATATAAATATATACAAGTTTGAGATATTTACAATTAATCATCTTAATAGAATGAAATTTAAAGTTCAAGTTTAAAGTTATGGGGGACAGGAGCAGTCGTCTTGCTGCTATCAAAAAGGAACGTCTTCGCGTCTTTTGGATTATTTCTCTTCCGCCCCGCTCACTGGGGAAGCTGTTGCGCCTCTCGAGCTCCTTCTCAAGTGGGCAGTTGAAATAGTGACGTCGGCTATTAAGTGGTTCACCCACCATATATATATATATATATATATATATATATATATATATATATATATATATATATATATTTATATATATATATATATATATACTTTATATATATACTTTATTGTATTCTATGCGTTAATTTCTATTTATGTGCTTTTTTGTTTAAATTATTTATATTTTTGTTTAGTTTCATTTTTCATCTAATTTCAGAATTGCTTATGAAAAAATTTAAAAATTTAAGAACGTAAGTTCAAAAAGAAAATAAGAAGCTGAAAGAAAGAAAGAGTGGTTCTGCTGGACCTTCCTATGATTCAATATGGGAGCATTTTGAAAGACTCATTTTTAAATGATGCTTGCACTCCAAGAAACAGCATCAGCAATCTAGATTACTAGATTGTGAACTCGAAGTAAGGCTTTTATTATAATTTCTTGATAGTTTCCTCATTCTTTACTACAATTTTTCTGACACTACTTCTAATAATACATTTATAATTTCAATAATTAAGAATCCTTTTTGATAAAGAACTATTCTTTTGGTTAAAAAAATTAATTTTCTATAATAGTAGTAGTAAAATTTATAAATTGTGCTTTAAACACTAACATGTTTATATATAATTCAAGTTAAGTAAAATAAGTTTTCTCTCATTTATTTTTAATAGGAATTTACTATAGATCCTAACATGTGCATGCAATTTAATTCAAGTAAACTGATTCCTTATCTCTTTTACTGATTTGTTAATAGGAATTAACAGACACAGAAAGTTTTCGTGATGCATCTGAATGGAAAATACAATCCAAATCTACAAAAAGAAAGAGGAGAGATGATGACGAACTGTACAAAAGTGCAGTTAATTGCTTAAAAATTTAAGCGAAAAAAACCATATATAGAAGAAAATTTTTGACTTTATGTTGCCAGCAGAATTGCTGGGATTAAAGACAAGCAAAAAAGAAATGCTCTTCAATTAGAAATAATCAATTTAATAAACCCATTTGATGAAGATTATAATTTTTTTTGTCTTTATTGTATACTTCAATATTATAGATCAAACATTTAATAAATTTAATAGATTGTTAAAAATTCAGATAATTAAAATTGTTTTTAATTTCTTCAGCAAAGTAGTTTCATTTAAAGTTTTGTTAGTTATTCAATACATGAGACTATTTTGCCATTTTATAATGTTTTCAGTTTGTGTTAAACTTACATTTGCACATTTAAACTGAAACTTCAGTCGAAGTAAGTATGCTATATAAAAATATTTAATGTTAATTTTACTTTTATTTTCATTACATTAATTTCCTGTTTTTCTTTTTAGCAAGTTAATGCATTATAATTAAATGTTTATACGATTTCATTACTATTCTGCATATAATTAAATTCTTTTATACATTTTTTCCCTTGAGCACTCTTACATAATGTTTATTTACTCATGCAAAATATATTGTCCTCTTACAACTCCATTTGCTTTTGACAGTATGTAAATTAGATTTTAAAATAAATTCATATAATTATGAAAATACTGGAGTGAACAAATAAAATAGTGAAATGATTTTAATGTAAACAAAAATTTCTATTTAATTAAACATTAAAATATTATTCTTGTATATATTATGTATTAAATTGATATAAATCAATATAAAATTTTAATTTCAAGCCTTTTTTCAATTCGTTTTTATGATGAAGCATTTTTAACATATTATAGGTTATAGTAAAACTAGTTAAAAATAAAATTTAAAAAGGGCTGTGGGTAAAATGAGTGCTTAGAATATTAAATGATTAGTAGAATAACGAATAAGAAAAATCATTAAGCCTTTTTCTAGCTGCAACTATATTTACAAGATATGAAGCTTTTGCAATACAAGTGCTGTTACACAACATAAATTCTCATCAAATTACAATTTTAATAATGAAATTAAATACAATATTTGATTAAAATAGAAATCTTGTATTTGTTCCTATTTGCGATGTAAATACAAATAATGTTAAAGTAAGTATAAAAATAATTTAATTCACATCATGATCAATATTTAGAGTATTTTGACTTCCAATGTAAAGCAATTAACTAATCATTGAAATGAACAATAAAGACTAATTGCAATCACTACTGCACAATTAAAGAGTGTCATATACATGAGCTTTCTCCATATATGTCTATCATCGAGTGCTTGACAGTTTTACAATGAGCAATAACAAGTGCAATAATGACCCACAACTTATGTGAACTCTTCCTAGAAGAAAATCCACTGTATATATTCAAATGCCTCATCATGACCTTCAATTGCAAGATTATCAGCTATGAGGCTAAATAGCACTTCATTCTTTTAGTTTCATACAAATTTCTTAACATTCTTTTCAGTTTGAAAATATAATATGAAACAAACTATTCATATAATGTCATCACATAAAATGCTATCAATTGCACTACTGACCATTAAAATTGCTACACCAAGAAGGAATGCAAATAACAGAACGATATTTATCGGACACATACATTATAGTGGAAAGAACAAGTGATTAGATTTACAGGAAATTAGGATGTATAGATCTTGAGAAATCAGTACCCAGAGCAGCCACCTCTGGCTGCAATAACAGCATTTATCCGCCTAGGCATGGAGTCAAACAGAGATGGCATGTACGGGGATCTCAATCCATGCAGCTTCAACACTATGACACACACAGTTAATCGACAGTAGTGGATGGTGAGTGATGACGTGCCAATCGCTCGGCAACCATTGACCACACGTCCTCAATTTGTGAAAGATCAGGAGAACGTGCTGGCCAGGGTAATAGTTGAACCTGTTCTGTATCAAGGAAGTTTAGAACAGTACGGGCAACATGCGGTCGTGCATTATCCTGTTGAAAGAAAGCATTAGGGGGGGCCTCGAAGATATGGCAGAACCACGGGCCTTAACACATCGGAAATGTAACGGTTGCTGTTCAAAGTGCCGGTAATGCGAACAAGAGGTGACACGCTGACCACTAGACAAGTTGGGCGGCAAAAATCAATATTTAACTTTTATATGTTTTGGTAGTGTGTTTAATTTTAACAAACATATAACAAATTGCCTAAACAAATGATAAAACTATACCTACACTGCTAAATTTAAAAACATATGATAAAAGAAAAATAGCTTAACAATTTAAGAATGAGATTTATTGGAACGAAAGGAAGGAGACAGATCTGTGCCTACTGTTATTAAAAATGAATAAAAATAAAACAATCATATTAAAACACCTGTTGCTAGAAATCTTAAAGTCAGCGATAATTTCTCAGCAGCAGGTATAGGCTCTCTAAACTTTGTCCTCTTCATTTCAAGTAAAGGTTACACTTTTGAATGGATATCTTCAAACGTTTGAGTATCCATCCGTAAAAATCGCCTATATCCTTCGGAATCCTGTAATATAAAAAATATAGCAATAAAAAATCTACCTCCAGAATTTTAAATCTTTGATTGTAAAAAATCAGATTACAGTATTTTTTCCAAAGAAAATGTAAATCAAGGACATTTTTACAGCAATTTTACTTAAAATATTTCACACTTTATGGTTACTTGTGTTTCCTGAACATTTCCTGGTATCATGTGGTTAAATTAAAAAGTTAATGCATATTTACTCAAAATCATCAAAAATACTCAAGATCATCTTAGTAATAAATGCTATACATATGAGGAACAATTGTCAAACAATATTTAACAAAAATGGATGTTTAATGTGAAAGGTTTTAAGTATACAAATAAATACTTGCATACTTATTTGTATGTCTATTGTCTTGTATGTCATATTTATTTGCATCTATGACTTCATTTTTTTTTCTTTTGAAATAGGAAATATACATTTTTAGACGAAAACAGTGAACAGAAAAATAATTAAATTGGGTTTAAGTATATTATATCCACACATTATAGGAAAACCGATAACGAAAAATATCATTAATATATGCTCAATAAATTAAGGAATTAAAATCTTTTAATGAAATAAAAAATTATTGTTAATTTCATTGCCGCCATGTGTAATTTTTAGAAAAAAATCCTTATTTCACATATTTCAAACAACCTTTAAAAAATACAAATACTAATACAATGACTAGTTAAGACTTATAACTAAAATATACTTCAAAAATTATTTTACACTTACTTCTAAAGCAAGCTCCTTCATGAGGTTATTAAAACAACCAAGACTTTCTCTAATTAGAAGCCATTGCCTACTTCAAACTCTTTTCTTTTCTTTTTGAATGCGTTTATTAATAACCAAACATGAAACAGGCAGATATTTTTCATTTTTACGTCTGCAAAGATTATCTTTTCCCATTTTAAAAGTAAAGGTACACACGAAGCAAGATGGCGTATAGTAAACAAAATTTGGCTATAAACTAAATTCCCAAAATATGAATTCATTATGAAATGTGGACAACTTCTGAGTAAAATATGGCAACCTTAAAAATGTTAGCCAGAAAGGGGATCTATTATTAAATCTAGTAAAACTGTTATTTTCTTACAGCAAACCTGAAAGAAATCTCAAGCATTCATTGTATGAAAAGAACGAGTTGCTCAAATTTTTAGCTATGACGTCACGTAATGTAAAGTCTACGGGAGTTGCTCAAACTGAAATCTGGGCAACTGTAATGTAATAGGGGCTTCAGATATTTTAATGGATATTATCTGGACATATATTAAAAGTAGGTTATTAACTGCATTGTACCTGGGGCCTGAGCAGCTACCAGGTGCGTCGGCAGGTGGTGGATCAAAAAAAGTCCTGTAGGAATGACAGGATAGCCTTGAATATAGAATCAGAGGCCATGAAACAGCTCCCGTAAGCCCCTGTGTTATGCGACCCATGCCTAGGGCTACTTGGCACCGCGTTAATGGTGCCTTAATGGAGCCTGTACCCAGCAAATACAAACTGCCGGAAAAAATCCTGGCCGCTGCTGGCCAATCTGGTTTTCTATTAGCCACAGCAAGCCGCTCATGGTTGTTTGATGGCCCAGCTCCGGCATTACGGTGACGAATGTGTGCTGGCCAAAATTAACCGGGCCGGTGCTGGATGATAAGTAGTGGACCAACAGATTCTGGCTATTGTTGGCCCTGAAGCTGTTAGCCAGCAAAATTAAGATAATTATTTGAAGCGGTATTTTTTATTTTATCAGCAAAGAATTTTTTCCAAATAAGATTTTTTGTGATGTTAATTAATTTTTAGATAAGTTTTTACATTTTAAACCCTTTAAAAACAATTTTTCAGAAAGAAATTTAATTTTCACTTTTATTGTGTTTACCGCGTGACAATATGAAGTCAGATAGTGTGAAGTGTTTGTGTCAGAGTTGGACATTAATGTGAAGTGGCGGAACATTTCAATGTTGTGTCTGTGAACCAAGAGAATTATAAGATAAGTATGCATTTATTATTGTTGTTTTTATCAGGATAGAATTGTTATGAATGATGCAAGACTGATATATTTATTTTATGTTGAAATATTATTTAATTATTTGTTAAGCGAACTTCTAGAGCTTTTTTGCCTTGCCAAGTAACTCAGGCAATGCTGGGTGGACTGTTGTATTACCTTAGCCTATTAATTAATTGTTATTTTATGGCTGAAAAAACAGAAATAACAAACCTTTCTGCATTTGCAGGTGAAGCCTCTGAAGTAGACCTGGCTGAAAAAGACAAGCGAACCCAGAGGCAATCTAGTGAAAGGGCAGTAATGAATCCTTCACAGGAGATAGAAATGACCTCCAAACCATCTTCTTCTGATGAGAGTCAGGAAGCTATCACTAGCATGACTGACTCTCTGAAAAGAATGAAGCTTAAAAAGAGACTTTCTGGTGCCCAGAAAAAGAAGCTGGTGAAGGAACGCAAAATCGCCGAGGAGACTTGGGTTGAAAAACCCAAGGCAAACAAAGGCGAAAAGCGTCCCGCAAACCGGAAAGACCAGGGCAAGGCGAGAAAAGCTGCCAGGAAAGAAGGACCTGGAGGATTTTCCTACAAGGCGGCTCTCACGGCGGTCAAGATGGCTGTGCTCATAGAAGGCCAACCGGAAAAACGGCAAACAGAGGAACAAGCCTCCGATTGGGAATTCTTGTTTACCGAGAAAATAGGAAGGAATTAGGAAGGTTTTGCCCCAACCTTCCTATCCTGTAAACTTGAGAATGGGGCACTCATTGTCAACTGTGCAGATCTGGGGAGTTCAAAGTGGCTGGAACAGACTGTCAGTGACATAAGCCCCTGGCTGGGGCAAAAACTCTTGGTGGGTGAGGGAAGGAAACTTGTCAGAACCACTTAGATAATTGCAAAACTGACGAAAATTTGCAGTAAACTAGAGCCTAAAGAGATCCTGAAAAAAATTCAGGCACAGAACGGTGGGGTCACTCCAACGGAGTGGAACGTTCTTAACATTAAGAACGAACCAGCTGGGCAGACCATCGTTCTTAGAGTTCCCAAACTAGATGTTGCCACATTTGCTGTAAGGGGATATAAGTTTTATATTGGACTTCACCAAGTGCAGGCTAAAGTACTTGACAAACCTGCTCCTGCTGATGGGGGTGAAGGTAGTTCAAGTCAACCTCCACCACAGTAGAAGTGGTACTACTAACCTCAGTAAGAAGTTTCTTGCTGGGGATATACACATGGCTCTCATTCAGGAACCCTGATTGGTTAGGAGGAGAATCAGTGGCCTCAAAGGAACTAAAGGTAAGCTTATCTATTGTACTAATGGTAACGCTAGAACTTGTATACTCTTACATAAAAACATTGAGGTTTTACCCCTCTCTGAATTTATCCTTAGGAACCTGACAGCTGTGAAATCAGACTCAACATAGAGGGTAGGGACAGGGAAATAGTTTTTGGCTCTTGATACCTGCCCTATGATGAGAAAGCTCAACCTGACCATTCTCTGCACAAGCTCATGAACTTTTGCAGAGATAACAACTTACAGGTAGTCCTAGGACTAGACTGTAATGCTCACCATGTTGTCTGGGGAAGTACGGACATAAATAAGAGGTGAGTACCTTTTAGAGTTCATTCTAAACTATGGGCTAAATATTCTAAATGAGGGCAATGAACCAACTTTCATTACTTCCAATCCATCTGAAGTAATTGACATTACTATAGCGACAACGCTGATTAATAAAAATATCAAAAATTGGAAAGTAGATGGGAGACCTTCTGGCTCAGACCATCAAAACATCCATTTTGAAATTCACTCTAATGTGTGTCTGGATCGCATGTTCAGAGACCCAGTTAGGATGGACTGGAAGAAATTCCAGGAGGATTTGACTGGGTTGGTTGAGCTCGGGAAGAGACCTATTACAGATAACTACGATCTAGAAGTTACAGCAGACCTTTTGCAAAGTAGTATTCTAGATTCTTATCATAACAATTGCCCTATTCGCACTAGGAGAGCTGAACTACAAAGTCCTTTTTGGAATGACTCTCTGGCAACTGAAAGGGCAAATGTTAGGAAACTTTTTAACAAAGCTAAGAAAAATGGTGAATGGGAGAATTATAAAACGGCCCTCACTAATTATAACAAACTTGTTTGGAAAAGCAAAATTAACTCCTGGAGGAAGTTCTGTGAAGAGATGGATTCTATCTCTGAAGGAGCTATAGACTCCAGAAACTCCTCTAAAGGGATGAACCTATTTTAGTTGGGACCTTAAAGGACGAAGAGGGTAATTTTTCTGTTTCCGGGAAAGAGGTTATGGAAATTATGACCAAAACCCACTTTCCAGTAGCGAGAGATATTTACAGCAACGAAGGGGAGCACTGTCAATAGCGATCAATGCACCATCTCTAAAAACATCGTTAACTAAAACAATGTTAAATGGGCAATCTCTGCCTTTAAACCTCTAAAAATCCCAGGGCCTGATGGAATTATGCCTATCATGATCCAGAAAGCAGAGGAGGTTATCGTACTAGTGCTAACTAGAATTTACAAAGCTAACTTAGCAATGGCCAGCAAACACAAAGATGCCGGGCATCCATCGGGCCGCTGCTGTCAGCCGTCTTGGCCAGCAGCGGCCCGCCGCTATTTGGCCTCGTCGGCTCCGTCAATAAAGTGGTCGTCGTCATTGCTGCTGGGCTAGCAGTACAGTCCACTGTTGTCACAACGCCGAGTGGCCATCAATGCCATAATTGCCGCGTGTGGCCCATGTAATTGCCAGTACGTTCCCTTATACGGTTATCCATCGGCTCTTTGTCGTTTGGCCGACGATAGCCCCTCTCACCGACGTAGGGCTGTTTATGGTTATTTATTTGTATAAATATTGAATTCATTTTCATGTTAATATTGTATATATTGTTAAAGTTAATATGGAAGTAATGGAAATCCATCAAATTAATAGTGAATATACACTACTGGCAATTAAAATTGCTACACCAAGAAGGAAGGCAAATAACAGAATGATATTTATCGGACACATACATTATAGTGGAAAGAACAAGTGATTAGATTCACAGGAAATTAGGATGTATAGATCTTGAGAAATCAGTACCCAGATCAGTCACCTCTGGCTGCAATAACAGCATTTATCCGCTTAGGCATGGAGCCAAACAGAGATGGCACGTACGGGGATCTCAGTCCATGCAGCTTCAACACTATGACATACACAGTTCATCGACAGTAGTGGATGGTGAGTGATGGCGTGGCATTCACTCGGCAACCATTGACCACACGTCCTCAATTTGTGAAAGATTAAGAGAACGTGCTGGTCAGGGTAATAGTCCAACCTGTTCTGTATCAAGAAATTTCAGAACAGTACGGGCAACATGCGGTCATGCATAATCCTGTTGAAACAAAGCATTAGGGTGGCCTCGAAGATAGGGCAGATCCACGGGCCTTAACACATTGAAAATGTAACGGTTGCTGTTCAAGTGCCGGTAATGCGAACAAGAGGTGATCGAGACGTGTGTCCAATGGCACCCCATACCATTACTCCAGAAGATGGGCCATTATGGCAAAGTCCAATTCAAGCTGGCAATGCGCGTTCTCCACGATGCCTCCAAACATGGAGGTGGCCATCATGGTCCTGTATACAGAACCGAGATTCATCTGTAAAGATGACGTGATGCCATTCCCGCGTCCAAGTTAGTCACTTATCATACCATTGAAGGCAGTCCTGTCTGTGACGCAGCGTCAATGGTAGCCGAAGCCATGGTCGTCGTGCAGACAATCCATGCTGCTGCAAACCTCATCGAACTGTTCGAGCAGAAACTTGTTGCCTTGCAAATGACTCCATTTTTCGACTCAGGGTTCGTGACGTGGCTGTACGATCCCTTGTGACCATGCGGATAAGATGTCTGTCTTCTCTGCTATTAGTGATGGGGGTCGTTGAGGTCCTGCATGAAGTTCCGTATGATTGTCCTGAACCCATCGATTCCATTTTCTGCTAACAGTCGTGGGGTCTCGACCGACGCGAGCAGTAATATTGCGGTACGATAAACAGCAATTCTTGTGGGCTATAATCCTTCCTCGATCAAAGTCAGACACGTCCTGATAGGCATTTCTTCTTCTTACACGAGGCATTACAACAACTTTCTTTGCCGAAAACAACGTTGAAACGGAATATGAGAATGAGAAAACTGCTGTCAAATCTCTGGTTTTATACACATTGTAGATGTCGCTACTGTCACCTGTTGTTTGAATGCCCTGAAAATCTAATCATTTGCATATCACAGCAAGTTCTACCTGCCATGCAAATTTCACGTGTGTGGTGTGCCGCTTTCCTGGTGTAGCAATTTTAATGGCTAGTAGTGTATATAAAGGTCACAGGTCACTTTACTGTATAATATATTTATATCAAATGTTATTGATAAAAAATTTTCTATAACAAATTCAAGTTTGGAAAGAAGCCAGAAAAAGGATAAAATGTATAAATGAAGACTGAACTATCTCCTTTATGTAATTTGGCAATTTTCTTTTCTTTTCTAAGTTTTGATTTCATAATCATTTGCAATCAGTAAACAGCTGATACAACATGTAACATAGTTGTAAAACAACACATCATACATGTTAATGAATGAAATATCAATTTTAAGTGCTTAAGTGATAAACATTAAACTTAACTTATATTCTTTTCTCTAAAAAATGATTAAATTTTTCTCAAGATGGATATCACAAAATTTTGCCTCTTTGATAACAAGTGGTGTTTTGAATAATTTTGACCAACATTTGGGCTTTAAATTTATTCGTTTTATGTTATAAATTTCAATAAGAAAAATAACAAACACAAAATAATGTCTACTATCAAAATATGCTTTAACCTCTGTATTTTCTGTAAAATACTCAAATAAAACTCACAATAAAAGAGATTGTGCAGTTAAAAGTAGTAAATAAATTTCGCAATATATATATATATATATATATATATATATATATATATATATATATATATATATATATATATATATATATATATATATATATATATATATATATATATATATATATATATATATATATATATATATATATATATATATATATATATATATATATATATATATATATGTTTAGAAGATTAACCTAATTATGCTTACTATATTAAAACAATAAAATAAGCATGCAGTTTAAAAATGCAAAATCTAAAACTTTATTTGTTATTATTTTGTAATTGTATAGTGGTTGACAGGATTATACGTAAAAAACCATGTTATACATGCAATAAAATATTTTGTAATGTTCATGCATTGTAAAATTTTTTATTCCTTGGAACAGATCTTTGAGGAGTATACAAAATTTAAAAACAAGAATCCTTATAAGAAAATATTTTGGTCAGTAAAAATTGACTTCAAAATAATAGTAAATAAGAAAGCATTCTAAAAATAAATGAATTAAAGTTTATATGGAACTCGCACGCAATTTTTTGATCATAAGTTGCTACAAGATCCTACATTAAGTTATTGAAAATAAACATCTAAGCTTTTCCAAATAGAATATTTTAGACTCATTTAATTCATAAATTTGCTTCGTAACAAACAAAATAATGAAATAAATTGGTTTAAGCCTTGTAGCAATCGAATTCGATTAAACAAAACTTAGCATTGACAAATTTATTATACTAATTGATTAAATATAAATAATGTATGGGATGAAAAAAATGCGTCTGCATGATGCATTTTTCTATTCTTAACACGGTGATGAAATTTTTCTAAAACATACAACGAAAAAATTTTTCAAAGTCTTTCTCTTGTCATGTTATCAATAGTTTATCAACTTTTCTTAACAAGTAATTAAATAATAATTAAACATAAATTAAATATCTCATTCTTGCATCATTCATAACAATTCTATCCTGATAAAAACAACAATAATAAATGCATACTTATATTATAATTCTCTTGGTTCACAGACACAACATCGAATGTTCCGCCACTTCACATTAATGGCCGACTCTGACACAAGCACTTCCCACTATCTGACTTCATACTGTCACGCGGTATACACAATAAATGGGAAAATTAAATTTCTTTATGAAAAATTGTTTTTAAAGGGTTTAAAAAATAAAAACATATCTGAAAATTAATTAACATCACAAAAACATCTTATTTTGAAAAAATTGACTTTGCTGATAAAATAAAAAATACCGCTACAAATAATTGTCTTAATTTTGCTGGCCAACAGCATCAGGGTCAACAATGGCCAGAATCTATTGGCCCACTACTTATCATCCAGCACCGGCACGGTCTATTTTCCCCAGCACTCATCCGTGGCCGTAATGGCCGGAGCTGGGCCATCAAACAACCATGAGCGGCTTGCCGTGGCCAACAGAAAACCGGCTTGGGCAGCAGCCACCTGGATTTTTTCCGGCAGTTTGTGTTTGCCATTACATACCAAAGATATGGCAGAAGACTAGGATTGTTTTCATTCCTAAACCTGGCAAGGACACCTATGACCGGGCGAAGTCTTACAAACCTATCAGTCTTTCTTCATTCTTTCTTAAAATTATGGAGAAAATCAATGATTGGCATATTAGAGATTACTTGGGTAATAACAGTCTCTTGCATGCTCTTCAATTTGCCTATCAACCCGGCAAATCTACTAAAACTGCTTTACATCAGTTAGTTTCTAAGATTGAAAGCACTCTGGTCAAAAAGAAATTGCCTTGGCAACTTTCCTCGACATACAAGCTGTCTTTGATAACACTTCCCATCTATCCATCCTCAATGCACTTACAGAGGCAGGGATTAATCAGACCCTGTGTACTTGGATTGAGGCCTTGATTTTGGATGGATGTATACAAATGAGCATCTTCGGTGAACCATTTGTAAAAAAGACTACAAGAGGTTGTCCTCAAGGAGGTGTTCTCTCACCATTACTGTGGAACCTAGTTTTAAATACTCTTATAAGAAATCTAAATGATAAGGGCTACAATACGCAAGGATATGCTGATGACATTGCCATCCTAATCCTTGGTAAAGATTTCGACATAACTTGTCATCTATTGCAGGATGCTCTAAGTTATGTAGGTCAATGGTGCAGGGACCTGATGGTTAATCCTCAGAAAACCTACCTTTACACGCAAAAGGAAACGTAAGTGTTTTTTCATACCAAAACTTTTTGATGTTGAAATCAATGTGGCTTCAGAGGTGAAGTATCTGGGCATTTATTTAGAACAAAAACTCAACTGAAATAAGCACATTGATGATAGGATTAACCGAGCAAAGAAAAGCATTATGATTTGCAGGCGAATGCTTTGTAAAAACTGGGGTCTACATCCAAAACTAATGTTGTGGATGTACACAGCTATTGTCAGGCCCATTCTCACTTATGCCTCTGTGATCTGGTGGCGTAAGGTGGAACATAAGACTGTGACTGCCAGACTAGGAGGTCTACAAAGACTCACCTGTCTCTGCATCGCAGCGGCAATGTCCATCGCACCAATATGAGCTTTGGAAGTTATGTTGGATCTGACCCCCTTAGACACTTTCATCTACAGCACTGTCAGAATGACTGCATACAGAATGAAGTTACAAAACCAATGGTACGACCAGCATGTTGCAAAAATTCACAGGGGTATTACAGGGAAAATTCAAGATCCTACTTTCCTGATGCCCTCGGACATCCTGGAAAAATCATACGTGTTTGATAAGACATTTGAAATAGTTTTTCCAACTAGATACGAATGGGAAATCAACATGTTTGAAACTAAAACAGGAGATCTAATCTGTTACACAGATGGATCACTGAAAAACATATTCTCAGGACTGGGAGTATGTGGCGTGTCACCAAGAACCAGCCTGTCTGTAAGCCTTGGGTGATACGCTAAGGTCTTCCAGGCAGAAGTTTTGGCCATTATCCACTGTCTGCGACTAAATATGAGAAAGGGCTACCACGGTAAGCGGATTCTCATTTCTAGTGACAGTCAAGCCGCTTTGAAAGCGCTCAGTACTTTTCGAAATCAAATCTAAAATTATTTTGGAATGAAGAAACCTTCTTACAGAACTGGCAACTAGAAACAAGGTGATCCTTGTATGGGTGCCAGGGCACAAACGTATCGAAGGTAATGAAATACCTGATAAACTTGCTAAACAAGGATCGTCTTTTGCTCCTATCGGTGCAGAACCTTTTTGTGGGATCAATTTGAAGACCGCAAAAACCAATGTTCTTAATGTTCCCTCCCTAGATTAACTTCTTTAGGCATCATCCATACTGGAGAGTTATACCTAGACTCCATTAAATGGTTATCGGGTTTTATTAATAAAGTGGGTGACCCGAGCAACTGGAACTAGGAAACATTGAGTTTGGAGTTAATAGGACAAAATGCTGATAAAAGCAGAGGTGCCTAATGACATACAAACCCAACTCTAAGACGAAGAAACATGATCATTAAATTTTCCAGTTATTTTTATGCTGAAAAAATCCAAATATTGTGAACAGGATGAAAGTTGCTAGAAGAAAATTTATTATACCACATAATAATTTTCTTAAATAAAAACCATTTCTATGTCCTGCAATTCAAAATATTTTTCTCTTCAAAATTCCTTATATTTATTATTATTTTGTCAGACAAAGACTTATGTATTTATCTCTTGATTTCGACAAGATAAATATTAATCAATATTAGTATTTTATTCAAATTTATAAAATTTATTTTTAGGATAGTCTTAATTCTAAGATTTAATGTTTAATTAAAATACTTATTACTGTTGAATTAAAAAAATGTGTGTTTTTTTTATTGAATATCAAATTTTAAATTCATAATTCAAGATATTGTTACATAGCAAGAAAAAATTATATCACCCAATTATTTTAATGTATGCTGGACTAATATTTCAAATGAATAGCTATTAAAATGTATATTTGAAAATTTATTTTTATATTTTGTAGATAAATGGAAGGTATGTTTATTTCATATACCAGATTTGGAATTCTTACTTTCCTGGAGAATCTTCTGAAAGATTTTAATTTGTCGTCTACTAAGGTTTCTAGAATTTGAAGTAATGATTCACATGGTAAGCATTTTTTATCTTAATGAAAAAAGATGCTTAAGATTATGTAAAATGATTTAGCTTGAATTGTTTACATCTTCAGTGATTTAGTATTTAGAATGTGACCGTGATCTGTGAATGTGATTTTCTATAAGATTAATTTGGAAGCAAAATTTCATACTTCCATATTGCTTGTAATGCTGGATATTTTGAATTATTATTTTAATAGTCTTACAAAAACCATCTGATCTTAATATCTTCAAAATAAATTATTTTAATAACATTTTGTGTATATAAGTAAATTAATATAAGAAGGCTCATTTTCAGGAAAAATTAATAAATTATAATAGCAAATGAAACTCTTAATACATTGATTTCGTTTCTACTAAAGTTATTTTTAAATCAATATAGTTAAAACCTTTTTGTGTGAGAAAAATTTAGTTTATTGTAGAAAAAATGAAATTAGTAACTAATTGAAATTTCCTAAATTCAAATTATTTGCTTGTATGTGTATACCCTGAAAGGAAGTTAAGAAGCATGCTCTCATTGAAATGAAAAACAAAATGCTTACATAAACAGAACAACGAACAATGTCTGGCATGAATATTATATGTGTATTTCCAATCAAGTTTTGTTGATTAATTTGGTTTAATAAATGGTACTCTGATTTAGTTTTAAGCAGAAATATAATTCTTCTTCTATTTTTAATTGTATTCCTTTAAAGTTATTTTGTAGTAATTCACTTTTCTACAGACTTCAAAGAGTTTACAGGCAAAAATAAACTGAATGGAATCTAAGTTTCACACAATAACCCGATTTTTAGTTCTATTAAATATCTGTCTTCATTGATATAATTTGAATATTATTTAAAAGATATACACATTTTATCACAGTAATTATCATTTATTTATTAAATGCTGATTGGAAATTCATTTTTTCTATAGTAAGTGTTTCATATTCTGCGCACAGCATGAAAAATTGCTTATGAAATGCATGAAAAATTGCTTATGATGGGCTGAGCCTAGTTTCAAATAAATTGGAAAATTACTTGTTTTATTAATAGTTAGTATTTTATATTTATAATTTTAAATATTTTTATTGAGTTATGCTTTAATTACTTTGGTTGATAAAGTTGAAATTTGTTGTATTTTAAGAGATAAAAAGTATCTCATTTATAAATTCTAAATTTTGTTTTCCTTTCCAGATAGATGAGAATAACCAATTTGGTTAAACTGAGTATTACGGTCTCACCTCGTATAGCGCAGAAAGTCGCCACGGTCTCAGCGAAAAATCGCCAAATCTGTTAAAATTTGGCGATTCTTTTTCCTCGCCAAATTTTTTTGCCAAAACATCACCAAAAACGATTAGTCGCCAAATGTGTCACCAAATATAGCGTCGGAAATTCTCGTCGTTTTATTTGTAAATTCTCGTAATTTTTATTTTAGATTTTTTTTATCGGATGTAAAGCGCGGTAATTTAAATCCTGTTTTTTGATATTTATATGTTATTTCACTTCGGAAGTAGCGCGGAATGTAAATATTGTCTTTTATATTCACATTTTTTATTTCGGTTTGGATATAGTGTCGGAATTTCAATCCTATCTATTTGTTTTGTATTTCGCTGTGGATATAGTGCCGGAATTTCAATACTGTCTTTTATATTCGTTTTGTATTTCGCTGTAAATATAGCGCAGGAATTTCAATCCTGTCTTTTATATTTGTTTTGTATTTCACTGTGGATATAGCGCCCGATTTTCAATCCCGTCTTTAATATTCATTTTTGATTTTGCTGTGCGTTTAAAGCGCCGGACGAAAAATTGAAGGTAAGAATTTTGTTTTATTTTCTGCAGGCCTAGAATTCCTAGAATTGTATATTAAGTATTTAAATTTCCAATAATAAGCGAAATTATAGAATCTATTTTTTAAATGTATTCTAGATTTGTTTCCTTTTTTATGTAGTGATGATTTGTAACATTGTATCTTTAATAACTCAAAATCATTATTTTATTTATTTTTAACAGGATGTTATTATAGTTAATTATGTTTGCTTCTTTATTTCCTTTAATTTTAATTCTGAAATATTTTTAAATATAATCTTTAATCAATTCTTTTTATTATTACTGTTTTCTTGCATGCGGTTAGGCTTAGTAATTCGAAATCTGGGGGAAACCCCACTTTATTTACATGGTTGTTGTTATTGTTTTCTTATTTGGTGTTAGGTTGGGGAGGGGGAATTTCAAATTCGGTTGGAACTCCCGCCGTTTCTTCAGGACAATTCCTGCTTGATTGACACCCTTTTTAGGTTGCCAATCAATTTCCAAAATGCTTGTCTCATGTGTTTGGTGAAAAAAATTTCGCCAAGTTCGCCAAGGTGAGATCATAATACTCAGTTTTATCACAAAGGTTATATACCTGAGGATGAGATTAAATTTAAAATAAGCAAATTAAAAATTTTTTTTAACTTAATATCAACAGAAAAAGAAAAGCTTCTATTTATTATGTTTTCACATTCTTCAAAATTTAAATTTTTCTGTATTATTTAAGCTCATTTGGAGCTAATGTAGAGCTAGAAAAAATAAATCCATTAAAGGATTAAAATTATGTTTCTATTTTTTGTTTAATAAATTTGTTTCTATTGAGTGAAAATTAAAAATATTTCATGTATTAAATTTTATTAAGAGTTTACTGTTGTAAAAATGATGATAAAAATGTTTAATCAAAACATTTAATATACCCCTTATTAAATAACATTTGTTTATATTGAGCACTTATATGTAAATTCAATTCTCTGATTATTTAAGTTCTGTTCTTTTAATGGTAATTTTAGTTTTACCTATTAATCAAACTCTTGTTTTGCTAATTTGAAGATTCATTACAAATTTTAAACATTTTGTAATTTCAGTTATTTAATCAATTCTAAAGGGTAAAAGATTAAATAGTATATTTTTCCCAAAAATTATAGTATCTTAGGTTTAGCAAATATGTAATTAAAAAGATAAACATTTCTAAAATAGGTTTTATGATATTTGACGTGCCATTTATCTAAACTGCACGAAAATAAGACATCTACTGGAATAGGGTACATCCACCTGATGTCATATCGACTCTACCGGACGAAATTGTGTCGTATAGGACTGTTATTATACTATCGTTGATTTGATTTTGTATTGTTTAAATTGTTATTTTTTTGTAAATGCTATTTTAAATGTAGGAATATATTACCGATTTATTTTTCTAAAGCTTATGTGAATTTAATGCTGTAAATAATAATTATTATAATGACTGTATAATGTACATATGTTGATAAAATTAATACAGTAATTTCAATTTTAAATTACAAAATGATTTTAGTTGTTAAATATTTATACTTTTATTTGTTTTGTTTCAGTGCCACTCTGGGGGAACTTCTTTTGGGAATAGCACCATAAGCATCATGAAAAATTTGATGACCAATGAACTTGCATCTGAGTTCAGTTATTTTGGTGCTAGGGATACAAAATCCTTTAATGGACTAAATATGAAGCAGTTAGTTTCTGGTAAGTGCAGTTTTTAAATAAGCATGAAATGTTTCTTTTGTAGAATTGATGGAAAAATACATTTCTCATAAAAAAAATTTTTAATGAAATATATTTATGTAATTACTTAATGTGTAAATTCAATTCTCTGTTTAATTACTTAAGCACTGTTACCATTGTAAAAGTAATTTTCAATTCTATCTGATAATTTGAAGGTTTTTGGAACATATTTTAAACATTTTGTAATTTTAACAATTTAATCAAACAAAAAGGTTACTATATTTACAAAGCTGATATTTCTTAGAAATTGAATTGGTAATTAGATATCTAAAACATTTACTGAATTAAAAATATAAGTATTTCTAACAATGTTATTATTAAGTTACCTAAAGTCTTAAATTAGTGAAGGATATTTTTGACATTTTTCTGATTAATTTACGCTGTTTTTTACTAATGAGATTTACATGCAATCAGTTTTATGTATTAATCAGATTGATAAAAATTAAATTAAATAGTCATGAAAATTGTCTTCTGGATTTTTTCTATTTTGTCCGAAGGTTATTGATCTAAAAATGCTAATTGTTTTTGTTAATTATTTTAAATGTACTTTATTTTATTTTCAGATGTTGTGCAGCGAACTCTACAGTATTCTAAGACAACCAATGGTGAAACGAAAACTGCGATATTGAACTGGTTATGTCATGCAAAAGCAAGATTTATCAATGAAAGAATTCAACATTTCAGTTAATTAATATTTCTGTATAATGTAAATAATTAGAATGAAAATTGTGTGCATTAAAAATAAATTTTATTAGTTTGTTAAATTTTTTCAATTAATTAATATTTACACTTTCTTGCTGGAAGGTTTTCTGAAACAAATTTTAACTTTTACATAGAAAAATAATTCAGCTTTTTAACAATGAAATAAGTAATTTTCAGAATTTTTTTGTCATAATAATTTGGAATATTCAATTGAGTGGAAAATTTTAGTTAAATAAAAAATTATCTCTTTTATCTTGTACAAAAAACGACATTATTGAAATTATATCTAATTAGTTAAAATATTAGGCTGAGAAATAAGTAATTCTTATGAATATCTCTTACTACTAAATTAAATAAAAAAATCAACTATGAACAATAATTTGCCCGATATTAAAAAAATAAATAAATACACACTCTACAAATAAAAATATCCTTGACTATTTTATTGTTACCCTCTAGTTTTAATAGTAATTCCTATATTTATGTATTCACTGGAAACTTCTTAGAAGTAATTTCAACTTTTCCAAAGAAAAAAAATTGTTTTATTTTAAACAATGAGAAACTAAATTTTCAAAAGGTTAACTATAAAATAATAAACATAAAAATAATGCTAATTTATCAATGGTGAGAATTTTATTACATTAACTAAGATATTTGAACTAAACATGAACAGTAAATCTGTCAAAAATCTAAGATTTTTTACTGAAAATTAAGAAAAATGTGATGCAAATGTAACAAGCTAATTAAAAACAATTTTTTCATTGTCTAGTGGACAAAAGTATATGAACCACTAAGATAGATGAGGGATTATTTCAATATCTTTGCACATCTAGAATATATCCATAAAACTACCTAGTATAGAGCAGTGCGTATGAATACATTCAAATTTCGTCCATGAACCATCCAATGGCAACGTCTCGTAGACGTAAAATGGGTAGATGTTTGACGTGCCATGGATATAAACTGCAGAAAAAAGGGACGTCTACTGGATTAGAGTACATCCTGCTTATGATGTCATATCGACGTCTACTGGACGAAATTGTGTTGTATGGGTATCGTAACATAAGTATTTATCTACATTTATTTATTCACATAGAAATTTCCAATGAATGTATTTACTGAATATAATTGCAGAAGAACAACTGTTTCGATTTATTTGGCTTCATAGCACTTTGGAGATGCCGCTGGAATTCATTGTTTTATATTCTCTTATGTAATTATATATGTAATATAACTCTACTGCGTTTTATAATATCATAATATTAGTATTTTCCATTTGATTTATTATACTTATGTAAATTTATATTTTATATTTGACATAAAAAGCTGATTTGAAAAAACTGCTAATATTTACAAGTTTGTTTTTTCTAACATTTGTATTAAAGTTTGGTTAAAATGAAAAATTTTATTTTTATAAAATTTGTCTATTTTAAAAATTTTATTCAACAGCCATAAGTTTTATTTTGTTACAATTTATTCGATGTCACAGCACTCTCTCCATTCCTTGGAATTTATTTTTTCAATTATCTTCATTGCATTTATGTACGGGGAATATTCCAAATTTTATACTGTGTTTTTAACATCTTAATACAAATTGTTTCCATTCGACATACTTCTTCAGTAAAGTTGTGTTTTTCATTTGAAATTTTGGTTAGAGATTTCTTTCGCAAAAAATTATTTGATTGATGAATTACTTATGGGTAAATTACTTATATATATATATATATATATATATATATATATATATATATATATATATATATATATATATATATATATATATATATATATATATATATATATATATATATATATATATATATATATATATATATATATATATATATATATATATATATATATATATATATATATATATATATATATATATATATATATATATATATTGGTACAATGGATAAATTTTTTACTTTTTAGACACCTATTTTCTGTTTCTTGTATATATTAAAACACAGCTTTAAATTAATATACTTGTTTCATTATACAGGGAAATTCAATTTACTTAAATAAAATGTGTAAATATCAAAAAATGTATTTAAGAAACTAAATTACTAAATTTAACAACTAAATTACGTACTAAATTTCATTTATATAAAGTACTAAAAAATCTCATGGATAAGCAAAATGTTTAAAAAATGTTTTAACTCATTTGTGTCATTCGTAAGTTATACATCAGTGTAGCTTTTTATATTGTTGACCATGTTTTTTTCAATTTTTGTATTTTATTTATTAAGAGTTATGTGGAATATATTATTTACCATGATTACATTAATTTTGAAGTTATTCTTTGATTCAATATTACACATCATTAAATTATTTGCTTGTTAATTTCCATCATAAATTTTGTCTATAACTTACCAACTTTCACTGCTCTTTAGAATGAATAAATTTGAAAAATTGTAAAAAAATATTCAAAGTATGGCATGTCATCATGTAGAATTGTACCATATGCAAATTGTTATATTTTGGTAACAATCATGGCTTTATTTTTATTCCTGGGACAGATTAATAAAGTACCTTTTTCTCTCTTATAGTGGTAATGTTGGCTTTATAAATTCTTAATTCATTATTTACTGATGCACTCAGTCCCTGCCAATTTTTAGTGCTTTGAAAATTTAATAGTCATTTAAATAAGTAAATTGCTTGAAAAACTTAGTGCATATTGAACTGCAAATAAAATTATTAATCTTCTTCTTCTTCTTAGAGTTGGGTTTGTATGTCATTGGGCACCTCTGCTTCTATCAGCATTTTGTACTATTAACTCCAAACTCAATGTTTCCTAGTTCCAGTTGCTCGGGTCACCCACTTTATTAATAAAGTCCGATAACTCTTTAATGGAGTCTAGGTGTGACTCTCTAGTATGGATGATGCCTAAAGAAGTTAATCTAGGGAGGGCAAGAGCCTCGTATTCGTAAATGATATACTTGGCCGTTTCCTCTTGCATATGACATTTTCTGCAGATAGGGTCTTGCTGAAACAGTTCCATTTCATGGAGGTGTTTTCTGAAATAGTAGTGCCTAGTTATGAAGCCTACGATTAAACGTATCTTATGCCTACAGTATTTTAGAATTTCAGGGGCAGTCCTCGTTGATGATCCACATATCATACTTTTAGCTTGGGTTTGACCAGGAGTGTTGAGCCAAGCGTCATACATCTTCCGTCTACTTCAGAGGCTTCTCCTGCAAATGCAGAAAAATTTTTTATTTCTTTTGTTTTTTCAGCCATAGAATAACAATTAATTAATAGGCTCAGGTAATACAACAATCCACTCAGCATTGCCTGAGTTACTGGGAAAGGCAAAAAGTCTCTAGAAGTTCGCCCGGCAATCAGAGGCTCCGTTAAGACACCATTTTCACGGTGCCAAATATCCATAGGCACGTGTTGCATAACACCAGGGTTTACTGGAGCTGGTTCGTGGTCTCTGATTCTATATCCAAGGCTATCCTGTCATTCCTACAGGACGTTCGGCGATCCACCACCTTCCGACGCGCCTGGTAGCTGCTCAGGACCCAGGAAATTATTAATACTTATGGATAAATGAGATCACAGCAAGCATTTCGTTAAACAAAATTATCTAAAATTAAAAAAAAAATTATCTAGGTTATAACTTTGCTAAGAAAAAACGTGCTCAGAAAGACATTTTTTTTTTAATTTTTCGTATTAATATTCTTGTTGCTCATGTATTTTCTAAGTAAATGTGAATTTAGTCACTGCATAATATTCATTACCTCAGAAATAATATGTGTCATTCATTCTTAAAAACTTGAAAACTTCAATTTCTTAAAATATTGGCCTTAAATTATCACTCATACCTTAAAAAATCACAAAAATTTAAATTCTTATTTTAAAATGATTGTTTCTAAATTTTTCATAATTTTTATCAAATAAGTAATGCAAACTTACATGTCTTGATTCTTGTATCTAAACTACCTTACATAGAAATGAGCATTCAACATGTTTGATAAAAAATATAATGTTTTTAAAATGGTTTTATTTTTTCAGGCTTAAAAAAATGCTTAAGTTTGAATATCCTCATTAGCAAATACCAATAGCTTATATTTAAAAGTAAATATGGTTGTATATAAAGTATTGTATTCAATGGATCACAGCTAATGTCTTAGCTGTGATAATATAAAGCCCCTATTACATTTTCTTAAATATTTTAAATTTTCAAAATAAAGTTCTCTACATTTGGCAAAACATTGTTTGCAGTTGTTTTACACACAAAACTAAAACAAAAATTTTATAACAGTTTAATAAGTATTTATATTTATATTTTAAACCTACAAAAAATAATTATTAAAAATATTGACAAACAATAATTTCTATTACAATTTAATAATTGATTTCTTATGTAAATCTGCTGGCCATGTTTTTTTTTTCAAATTTTATATTTTATTGATTAAAAATTATGTGCAATAGATTATTCAACATGTTTACATTAACTATGAAGTTAGCAAGTACTAATGGTTGTATTTAAAAGGGAGTATGAGTATATAGAAACTATAGTATTTAATGGATCATAACTAAAAATAATAAATTAATAAATATCGTGGCACATCTATTTAGTTATTATCGTTCTTTTTCAAATATATGACGTTTTTTTAAATATAAGAAAAGCACGATATTCTTGTTATGTATTTAGCAATTTTTATTAACTTTTATTTTTGTTATTATTTCTTCTAAAATTTTAATTTTATTTTATGAACACATATAACATATTTATTTGAATCTTAAATTAGATCAGATTTCTTAAATTAAAAAAAAATATATTTAAATTAAATCTGCTTACATACTGAAAATTTTTTACTATGTTTATCTTGTTAATGTTTAATTATAAAAAAATAAAGGAAATTTAATTTAAGTTTATTTGTTTGATTTATTAAGTTTTGTTTAATTGCTCTATTTTTGTAAGCAAACTTAAAATAAAACCTCATTATAATTGATTAAACCTCCCACTTTACAATTCTTTGCAAAATATTTACCAGTTAATTATAAAAATTCATTTACATAATTGGAAAGTTTTTAAATTCTAATAAAAAATTAAGCTGATTACGTTGAAAAATTGAAATTATATTATCTCATCTAATTTTATATTTTAATTAACATTGGAAGTCTTTGAAAATTACGATTGGGTAATTGGAAAATTTACTTAGAACAGATATAAATTCTGAAAATAAATGTAAATAATAAAATATCATGATTTTTTATATTGAATGAATTACGTTTAAGAAAATTTAAAAATTTAAAATTTTTTACAGAAAAACGGTTTGTAGATAAATAACTTTTATTTCTTTGCCTCATACTAGAAATTAAAGCATTACCGGAAAAACAAAAACTTGCAATTAATGAAATGTTTCATAAATAATAAGAATTATTTTTATAGCTCTTTTTTTAATATTTAAGTGAATGCTTATTTATAAATAATAAGAACTTAAATTAAAATTAATTATATTAATTAATTTTATGGAGTTATGTAAAATATTATTGATCTACTTATTTAGTTTTAATTAATTATTAATTTATTTATTATTAATTTAGTTTTTATTCAATTTATTTATAAAATTTTAAAAACTTTGTCATTATATTTTAATCTGATAGATGACAGTATAAAAAGTTATAACAAGTATAAAATGTTGTCGGCAAAATACTTGTTACTTTAAAAGTAACTGTACTCAGTACGTACTAAGTACAGAAAAAGTAACAAGGTCTCATCCCAAATAGGACCTATCTTGGCGGACTAAATTGGACCATTTTCGGTAGCCAAGCTGGATTCTTTCTTGGCTGTCTAAATTGGACTAATTTTGGCAGTCAAGCTTGGCGCTATCCAGACAACCCACATTGGTCCTATATAACGAAATGTAGACCATTCAGGATTGGCCCCATATAGTACTGGATCCATATAGTATCCCATATAGTACACCAATACTGACTAGACAAAGCCACACTTAGCCAATATAGGGCCAAGCTATTTTGCTACTTTTGGGTATGTATAGAAAAATAAATAAAATATAAAAAAAGATAAAGAGAGAGAGAGAGAGATTGTATTGCAGACAAGTTTATATAAATTTTGTAAATAATATTGTAGTGTGTATAAATTCTTGTAAATATCTTTACCTTTTCTTATGTAAGTATTCTTATTTATTGCAATTTATCCCTTTACTACTCCTTTATTAGTTTAATTTAAATTAAATATAAATTAATTAAAAAATTAAATTAATAAACAATAACTTTTAATAATTCCGTAAAAAAACTTTATGAAATAACTTTAGCCCCGTACATTAAAATTTCAAACTCATACTAAGTCAATCAAATCTAAGTTATATTTCACCAACCAAGAACCAGCTATCTAATAATGGTAGAGGATAGCACAAGAGTTTAGCCTCTCAGATACTAGTTTCCTCCTCATTCCTTCCTGGTCATTTGCGCAGGTTCTCACGCATGACGTTATTTCTCTGGTAGCGTCGGGGTATAAATATTATTGTTTACCTTTGTTTAGCTCTACTACAAACGTGTGATTGCTAATTTGTAAATATTTGTTGTGATTGATAATTTGGTTATTATGCCTTCGACACAAAATCAAGAAAAACGGCCCTTTTCAGGGCCAAATACTTCTGCTTCTTCAGAAGTTTTTGATTAATAAATAATATGGAAGAATTTATCTTGTGTGAGAATTCAAATTTTGGTGTGTGCGAGAATTCTAATTTTGGTATGTGTGAGAGTTCAAACTCTGGTAAATGTGAGATAGTTCTTCCGAAAGGATATTCTAGATTACGTAAACGCAATAACCTAAATATGGCTAATGTTTAAATCTTAATCTAGACAATACCCATATTTAGGTTGTTATTTGAGAAATTGTAAAATGTCTTTCTCAAAGATACGGAGGGTATTGACACATTTTTAGAAAAATTTCGGAGCCGTTTAATTAATGTTTAAAATCTAACGATTATTTTTTAAAAACTTCCATCTGATAGCCTTTTTTTCTGGACTATAAGTTGGCATCGTGATTTCCCTGATGGAAAAGTTTTTCGTAAAATTTCCAGGGGTATTGCTTTCTAATTCTGTATGTTCTAATTCTGGTATGTATGAGAATTCTGATTCTATTACGAGTGAAAATTCTGATATTGTCATGTATGATGATTCCATTGTGAATGATATGATTGGCTGTGCGAATGATTCAAATGTTAATGAAGTAATTTTGTTTGCCCTGATTGTTTAAAATCTTTTAAATACAAATACAATTTGAAACGTCATGTTTATAAATTTCATTCTAATAACACTACACTTATTGATTCTTTGAAAAATCGTAATTGTATTGTATGTCAGGGAGAAAGTTCTAATAATATGTCTCAATATGCAAAAGATTTGATTGGGATTCAGAATAGTTTTATGTGCTCTGATTGCTTAAAAACGTTCGTAAAGTAAATACAATTTGAAACGCCATGCAAATAAATTACATTCTGATAATATTGCTAATTGAGTCTTTAAAAAGTCATCGATCATTGAGTTACAAATGTGGGGATTGTCATTTCAAATTTAGTGACCTATAAAATCTTACATGCCATCAGAATAAAAGTCATAATCCAAAAGTCTCACAAACAGGTTCTTATGTATGTCCCCTATGCCATGGTAATTTTGAAAAACAAGAAATAACATTTCATTTAAAAAATATTCACGATAATGATATAAATCTTGGTGAGCTAGAATTCAATTCATTTAATGAATTTCTGACATGGAAGGCAGAAATTGAAAACAACACAAAGTCAAAATTTGTTTCTTATGGCAATAAACGCACTAATAAACATGGTGTTAATTTTATAATTGCAGGTGCCACCATTCAGGAAATTTTAAATCCGAAAGTAAAGGTTTACGTCATTTAAAAATCCTTGGCAGCAATAAAATAAATGCATACTGCCCAGCTGGAATAAAATTAACAGAATACGCAGATGACAAATGTATAGTGTCGTATCAGCAAGTACATATTGGGCACCAGAATGATTTAGGTCACATATTTTTAACTGCAGATGAAAGAAAAAATATAGCCTCAAAAATAGCAGCAAAAACTCCTCTAGATAATATTTTAGAAGAAATAAGAAATTTTATAACTGATACTGGTCTTGAGAGGGTTCATTTACTAACAAAAAAAGATCTACATAATATTGAAAAGTCTTTCAATCTGTCTTCTGATTCTGTGAAGCATGAAAATGATAGGGTCAGTATAGGTATGTGGGTACGTGAAATGCAAAATTTGGAAAACCAATGCATTTTATTTTATAAAACCCAGGTAGACACTTGTACACAATATTCATTTATAAAAGAAAATGATTTTGTTTTGGTTCTTATGACAGAAACAAAGGAGAGATACTGAAAATATTTAGTTCCGACTGCAAATGTATTGATGGTACACATGAGGTAAATGGATATGGATTTGAACTTATAACCTTAATAACAATTGATGATTTGCGCCAAGGATTCCCATGTGCTTTTTTAGTTTCTAACTGATGTGATCAACAAGTGTTATCAATTTTTTTCTCGTGTATTAAAGAAAAAGTTGGGCAAATACGACTACAAGTTTTTATGTCTGATATGGGGGAATTTTTCTTTAATGCTTGGAAGTCTGAAATGGGTTTATTACAAATTTGCCTTTTTTGTGCATGGCATATTGACAGAGCTTGAAGCAAGAATTTAAAAAAAATCAATGGTGCTGAAAAACAGGCAAAAACATATAAAATTATAAGATCACTCTTAGAAGAACGAGACATAAATACATTCTATACACTAACAGAGGCAGCACTAAAATTACTTAAAGAAGACCCTGACACCATAGAATTTTCAAATTACTTTGAAACATATTATTTACAAAATACTTCTCGAAAACTTTTAGAATAAAATTCTTACCTTCATTTTTCTTCCAGCACTCTATATGCAAAGCAAAATCCAAAATGAATATAAAAGACAGAATTATATTTCCGGTGCTATATCCATAGCGAAATCCAAAACAAAAATAATGGACGGGATTGAAATTCCGGCACTATATCCATAGTGAAATAAAAAAATGAATATAACAGACAGTTATATTCTGCACTATATCCAAAGCGAAATAAAAAATTAATACAAAATGGAATATATTTAAATTCCAGCACTTTACATCCAAAGACAGTTTAATAAAAATGAATATAAATGACAGTATTTAAATTCTGTGGCTTTACATCTGAAAGGAAATCCAAAATGAAAATGGCAAAATTTTAAATTGTGTGCATGTCATTTAAGCATGTGCAGGAGCAAAACATTGCATCACTACATTTTGATGATACATTTTGTGATCAATCACTTTTGATTAATTAAATTGGGGACGGAATAAAATCCTCCAAATTTTATCACTCTTGGTGATTTTTTGCACTTTGCGAGCTTTGATCATAATACTCAATTTAGCCCAATGGTAATTATTGGGTTTGCCAAGAACAAGACACAGTAAAAATTGTTTAAATTTTAAGACTGTTAGAAATTCAAACTGTCAAAAGAATGGAAATTGCCCATTAAAAATGATGGGTAAAAAATTATACAACATTCATACATAAACCTGTAATCCATTTTACAGAAATGTGATTAAAATTGAAAAACATGCCTCAAAAATATATTTAAAAAATAGGTAAGCATAAATAACAGAAAGTTGTTCCAATTTAAAGTAAACCTTATTTCACAACACAAGGTATACTTTTTAAGATAAGTAGAAATTTATGAAAATGCAAGAAATTACATATTAATATGAACCAAAATATAGAACTGTAAATGATAATATTTACAATGCTATATTTAAAATATCAAAAAATGAACATTATAAATAAAAATATTTTCATAATTACATTTAAATAAACTAGTTTAAATGTTTTTTTTTAAATATCTGCCTTAAGGAATCACTTGTTTACCTTAAGTACTACCGATATAATTAAAAAAAAATTAGATTGCACAGAAAATACTTTTACTTAAAATTAACTTTAATTAATTAAAATTAAATTAAAATAAGTACACTTTACTTAAAATTAACTACCATATTTTCATGACATTTTTTCACTTGATGGCCGCAGGCTGGAAAACATACTTAAGTTTCGAAACTAAATCAGTAAAAAATAAATGCAATTTCAAATTTTAATTTTAGAAAAGTTTTTCTAATGCTTCACTGAAAAACGATAATATTTGTTTCAAAAATTATAAATAAAAAAAGAGAGTATACTTAAAATATTTTTCTTTATAAATGGAAGAAGTTATTGTGAGGGCGCGCCAGTCAGTGACGCAAGAACAAGCGTGGGGGAGGAGAAGGAAGAGAGAATTGAGAGGAGGAGGGATAGCGAAAGTCCCACTCCAGGACTGATGTAACTTAGAAAATATGTATATGTATCTATAATTTATGTTTGTATTAATAATTGTGTTCGTCTATGTTATTATTAAATAAATGTGCTGTCAGATATTTTGTGTGAATGAAATATCCTGAAAGCGACATATTGATGGTACAAAGTTGCAGCTCGACAACATAACGTTAACCACGCCGCGTTATGTTACAATGGTGGCAGCGGAGCCATGCCACAAAAAGGAAATAGGAATGGACGAGTCGAACAGGATTAACTTCATCGATGTTTTTGAGGGATTTCCATCTTACAAAGCGGGTGAGTGATGTTTGCCAAATATTTATTTTTTATTAGTTGGGATCCTCTATTAAGATTTCATAATTAGAAATATTTTTTTAAAAAAATAAAAGTATACTTAAGTTTTAAGTATGATTATTAATTTAATAAGGTTCTGTTCTTGAACAAAGTGATTTATTTGAAATAGAGTAATAGCTAATTGTATAATACGTAATATAAATTTGTTTTGATTTCGATTCTCATTTGGAGTCGAAAAGTCTGTGGGTGTGGTAGGAAAAAAAACCACACGGATAACGAAATCGTTACTCATTTTTTTTTTTATTTCTGAAAATAAGATAGAAAAATAATATTATTTGATGTTTTGAATTTTTTTATGCACTGTTATAAATATTTTTTATTATTATCTTAAAGTTTGATTTGAATAAAAAAAGGGTATATTTATTGAACATATTTTAAAAGTTTTGTTTATGTCAATAATTATTACAGCTTAATAGATTTGCGTACTTTTTAAGTGTTGTGATTAAAAATTTGAAAAGAAATTAATGTTTGAATTTTGAATACATTGTTGCAAATTCTATTTAATGTGAATGTGTACACTATAATAATAGAAAGAAGTGCATAAATTAATGCTAATTGTGTGTTCTCATTTGGAATTAAATTTATCACTATCTATATTACAATTGAAATGTTATTATAAATGAATATATTGATATAAATTTAAATCGAAAGTCTTTGCTTATAATTATCATTTCAAAGCTATGTTTTGGTGTATTTTTAAATTTGAAAATAATTGGGTTTAATTTGCTGTATGCTTATTTTATCATTTTAATAAGTCATTTCCGCAGTAATTCAATTAATGATTCTCAGTTAGAAAATCTAATTTTGGTTGAAAGAAAAACAAAACTACTTTAGAAATTTGTTATTTTTGAAATGTTAATTTAATAAATTCATTCAAGCGTGTTAAAATATTTAGCATTAAATATGACTTACTTCGCGAAAGGAAAAAAGTCCGATCTTTTAGTTTTGGCTTCAGAATTATATATCGCGTTGGAACCTGAGGTCACGATAGTGAAAATTTGAGAGCTCATTACTGGAAGTGCTTCATATGATGAAGAATTTACTAAAACGTTGTTAGAAACAATAATCGATTCCAGAACAGAGTTAGAAGCAAATTAATTGGTTAGGAAAGAAAGAGAAGTAGAAGCGGAGAAGTTACGATTGGAAAATGAAGCGAAAAAGCAGCAAATTGAATTAGAAGCAGAAGTTAAAAAGCAGCAAATGGAATTTGAACTGGAGAAATTACGAATAGAAGCAGGTCTAAGTATGCCGAAAACAGAAAGGTTAGTTCCAAATAATATACAGATGGAACTTACCAAGTCGATGCCTCGTTTCGATGCAAAACAATGTGATATTCTGTTATATCTTTCATTGTTTGAAAGACAGATGAAAAGGATAAGAATCGAAGAAAATAATATGGTTTCATATCTGTTACCTCTTATGCCGTCAGACACTGTGGAATTGATTGCCAGAATTCCAGAAGAAGAATTTGGTAACTATGAATATGTGAAAGAGGTGTTATTAAAGAAATTCCAAATGAATGCAGAAGGATTTAGGCAAAAATTCGTTCAGCACCAACGAAGTCCCGATAAGACATGGCGAGATTTTGTCTATGAAGTGACAAACTATTTCCAGGGTTGGATCGATGGACTTGAAATAACTGATTTTGAAGGATTAAAGAACCTCATAATTACCGATCAAGTTAAGAAAAGAGTTCCTATTGAAATAAGAGACCATTTCGTCGATGAATGGGGAAAGATAGTCAAACCATCACTTTTGGCTGACAAGCTTGATGAATATGAAAGTGTACGCAAGTCGTTTAAGAAGCAAACAGGTGCACTGCCTAAAGTTCCGACCCAAACTTATAACAAATATCCATTACAACGGGATAGCAGAAGGTATGATAATCATGGAACGCCTCGTACCGAAAACAAACATTTGAATTTCAATTCCCAACAAGAAGTTTCTAAAACTCGTCCTAAGTATGTGTGCTATTTTTGTGGTATGGACGGACATGTGAAGAAGTTTTGCCCAAAACTGTCAAAAAACAAAACTGAACAAGATGTAAAGAAGAGGTTCAACGTAAATAGAGCTGCAGTGGAAATTTGTGAAGAAAAGGAGGAAACGAAGCAATCTAAAACGGCTGTAGTGGCCAAAGTTATGTCTCACAAGCGAAACATAATTGGTGAAAATTTGTGTAATTTAGAAAGAATCCAGATAAATGTTAATGGAAAACGAGCAACCGCTCTAGTAGATTCAGGAACTGAAATCACGGTGGTTAGAAGTAATATGGTAGAAGATTTCCCTCTAGAGAACAAGCCATCAATTTATATTAAAGGAATTTTCGGACCTGCAGAGAAATGTCCTTTAGTAAACATACCAATGAGTTTATATATGGGAGGTACGGGTGACGTCGTGCACCAAGATGTCCTCTGTGCAGTTGCTCCTTCTCTCGTAGAAGACGTTCTCTTGCCGCCAGAAATAAAAAATGTGCTAATGGGAACTATTGTTTCTGAATCGAAAATATCCGTAATAGACAATGCCAAGGTTGAATGTGAAGAATTTGTTGATATACATAGAAAGCAAGAAAAGGAAGATATTCTTACTGACGAATTTACAACGAACGAAGCTTGTGTTGCAGAAGTGGAAAAAACTCCGGTGAAACGTACGAAAACTGAAGAATTTCTCCAAGAACAAGAAACTTGTAAAGATCTAGAGGAAGCTAGGAAAAATGCAAAAGAAGAAAAAGGAGGATTTTATTTCAAAGACAAATTTTTGTTCCATAAAGAAAAAATTCTGGGGGAAACAACAAACCAATTAGTTTTACCAAAATGCCGAAGAAAAGAAGTTTTAAAACTGGCTCATTGCTCTGTATTTGGTGGTCACATGGGAGCAAAGAAGACTGCTATGAGAATAAGATATTCTTTTTATTGGTCTGGTCTTTCAAAAGACGTAAAGAACTTTTGTGAAGCTTGCAAAGACTGTCAATTAACAAGGAAAATTAAAGTTAAAGATCGAGCTCCTATAACACCTGTAGCGAGACCGGAATTGCCATTTCAAGTGGTAAACGTTGATATGATAGGACCAATTGAGCCGCCTAGCTCAAAAGGTCATAAATATGTGCTGTGTCTGGTGGATCAGCACACAAGGTGGGCTGAAGCTGTTCCATTAACAAGTCTTACAGCCAAAGCAACATGTGAAGCTCTGTTGTCAATATTCATGAGAACTGGAGTGCCTAATATCATTGCATCAGACAATGGGACTAATTTCAACTCTGAGCTGACTAAAGAGTTTGAAAAGAGAATGGGATCAAGTCCAAGATTTTCTACACCCTTGTATCCTCAATCCAATGGACTAGTGGAGCGTTTTAACCAAACTTTAAAACGAATGCTGCATCATGTCATTCTCGATGAACCTCGAACATGGCATACCAAAATTCCGTTCATTCTTTGGGCTTACCGAGAAGTGCCAAACAATACCACGGGAGTTGCCCCATTCCAGTTGCTGTATGGACGCAAACCTGAAGGTCCACTCTCAATTCTAAAGAATACATGGACTGGAGAGCTAGAAGGTCTTCAACATGACACAACTCCGATTTCAGTATATATGGAAAACCTCAAAAGGAAATTGGAAGATGCTGCTTTGAGAGCCAAAATAACCTCTCAAATTGAACAAGATAAGATGGCGCATTATTACAACTTGAGATCTAGTTCAAAGACATTTAAACCAGGTGACAAAGTTATTGTCCTTCTTCCAGACTCTAAAAATAAGTTGTTAGCTCGATGGCAAGGTCCAGGGACTATTAGTGAAAAAGAAAAACGAACATTCATTTCTTGTTAAGATGCCGGATAATAGTTTTAAACACGTGCATCAAAACAAGATTAGAGAATTCATCGCTGAATCAAACACCGTCAATGTTATCTTCGAGGGAGAAGAAGAGTTTGGGGATGTTCAAACCATGCCAACTAGTCATACCGAAAGGTTATTCCATGAAAAATTATATGACTTGGAGATGTCTTATTTGACAGATAATCAACAAATTCAATTGATAAAGCTTCTTAGAAATCACAAGAAACTGTTTACAAGACCCTTGCAACCAGTGAATGTTGGTGAACATAGGATAGAACTTTTATCCAATGCCACCCGACACAAACCACATTCTTACAGTGTTCCGATGTCATATCGAGCAGAGGTAAGCAGACAAGTACAAGAACTTCTTGATTCGAACTTGATCGAGCCATCTGAAGCTGAAATAACTTATCCAATTGTATGTGTAGCGAAGAAAGATGCATCAATCAGAATGTGTGTGGACTATAGAGCTCTAAATGCAGTGACAAAGGTTCCGAATTTCCCTATGAAAGATATGCAGGAAATGATATTTACTGCGGGTATGGCTCAATATTTAACATGTCTAGATTTACAAAAAGGGTATTATCAAATAAAAATGAATGAAAATTGTAAAGAGCTGACTGCTTTTTCCACTCACGATGGAGTATACCAGTGGAAAGTTATGCCTTTTGGGTTATCTGGTGCATCTGGTACGTTTCAGAAGGTTCTGAACCAGGTGTTGAGGAATCACTCTTCCTATGCTCAAGCATATATTGATGATATAGTCGTTTATTCGAAAACTTGGGATGAACATTTAACACATTTAAAAAATGTCCTTACGGAATTAGAAAATTATAAATTTTCTGTCAAACTTGAAAAATGTACCTTTGCAGCTAAAGAAATAAAATTTTTAGGTCATAAAATAGGAAGCGGTACACACGCGCCTGATAATGATAAAATTTTAGCTATCAAGAAATTAAAACGACCAACCACCAAAAAGGAAGTTAAATCAGTGTTAGGTTTAATGGGTTTTTATCGAAGTTACATTCCAAATTTCGCAGAATTAGCATCGCCTTTAACAGAGTTAACTAAAGGTAAAAAATCAAATGATGTTAATTGGGGAAAAAGAGAAGAAGAATCATTTATGCGCTTAAAAAATTTGCTTTGTGAGGTCACGGCATTGTCGACTCCCGACTGCAGCAAACCTTTTCAGATACATTCGGATGCATCTAACTATGCAATAGGTTGTTGTCTCACGCAAAGGGATGTTAAGGATAATTATAAACCTATAGCCTTTGTTAGTCAAAAATTTAATAATACGCAGAAAAATTGGTCGACAATAGAAAAAGAAGCATATGCAGTTTTGTTTGGTCTTAAAAAGTTTGATAAATGGCTACATGGCACAGTGGTCGAGATTATCACCGACCACAATCCTTTAAAATTTTTAATTGAAACCACTCCTAAGAGTCCCAAATTAACAAGGTGGGCATTAGCATTGCAAAGATGGAACTATAAAATAATTCATCAACCTGGTATTTTCCATCTTGGGGCAGATGCTCTATCCAGGCTAGAAATAAATGAGTGAATTTTTTTTGTATGTTATCTCTCAATGTTTAATGTTTGTTGTGTTTTCCAATCTTTATTCTTATATATTTGAAAGTGTATAATGTATGTATGTAAACGATCAGTGAGTTGGATGTGTTGTCATTTTTTTTTTGGATCCCACTAATTAGGGGTATTTGGTAAGTTTTTTTCTTCTTTTTCTTTTGGCAAACATCAACTCATGTGGATTGTTTCTTAATATCAGCTTTTATATGTGATTAACTAATTATATATATTTTTTGTTTCTGTCTGGGTTCCTGCAAGTAAATGATTCCATGTCAAGACTGTTTAAGTAAAACAAGCCTCTGGAGAAGCTAGTTTTACTCTTGGCGGCGGCGTGTGAGGGCGCACCAGTCAGTGACGCAAGAACAAGCGTGGGGGAGGAGAAGGGAAGAGAGAATTTAGAGGAGGAGGGATAGCGAAAGTCCCGCTCCAGGACTGATGTTACTTAGAAAATATGTAATATGTATCTATAATTTATGTTTGTATTAATAATTGTGTTCTGTCTATGTTATTATAAAATAAATGTGTTGTTCAGATATTTTGTGTGAATGAAATATCCTGAAAGCGACATATTGATGGTACAAAGTTGCAGCTCGACATCATAACGTTAACCACGCCGCGTTATGTTACAGTTATATAACTAAAAAAGCTAGTATTAATTATTATTGATTTAATTTATAATATTTAAATACCTGAGTACGACGTGATTTGGCTTCATGAATTTTTGTCATAACTTTAGCCAAAGCATCAGAAAAGTTAAAAGTATTTTAATTAATTCAATTTGATTCAATTTCATAAATCGAATAAGACCGTGTTTGTTTACTTCTACTGGATAACAGACTACTGACCACTCTGTGCTACTGACTAGGGATGGGAAAAATACCTGTAACCAGTATTTTGTAATCAGTATTTGGAATGTACAGCAAATAAAGGTAAATTGACTAGTACGATACAAGATTTAAGAACCAGACATAAAACGAGTGTAACACTATCTTTACAAATAATTGAGAATGGGTGGTCTGTTTTATCAACACGTAATACAAAAATATACTACATAAATGAAAATAATAACATTTGTACTTGTCTCATACAATGCACAAAATGTAATATAGGCATTCACAAATCTACATATAGCAGCACTGATTCATTAATTAGATGGAATATGTGAAAACATTATTTACATCAGCATATTAAAAATACTAAAGAACCTGCTGCAGTATATAATGAATCTTCTCTAATTATAAATGACGGTGAAAATGAATTTATTTTAAATGAAGTAGCCCAAAAAAATCACAGACCCTCTCAGTTGAACACAGAAAAAATGAAATAAAACGAAAATTTTTAGTATTAATTGATTCAGTAAAATCAGACAGTGTGATGTGTTAGATAGGGTTCCCTACCAATTAAATAAAAGCTGCCAGTTCCAACTATAGGTTTGGTTCAAAGTATGCTGGCGCACACTCGACAAAAACTGAAAGTAGGTCCAATATCTTGGCGTGTTTTAGATGTACACAGCTATTGTCAGACCTATCATTGCATTTGCTTCTGTGGTTTAGTGGGGCAAAATGGAACAAAAAAACTGTACGACGAGTTAGGAAAAGTCTGCAAGGACTGCGGAACCTGCTTGTGTATAACAGTTGCAATGTCTACGCCACCTACCAGAGCACTGAAGACTTTTTCAGATCTGACTCCTTAGGACATCTTCATTTGCAGCATTGCCAGAATGACTACATACATAATTAAGTTTTAAATCAGTATTAAGGGCTCCATCACTGGGCACTATTATTTCAGAAAACATCTTCATAAAATGAGACTCTTTCAACAAGAACCAAAATGCAGGAAATGCAACAAGGATGTGAAATTTGCACACCATATTATATATGAGAGTGATGTCCTTGCCCATATTCTATTTACTATTTTACATAGTCTAAAAGCATTCTAAAGAGTTACACCAGAGCCTCATTTATGGTTTGTCAAATTTTAAACAAAGTAGGTGACCCCCAAAATTGGAATTAGGATTAATTGGTTTCATGTACCTAGTACAAAATGCTTTTAAGCAGAGGTGGCATATATTAGATTAACTGAAAGTAGAAGAATAGCTTGGCAGATTCTCATGTAATGAAGTCTGCAAGACAATGGATAAGAATTTGAGGTGGTAGATATATTTTCTGAATGACAAAAGAAGTACCTGAAATTAGAAGAGTAATACTGGACTCTATTTGGAGACAACTCTTGCACTGTGAATTTTCCACATCTATTGGAATATTCAATGAACATGAATAAAAGTAAGTACAGAGAAATGATGTTTAAATATCTGTGTCAGATTCCTATTAATTAGACTTAGATGTATTCTAGGTGTTGCCACCTTGAAAAACTGTTTATTAATGCGCCTACCATGGCAACCTCCTATTTTCTTCTTACACTCTGAAAAATTTTGATTCAGAATTGAAATTGTAGCAGTATAGTCCGTTCCGCATCAAGCAATAAAACTCAAATAAATATTTGTTATTATTTCATTGACGGAATCTTTATTTAAATCCTAACACTATGTTACATACAAGGATATATGCTGGTGCAACAACAAATGGTTTAGACATGCAAAATATGCTTGATGTACACACACAACAAATAATAAAAAGCAACATCATACATGAAATCCTTGATTTTAAACAAGGTCATTTTTAAAAATTTTTGGAAAATGAATTACAGTACATTGGCAGTAGTTTTGTTGAGGGAAAAGAGAATGCAATTGGAAAGCCTTTATGATTTGTTTACGTTTATTGTTAAGGAATGAATGGATATGAATAAATTGCTTAAACTATGGATTTATTCATAAGTGCCACAAATTTCCATATTATCTCCTGTGAGCATAATTTTTCTAAATAAATATATGCTGAGCAAATTTTATTAGATCCAATATATATTGGGTTTTCTGTTAAACTTAACATTGTATGAACCATATCTATGGCGCAAAAATAGCATACAAAAGTTGTACCATCTTTAAATACTTTATTTCTATTGTTTTTTTAACAAAATTTCTTATTGTTTTTCATTAATTTCTGCTTTCTATTTGAAAAATTTGTTTAAGTATAAAATTATTTCTCATGGAAATTTAATGTTTTGATGAGTCATTTCTTCATGAATAAGTTTTTTTATGTAAATTCTTCTGATATTCCACTCTTTAAATTTTTAAGCACTTTTCCTTTATGATTCTGTATATTGATTGGAATTGTATTCTTGGAATTTGTGAGAAATAGTTTTGAATCAGTTGTGTGCATAGATTTCATGTAATCATCTGAATCATTTCTTGAGAAAAATTGATTTTGCATACTCCACAAAGCTTCTTCAACAAAATACTTCTCATCACATTTCATCAAAATGAAATTTCCTCAAGATGCCTGTAGAAATATTTTTTGCTGTAAGAATTTGCAACATTAAAAAAGTCTATTTTGTTCGATGAAATTTTATCAGCTTTATTATGATAAAGGTTAGAAAAAAATTGTACCTTTAAAAAAAATTTCAAAACTTTTCACTGAAAACTAAAATTGTCTGAACTAGGAGTTTTCAAGTAAAGTTATTCATATGTATGATACTTGTACTACAAATATCACTTCCCCGGATATTGGCCAAATGATACTAATTTGATCGTTGATTGGCAAATTAGTGTTATTCAGAAAAATGACTTTAAATTCCATGAATAACAAATGCTGACTCAAAATATTTATATCTTTATCAGCTGATCAACCTTACTAAACAAAAACATCCTTTCCTGTCAAGGACAAATATTACTTGTTTCCACCATATTGAGAAACAAAATGATAAAATGCTAATTTTACTCAAAGTGTTTTGATTGAGGCATAAAATGTACACTTATAATATTAGTTTAAATAATTTATTTGAATATAAATGATTTTGGTCTTTACCTAAATATCAAAAGGAGTATCTTAATTAAAATAGTATTTTGAAAATACCGATAATTCAATGAGAAAAAAATCATAGAATGAAATAAAATGTAAGAATGAAATTAATTTTCTATTGAATTGCGTAAAATAAATAATGAAGAGTTTGAAATTAAATTTACCTTTTTATTCATTTTTTTCAATCTATTATTAATTCTGGCATACTTTCCCAGTATTAAACTCGTTGTACATAAAGTACAAATGAAACCAAATATATATTTTAAAATAAATATTAGACACATTTCCATCTAAAAGTTACACATCTAGTAACTAAATGCATTTTTTGGTTACATTTTTTAAATCATCATTTAGCTTGGCAAATTGCAAATTGTGTGTTCAATTCTCATATTTTATAAGGATACTATTGTAATAAAGTTAAATATTAGTTTTAAATTTACTCCCACCATTTAAATAAGGAAATGAGTTTATAATTTTTTCATTTTTATTAAATAAAATATTATGTTTTTGTTGAAAAAACCTTGAATTTTCTTTTTTATAATAGATATAAATTTTAACATTTTTCTAGCAGTTATGAACCATACATTAATTAGAATACTAAACTATTCTGTTTTTATGTAATTGTAATGAATGGATCATTCGGTGAAATGCACAGCAAAAAGTTAGCTATTCAGATAGATTTAAAAGAGACTCGCCAAATCAGTTTTTTTAAATTTATTTCAAAAATCACTATTATATAATAATTAATACATTCAATTGCAATCATATCAATAAGTAGAAAAAATGTAAGAAATCTCTTATTGATCAGTATTAAGTTATCAATTACAGTTGAATATCTAGTAAATGTATACTTATTAAATAATTAAAATTTTCCTCTTAGTTAATAATTTACTAAAACACAGATGTATAATATGCAATTTTCCAATGCAATGATACAACGAAACCCGTACTACGAGCAAGTAATAGTAGTATTACCGAAAAAAAACAGAAACAAGTGACAGCTGATCCCTTTCTGCATGCTAAATTCCTCCACATAAGCACGCTGCGCAGATGACCAAGGAGGAATGGGAGGAAACTAGTATCTGAGGGGCTAGACGCTTGTGAGGATAGTCAGATCCAGGGACCTCTAAAAATTGTCTGCCGGCAACTACTTTAAGCTTTTTCTTTTGTTCTATTGTCAACGTGTTAATGGCTTAAATCAGTGGAAAACGGCTTCTGAAACCAATCCCAAGTAGCAAAATAGGTTGGACCAGTATTGGAAATCTCGCCAAAATAATCCCAATAATGGACCAATGATGGGTGTCAAATTTTCCTCAATATATAGCATTAGTTAATTTCAGCCCAATGATATAATAAATGGGGAAAATGAATTGGCTTTCCTGTATAGGGTTAGCAGTTACCTACAATACTAGTAAACACCGCTATTCAGCAAGTAGACCTAATTTCAGCTGCAGAAGTTGAAAATGTTATCATGGATCTTAATCCCAAAAAAGCCCTTGGATTAATAATATATCAAACACAACCATGAAGTAAATTCCTATAATTATTAATTGTCTCTTAACTACTAACTTTAATGATATTTTAAGATTCGGACACTTCCCTCCTCAATGGAAGAAAGATGTTGTGGTTCCAGTTAAGAAGCAGAGAAAGAACCCTTAACTACCAACTAATTAACGATCTATTTCATTGCTCCCCATATAACCACATACGTCTATTAGACGTCTTTTAATGATCCATAGAGTCCAAAAGACGCCCTGGATATCTTTTGGACGTCATAAAGTTGTCTGTTGTTATTCCTATTAGGATTTACTGTAAAAATGAATGCGAGCAAGTTTTGTTTTTAGATGGCAACATTGAAGGAAACATTAACAACATTTATTTAAATCAAACAGCACAGCACATCACATCACATCACAAACATTAAAACACTTATCTTTTTCGACATTCATACTTTTCAAAACACAACCATTACCGATATTCTATCTTTTTCAACTGTTACCACTCCCATACAGAGAAACTTACCTTTCATGGAGTCTACTCGTGAAGCAACATTCTTCCCACTTTTAGTTTGGGGATACAAACTCAAAAACAGTAAACGTAAGGATAATATATGCATTGAACAACAAAATACATGCAGAACTTGAAATAATAAAGTACAAATCACAAAAGAATTATTTCAAAATATTGGAATGCAAATTTAAAGCAATATCTTACAGTTCAAATATAGAAAATTCAAAAGTTTGTTTAAAAGTTTATAAATTCAGTTTTTTTAACTGGTTTTATTTCTCTTCCTGAGCGAGTCACTGGTACAGTTTCAGCAGGGTCAATATTAAGCTTAGGCTGCTTGCTTACCACTTCCAGTACCTTCTGAGTTTCCGATACGACTGGTTTGTGATTTGTTGTCAACTCCAAAGGGTACAATCATTGGATTGGTCTTAGTATATTTCCCTTTTCAGTACGCAGTTTTACAATTCTGATGATGCTATCTTTTCCTGGAAAAAGTTCCATAACTCTTCCTAGCAGCCAATGCAGCCTTTTTTATGATCTGTACCAATTAACACTATGTCATTTATATTTATTTTATCTTCTCTTTTGGTAACTAAGGAACGAAGGAAACCCAGATACTCTCTTTTAAATCTTTGTTTTAAATTTTCACGAACCTTCTGAATATGTATCCACCTAAAAATAATTTTAGTCCTTTCACTTTGATCCAAATTGGGAACATCAGTTAGTGGAATATCCTTAAGAAACACTGAGGGGTTCAAGGTCTTCAGCTCTTGTTCCTCGGATATGTAAGTTAAAGGTCTACTATTCATGACAGATTCGTATTCACAAATGAGAGTCTTTAATTTCTCTTAAGACAAACAGGAGCCCCCAAGATTTTTCATCAAAAGATCTTTTAAAACTCCATTCAAGCGTTCCCAGAAACCTGCTCACCATGGAGAGAAGGGTGGGTTTAACTTTCAACGAATTTTATTGACTCTAAATTCACTTTCAATTGCGGTTTAACCCTGTAAAGTTAGTACCATTGTCCGAGTACATCACGGAAATTCGTCCTCTTCTGTCGATGAACCTTCGCATCGCTTGGATGAAGTCATTTGTACTGAGTGAAGGTATTAGTTCTAGATGGACAGCTTTATATACAGCACAAGTAAAGAGCACTATCCACACCTTTTGCTTAGATTTAGTCAATAAAGGTCCAGCTAAGTCTACACCTGAGACTTGAAAAACATATGCTAATTCGGTTCTTGTCTTTTGGAAGAGTTGGAAAAGGTACCTCAAGATGTCTCACTTTCAGCCGTTTACATGTTAGGCATTCTTTGATAACACTCCGGACAGTCTTTTTTCTTTTACTATCCAAAATCTTTAACTCTTTTGACTATTTTGCGTGAATGTCCCAGCGTGTTTGTTAGCGAGATGTTCTTGAGCAATAAATCTTCTCACTTCCAGGTGTTTCGATGGCAAAATCACTGGAAAAATGAAATCTTTCGATTCTTTCTCATTTATCAGTCTGGACTTCAATCGTAAAATTCCTTCTTCATCTCCAAATAATTGAAGACTTCTCAAATTTTTCTTTGTTTCTTCATCAGAGAAACATTCCTTCTGTACTAAACGGAAAATAATCTTTTATGCATTTAACAATTCTTCAGTTTTAAGATCCTAAAATTTTCTTAAGACATTGCCCTTTGGTTGAAAACGCAGTACCCAAGCCAAAACCCTAATTATCTTTGAAAATCTAGAAAATCTTCTGGCTAACTGTAATGAAATTGAATCTAGTTCTGTTTTATTAGCAGAGATGACTGACTTTCGTTTCTCTATCGCTACTTCTTTCTCGTTAACATTTACAGGAGACTTTTTCCACTGTTCTTTGGAATTGTATAAGCAAACTGGCCCTTGCCACCACTTGCATTTCTGAATTTGTTTAAGACCAAAACCTCGCGATAAAATGTCTGTTGGATTCTGATCAGTTGAAATATGATACCAGTCTTCAGAAAACGTATATTTTCTAATCTCCCATATTCTATTGGCAACGAATACTGACCACTGTTCTCGACGAGTCATGTCATCTGCAAATCCCAACACATGAACAGATTTTCCGAAGATACTGCCCCTGGTATTGATACCAGATTTCCTGATGGGAATGAAATTTCTAGCAATACTAAAACTTGCAACAGTCTAAATACAGAGTAAGTTTTATTGATTTATCATTCTATAAGAAAATTTTTTATGTATTTGGAATTCAAAATGCGGTCCTGTTAATAGTCAAATTTTTATATTAATTTAAGATGGAAATTATAAACTCTAAAACATATAAATCACCTAGGAGTTAATGTTGTTGTCTTATCCAGTAATGTAGTGCAATGGAATCAAATTGATCCAAAAGAATCCAAGACAGCTCTGGATAATCTACAACTTTCTAGGCGTAGAGGAATTGATGCGGTGGATCCAGATGGATCCTGAAGAGCTTTGCCAATATGGCCGGGCAATTAAAGAAATTGTCGAGAGAGAGAGAGAGTTCAGTTTCTGTGCAGTGTGGACAGCTACTGTAGCTTCAATGGCATCAGGAGATACTTTCTTTCCTGGAGGTGTTTAGTCCTTAATCTGGCTATGGTTGCGGAGATAGCATAGTAACTATTTAAAGGAGGGATGGAGTACTTTTGTGAAGAAGCATGAAGTAGTTTTTGCCTCTTGAAACAGTTTCTTTTAATTTCTTCTACCATAGAAATACCTAAAATATACAAAAGAAATCAATAATTACTAAACTGTAATAGAATATATTGTTTCTGTGTGTGATAATGTTTAAACAATGTTTTACCAAATTAACTGATTTTATTTATTTTGAAAATGTTAATATGATTCTAAGAAAAATTTAAAGTTTTAGATATGATCCATTAGGTACAATATTTTCTATACTATCATACTCACTTTTGAATATACAATTAGTATTTGCTAATGGGGATGTTCAAAACTAACCATTTTTAAGCCCTATCATTTTAAAAACTTTGTATTTTTGATCGATCATGTTAAATGCTCATTTCCATATGTTAAGTAGTTCAGATAGAAGAATCGAGACATGTAAGTTTGCACTACTTATTTGATAAAAAATTTTGAAAATGAGGAAAAAAACGGATTATAAAATAGGAATTTAAATTTTTATGCCTATTAAGTTATGAGTGATAACTTAATACAGCTCTTCCAAACCAACGTGAGAACTTCCGTTGTCTTGTCACCCCATCTGGCGTTAGTTCTCAAAACTTTTAGAGGGGAGTATTCAAAACAATATTATTGGTTAAAATTGCTTGTCAATCAATCCTTCGAAATTAGCGATTTTTCCAGGTTTGGGGCGTTATATCGTGAAAATTAAATTACGAACGCCATAAAAAAAGCCAAAAAGTGAGTTTTAAATTTGCTCATAACAGCTGCCTACATCAAATTACCCCCAGGTTTCTTAGAATAGTGGTTAGAAAAAATGGGTCAGTTCAAATGCTCAACGAAGCGCTTCGTTAGAAACAGTTTTCCGGTTAATTCCCACTCGTTTGCTGCATAGCCTATGAGTTGCAATTCTATAATCAAATCAAAACAATTGTTTACAAAATATTATTTGCTGTAATCATCTCGCAGACAAAGTACCTATTGCTTTAAAAACTAATGTGAAATCACAAGATTTTTTGAGAAAAAAGTCTGAGTTTCATTATCTCAAGACAATACAAACCATTACCTAACTATTTACTTTGGTATTGGAGTACTGGTTATTTAGTTTTTTATAATGAAATATTTTAAGAGTTAACTAAATATAATTAACAAATATTGAACCCTTAGATGGCAATATCAAACATTGAAAGAGTTAGTAGTAGGAATAGGATCTTGTTACTTTTCCTGTACTTAGTATGTACTGAGTACAGTTACTTTTAAAGTAACGAGTATTTTCCCGATTACATTTTGTACTTGTTGCAATTTTTTTGTACTGTTATCTATCAGATTAAAATATAATGACAAAGTTTTTAAAATGTTATAAATAAATTGAATAAAAACTAAATGAATAATAAATAAATTAATAAATAATTAAAACTAAATAAGTAGATCAACAATATTTTATATAGCTCCATAAAATTAATTAATATAATTAATGTTCATTTATATTATTATCATTTATAAATAAGCATTCACTTAAGTATTAATAAAAAGATCTATGAAAAATAATTCTTATTATTTACGTCACATTTCATTAATTGCAAGTTTTTGTTTTTCCTGTAATGCTTTACTTTACAGTATGAGGTAAAGAAATACAAGTTATTTATCTAAAAACCTTTTTTTTTTTTTGGAAAAAATTGTAAATTTCTAAGTTTTCTTAAACGGAATTCATTTAATAAAAAAATCATGATATTTTATTATTTACATTTATTTTCAGAATTTATATCTGTTCTAAGTAAATTTTCCAATTACTCAATCGTCATTTTCAAAGACTTCCAATGTCAATTAAAATATAAAATTAGATGAGATAATATAATTTCAATTTTTCAGCCTAATCAGCTTAATTTTTTATTAGAATTTAGTAAGACTTTCCAATTATGTAAGCGAATTTTTATAATTAACTGGTAAATATTTTGCTAAGAATTGTAAAGTGGGAGGTTTAATCAATTACAAAGAGGTTTTCTTTTAAGTTTGCTTACAAAAATAGAGCAATTAATCAAACAAATAAACTTAAATTTCCTTTATTTTTTTATAATTAAACATTAACAAGACAAACATAGTAAAATTTTTTATGTATAATAGAATTTTATTATAAAAGACGTTTACTTGTTTATATTTTTATGTAGTAGATAAACCAGTTTTTTCTAAAATAAAAATTGTATAAACTCACATATCTTGTTTCAGTTTCCTGAAACGTAATCAATTTATGGTTAAACAAAGTAGCTTTGCAATTAAAACTGTATTAATAATGCTTAAATAAACATAATCATTTTATATTAGATATAGTTGCATAAAATTTCAATAAACATGAAAAAATATAAAACAGTTTTACCAATAATCAAAATGTAATAATGTTTTAAGTTAAAATATTGCGAAACAATGTTTCATAAAAAATGGAGGAACAGAAATACATATATTTTATTTGCCTCAAACCATAATTTAAGAAATAAACATGACGGTAACACATGATGGTATAAATAAAAATAAGGTAAAAATTAACTTAATTAAAGCTTTTTTTAATTTCGAAACTTTAAACTAAAATGCATAAACTACCTTTATTAGGTTTAAATCAACATTCTCATTATCTGAATAAAATAAATCGTATGGTAAAAAATAGAAAAGAACTTTTTTCTAAAAGTTTAAATTCGATATATTTACAGTAAAAAATAGTGAAACTAAAACATGATAGAATAAAAAATAAACATATTTATACGGAATTATAAAAAAATATGCTTAGTAGAAATAACAATGGAAGTATGTAAGTAGATTTAATTTAAATATATATTTTTTTTAATTTAAGAAATCTGACCTAATTTAAGGTCCAAATAAATGTGTTATATATGTTCATAAAATAAAATTAAAATTTAAAAAAAAATAATAACAAAATTAAAAGTTGATAAAAATTGCTAAGTACATACCAAGAATATCATGCTTTTCTTATATTTAAAAAAACGTCATATATTTGAAAAAGAACGACAATAACTAAATAGATGTGCTACGATAATTGGTTTTCTCAAATGATTTATTTTATTAACCGAAACGAAACAAATGTACATGTGCATTTTATTTCGCAATATAAATTCATAATGTCTCCCTCTCAAAGAGATCTTTCAATTCCCAAGTATCCCTCTTCTATTTACCAGTTAAACCAACTGTCATTACCCTTCTCTCCCCAGCTTCCCTACCATAAGAAGCTATCACAGTCTCATAATTCATCTGTCTGTATCGATGACATTGTCACTTGTACTCGCTCTGTCATTGGCTCTTCAGTACTTGTTACATTCGGTCAAGTACACTGTAACTATGTTGATTACTTTGAAACATCAGGTATGCACATATTCGCTGATTACTTTGTAACAAGCAAGTACTCACGTACTCGCTGATTACTTTGTAACAGGCACGTACTCACGTACTCGCTCTGTCTTTGAAACTTTTCATGTACAGTGTAGCTGCAACTGTCTGAGAATACTCGCGCTGACTTTGTTACTGGAAATACTGAATATTTGGAAAAAAAGTACTCATTACAGGTTGTTACATTCAAATACGATTACAAAATACTGGTTTCAGGTATTTCTTCCCATCCCTAGTCAGTAGCACAGAGTGGTCAGTAGTCTGTAATCACAGTCCAATATTTATAAGACGTACATCTTGCCGAAAATAACGGCATGCCAAAATTTTAATTGCCGCTAAATGGCGTAATCGATGCACGATACCACTATCGAGTGGGAAATGCATTGATGTCTATGGGAATAAAAATCTTTAAAAGTTAATTAAATGAAACTGAAAATTTTGTGAAATAATTGAATTTACATGATAAATACATTGAATATTAATCTGCCATTGATTATAGTAAAACAAATGATAATGGAAATACAAAATCTGACATTTTATTGTTAGGTGTTATGCAGAATAGAATAAATTTTACTTTCGTTTTTGTGGATAGAGAAACATTCATCTTAGAAAATTCAATGTATCTATTTCCAATATTATTTGAATAGTTAAATTTAATTATTGATGTTTTCTCTTGATTATTTATTTTTATTTTTTCTCTGATTTTAACCATTTATAGATTGTTTATAAAGCTGAAAGATATTTTGATAGATACATTGTTTTAATACATTTTACCATTAATTGTAATTTTAGAAATTGAATTTCAAATTATTTTAGAGTAATTAATTAAAATCCAATATATTTTAATAGGAAATCAAATTCTATCCAATTATTTTTAAATATGAATATAGTTATAATATTAAAATTAATCTTATTTGAATCAAATATAAGTTTTACATTTCAACTTAATTATTCTAGTAATTTTTATAGAAAATAATTTTATTATTAAATTCTTTTGTTATTCTAATTTTAAATTCTTTTATTCCTAGTTAAAGCTTTTAATATGTTTTGCTATGATGTTACATTTTATTGTAATTAATTTTTTACACAGTTGAAAATTAATTATTTCTCAAATTCCTTATAACCGATAACTATGTTATTTAATTAAATAATTATATAAATATAATATTTCTTAAAATTACAGGTAGGAACTACTTACATTTAGTTACAATTCATCAATTACAATAAGCTTTCTTATTTTTCATTATTTTTCCTGAATGATACAATAAAAATGTAAATTTACATTTCTTTAAAAAGAAAGCAATAACATAAAGTGCAAATTAAACTAAATCTTTGCTTCATTTAATGTGAATTACAAACCAAATATCCTACTCAACTGAGTCACTTTTGTAAAAATAACAGTAACTCATGAAAAATAGAGTATTTAGTTAAATGGGATATAGGGTTCAATGCATCCAACAATGTCAGTCAAGTTATGAATATTTGTGTCATGGAAACTTCACTCCCGTTGTATTGTGTATCTACTTCTGCTTGACAACGAGTTAGGTTTTGCTAAAAGAAAATAATAACTTTATTAAATATCAAAAATTACATATAATACACAAAACTGAGTAACAGCATAAAAAAAGGAATAATTTGAAAATTTAGTGAATTTAATCTAAAGTAAAATTAGAAAGACAAATTCAATGCAAATACAAAAAGAATACAGGTATATGTTAAATTTGTTACTCAAGATCAAATTAAAAATGATATAAATATGGTAGAAATAAAAATTATAGTAAACATTTCCTTAAATAAATCATGCAAATATTTGAAATTGTTTTAAATTTTTAGCACTTATAAACACATAGAAATATAGATACTTCAAGTTATAATAGTTATCAAATGATAAAATAAAATATTCAATATTTTTAATGCATATGTTTCATCTAACTTTCCTGTAAAGTTGTGAAAATTTATTAATTATTACGAATACATGGAAAATAATTACATACTTATTAGACACATATTTAATTATTTCCAAACACAAATATTATAAATGTTAATTTTACAAGAACAACTAAATGTTTATCCAGGCGAATGCCAGGAAAAAAAACACACACACACAAATACAATACCACATCTGTATGCACAGATATTTTTAAATTATAATATAACATAGGCACAAAAAGCTGTATATGTGAAAAGCTTGTCTCAAAGAAAAAAGCAATTTGCAATTTATAGAAAGCAAAATGTTTTAGTAATTTATTATTTATAACTTTTAATGAAATAGTAATAAATTGTTTAGTACTTGTGTGTGAAAATTACAATGGAGTGAAAAAAACTGCATTCATATTCAGAAGATTTTAAAAAATACTAAGGAAAATTTTTTTTGATAAATTAATTTCTGTTATAAATTTTACCTTCATTTTAAGCCTAGCATTTTGTCGTAAAGTATTATGAAGATATTGTCTCTTCTTCAAAAGAAGAAAACTGTTGGATGTACGTCTAGGGCCAATTTTAGGTTGTTGCTGGAAGCAATTTTAACAACGACCAGTTTTCTCGATGTAAAAATTGCTAGGAACATAACTTGAACAGTTTTTTCCTCTATAAGTATAAAATAAGTAATTTTAATACATAACAATGTTTATTTGTATTTAATAACTGAGAAAATTATTTTACTTACATATTCCTAGCATCAACACAGATAATATACTTCTCCTTATTTTAAATCAAATTACATATACTTTCCATTCCTGTTAGCCTGCAACTGTTACCAATTGTAGTTAAAATTCCTTTTAAGAAAACTTAATAAAATTGAAAGCTTCTTAGTAAATAAAATAAGTAACCGTGCAAAAATTTAAACAAATAGAATAATAGTAAGCATACTTTGACATTAAGATTTTCATTTATTACAATCCACCTTTCTGAACAATGATCAATAGTCCAGAACAAAAGAACCACAGAATCCCTTGTGATAGAGTATGACCATTTAGCAGACGTAAAGCGATGCTGGTGTAACTGTTTTCAAATATTCAAAATTAAATTCTGGTGTGGGTAATGAGGATTCCAAAATATCATGGTCTATTTCAGGTAATGATTCTATAATATTTTCTGTAATGGAATTTTTAAAAAGATTGTTTTAATTTTTAAATAATTAGGAACAAATTCTAAAAAAAATGTTTCAATCTAAGATCATAAATTCTAACAAAATTTTTACATATATTTCATATCACCATTCTAGAGTTTATTGGATAAATTATAAATAAAAGCAAATGATATCCTTTGATCAAATGTACGTAGCTAACTTTCACCTAAAAGCAACAAATCTTTAAATAGTAACAATTTTTATGAATGCAAATTACAAATTTGCTAAGAGGAAACAGTTAATTTGAATGAGATTACTTTTTAAAAAATAACCTACTGAAATAATAAACTGAGTTTCATTTTGTAAATTTCAATGCACTTTGAACAATAATCTATAAAATATTTGTAGAACTGAATGAGTTTGATTGGAAATCATTCAATAAGTATTCAATTACTGATAAATTTTTCTTAACAATGATAAATTGTTTACCATGTACAGAAGTTTGCTCATTTTTTACTGATGTTGGAAAATTGTCGTATGCTTTCTTTGCTGTATTTCTAACAGCAGGCAGTTTTCTTTTTCTTGTGCTTGATGAAAAGTACTTGGGCAAATTTGGGAAGATGCTTGGAATAGCATCTTTCATCAAATTTGGCTTTCCTTTTGGCAATTTCCACACCTAAGCACATATATTCACAAAACATTAAAAAATGTCTTATACATTTCAAAAAATTTATACAACACAAATAACTCACATTTCCATCTGATAACTTTTGTGTATAATAGCTATCTAAGTCTTCTTCTTTAAAGTGCAAAGAACACACTACATCTGAAGTAGTCAATTGCTTATTAGCCCGAGGAATTGCCTGTCTCCATTTTTTAAGCAAGTTTGGATCCTAAATCAAGAATACATAATATGCAGAATAAATTAACAAAGTTATAATTACATGTTTACTTCTGAGTATATCAGCTTTGTTAATACCAAGTTATAATTATATTTTCCTGTTTTATTTAAATCAGTGAATCAGTCACTTAAGTGATTTACTTAATTTTAGCTTTTGTATTGATACTAAATACAATTTAGTTCAATAAATAAAGAAGGCAATTTAAAATAAATAAACAAGACAATAGAGAAATATGGGGGTAAAGTTAGATTTATATATAAATATTTGATGAATTACTTACAATGATTTTTAAATTTTTTCACAATACAATATCCAAAAATAAAAAAAAACTTGATTACAAAAAAGAACTAAACTAGATAATTTATTATATTTTGATAACAAAATTCAATCGCCGATTGCATGCCAGATCGCAAAAAATAATACAATTGCATACATTTTATTCATTTTACAACATAAACTAACTTATCAAGATAAAAATTATTCATTGAAAATAAAAGTAGATGAAGCATATTTTGCATGTTGTATATTCTGACAATACCTTTGGTGCACTAAAAAGGCTTGGTAGTTTTCCCCCCATTCCTCTTTGTTTGATTAATATCCGATTTTTAGCCGCTTTTACAGCCAGGACAAAAGCATGATTTTTGCATTTTATTATAATAAAAGTATTTAGAAATTACAAAAACATAAGTGTCAATTGTAAAATGCTACACAACACAATGTTAGTAAATTCAATCACAAGCACTTGAGATGCTTTTTACGCTACCTGGTGTCAATAATGTTCAGGAAAGTCTTTCAAGACGGCGTGCCAGTTAGTGGAAGCCGCCAATAGGGGAGTTGTTGGTCTATTTTATCTTGGTCGTTGTCTGTAATCCAGTAGAAGTAAACAAACACTGTCATATTCGATTTATCAAATTGAATTAATTTTAACATGGGATCCGAAAATACCTTTAACTTTTCTGATGCTTTGGCTAAAGTTATGACAAAAGTTCATGAAGCCAAATTACGTCGTACTCAGGTATTTAAATATTATAAATTTTTTCAATAATAATTAATACTAGCTTTTTTAGTTATATAACTTCTTCCATTTATAAAAAATGTATATTATGCAAGTGAAATATTTTAAGTATACTCTCTTTTTTTATTTATAATTTTTGAAACAAATATTATCGTTTTCCAGCGAAGCATTAGAAAAACTTTTCTAAAATTAAAATTCGAAATTGCATCTATTTTTTGCTGATTTAGTTTCGAAACTAAAGAATGTTTTCCAACAAGCTGCATTCAAGTGAAAAAATGTCATGAAAATAAAGTAGTTAATTTTAAGTAAAGTGTATTTATTTTAATTTAATTTTAATTAATTAAAGTTAATTTTAAGTAATAGTACATTCTGTGCAATCTAATTGTTTTTAAATTATATCGGTAGTACTTAAGGTAAACAAGTTATTCCTTAAAGCAGATATTTGAAAAAAAAACATTTAAACTAGTTTATTTAAATGTAATTATGAAAATAATTTTATTTATAGTGTTCTTTTTTTGATATTTTAAATATAGCATTGCAAATATTATCATTTACAATGCTATATTTTGATTCATATTAATATGTAATTTCTTGCATTTTCATAAATTTCTACTTATCTTAAAAAGTATACCTTGTATTGTGAAATTAATTTATATTTTTCTTGTGACCATTAATTTATATTTTTCTTTAAATTTGTTTTTAATTAATATTTCTATAAATAATATTCTAGATATTTTTAATTAATAAAGTACCTTTTGCCTTTATCTTTTTAAATGAGGAATGATAATTTTTTTAGATTATAGTCGGTATCTCCATTGTGTATGTCATTATTGTATTTGGATCATTCATATTCAATTCCACAATATTTTCAGTTTTGAAATTTTGCAAAATTTATATTCAAAACAGTTTTTTGTGTTTCAAAATATGTATTAATTTAATAGTCTGAGAATATATTTTTGTTTGTTTTTTTACAAATATTGTAACTTTATATTTGATTTTTAAATTATGTTGTGTTTCATCAGAAATATGATTAAATATTAAAAAATTCCCTTTAAAGTAAGAAATCTTCCTTGTTGTCTTAAGTTTTCGGTAATACCACAGTGCCTCTTATATTTGGCTATGATTCCAGAATATACTTACGTGATAATAGCTCAATACATTTATAAATGTTTTTATAAATATATTGTGTTGTTTTATATATATATATAATTTTGAATTCAAAGTCAAGCTGTCATTTGAAGTGTTAGTTTTCTGGCCTTCAGCTCAACAGTTTAGGAGTTTAAATCCCACCTGGGACTCGGTTGTTTGTGGTGGCTTAAAACCCCACTTTAAACTGTATGTCCCAGTCTATTTAACCCTTGTGTGCAAAAGAAATGATCAATTAATAACAAATAAGCCCTTGAGAGCAAATTATTTTCACTTATTTGTTTCCCATTTAAAAAAGATAATGGTATTTAAAGTCAAAATTAATTTATTATACAAGAAACATTTTAGATGTTTCATTTTTTAGTGTAATTGGATAACATTTTTTTTATCTTAATTCTAGTTTTTTTCTAAAAATAAGGTATTAAAAGTGGTGAAATAAACAACTTCTGATTAGCATATTTATTATGCTGGTGTACAAAACTTAAGCAACATAATTTTAAGTAGATGGCTGTGAAATTGCAGAAAAGTAGTTCTTGTGATCAGTTCGCTGTACATGAACTTCAATAGAAAGGTCATGTACCTACAATTGTGAGGATTAAAACAGGCAGAGTAAACATGCAAAAAATGTGTGTGGTCTGCACATTCAACTCAAGACTTCAATAACAAGAACAGAGAGACAATTAAAGGCAATATCTGCTAGAGTGCAGATTCTTGCATGAAATGGACTTTGAAGAAATCATCTGGATGATTATATAGGGAAGAATGATCAAAAAGCTGGAAGAGAGGCTTAGTATGACCATTGTAGCTGAGTAGTTTTGAAGAAACAAAAGTGTCATTTTCTGTGCTTGAAAAGCTTTCCAAACCATATCTATTACTGTTAGAAAGGTTGGTGGTGGCCATCATAGGAAAGCAACTGCATTGGATGACCAAGATATTGTCTTGCAAGGAAAAAAAAAAAAAACCTGAAATCAGTCAGCAACTGTTACTGGAAAAGGACAAGTTTATCGTGTCCAAAGGCCTTCTTTTTATTTTTGCTTGTCACTCGGAACACTGTATCCTTTTAAAAGTTGGTCATTGGTGCCACCATTCAAAGTGGTGCACAAGAAACACAAAAACTGGACATCTCACCTATGGATCCTTTTTATGGAAGCAAGTCATTTCTGTGCCACAAGCAATTCTCAATGCTAGTTAAGATTGGAAAGGGATAGTCATGTTTTCATCACAGAAAGAGCTTGATACGTATGTCCTGGAGTTGTGATATGGGGAAGCATTAAGCTGATCAGGCAGAGTGAGGCCAACGTTTTTGACAGAAGATCTATGACAAGAGATTGTATTGTAACATATATATATATATATATATATATATATATATATATATATATATATATATATATATATATATATATATATATAGTTATATATAGATGTATATAGTTGATTCTTTTCCTTATACATCTGTTCCAAGGTGTCATTGGACCAGACTATATTTTTATGGATGATAATGCACAGCCACATTGGGCTCCATATGTTCAGCAGCATCTGGAAAGTGAAAATATCACTGAAATGGAATGATCAGTGTAATATCAGCAGAAATAGTAAAAACAACCATTCCAATTAGGGGAGGGCATATCCCATATTAAGTGTTGCATCCTCTTAACTGAGAATGATGCTGAATATCAAAAAGCAACTCATCTTTGTTAAGAATCCCTTTTATCTTAGTTTTTTCATTGAACAAATGTGTAACTGTTATTAAGTTTATGTTTGAAATATAGCTTATAGTTAAGTTTTAAGTTTGAAGCTCTGTTCAATAAAATAAGTGATTGCGAAGGACTCTGTGTTATTTCATCTTAATGTAAATAATATTCCACCATAGCTTTTGTAGCTGAATCTGCAAGGATACTGAATTAAGATCCTACACTAAGGAATATCTGCTTGTTCTTCCTTTTGGACATACATGTTTATTGCTAGTATGAGTTCAGTAAAGCCTTTTTTTATATTCCATACTGTCTGTATTGTTTCATTTTTGTGAAGCTATTTTTTGTCATTATTTAAATGCTATTTCTCTTTCTGAATTTCTTGTCTTTCAGGTGATTTTTGTTTAATTTTAAGGCAAGACAAAACACCTATTGCTTAAGTTTTGCACATTTATGTATTAATTTTCAAACATAAGTAAATTAAAGAAATTTATTATAATTGAAAAGTAATTTTCATTTTATTTTAAACTTAACCTTTGTATTTTTCTTTTCAAAAGTTGCATCGCAAAATGAATTAATTTTTTATAGAATATAAATAAATTTTTAATTAAAGGCCTATTTGGTAAATTAATATAGCTAATTTTAATATGTATCAAAAATTTAAACAACTTAAGGACTTGTAAAATATTTTTTATCCATGTTAATTATGAAAATATGAGTGATAATCATGGAAATATTAGCTCAAAATGTTTCAAACACTTATAAAAATTCATTTAGATTCTATTGGCTATGTGAATAGCTTTATCATTTATATTAGTATAAATTTTTTATTTGTGTTGACACTTCATTATATTTTAATAAATGATACTTATTTAATTTGAAATCGATTTTAATTATTTTTTCCATCACTAAATGATTTTACCTGGGGGCCTATTGGGATTAGGTTAAACATTACAAGGCATTTACTTTAAAACTTAACTGAATATCTATCACATGTTCCCTTCTAAGAAAATTGTGTTCATAAATAATAGGTCATAATTAAGCCTTACAAATTAAAGAATTCTGAAGACTTTGAATTTATTCCAATTAAGAAATATTTATTCAAATAATTCAGTTAAAAATTTTCATTTTTAAAAATACAAAACTTCATGCTTCTTTTTCTTAGAGTTAGGTTTGTATGTCATTGGGCACCTCTGCTTTTATCAGCATTTTGTGCTATTAACTCCAAACCCAATGTTTCCTAGTTCCAGTTGTTCGGGTCACCCACTTTATTAATAAATTCCGATAACCCTTTAATGGAGTCTAGGTGTGACTCTCTAGTATGGATGATGCCTTAAGAAGTTAATCTAGGGAGGTCAAGAGCCTCGCATTCGTAAATGATATGCTTGGCCGTTTCCTCTTGCGTATGACATTTCCTGCAGTTAGGGTGTTGCTGAAACAGTCACATTTTAATGGAGGTGTTTTCTGAAATTGTAGTGCCCAGTTATGAAGCTTACGATTAAACGTATCTTCTTCCAAGAGCATCTTAGAATTTCAGAGGCAATCCTCGCTGATGATCTACAGATCATACTTTTAGTGTGGGTTTGACCAGGAGTGTTGAACCAAGCTTCATACATCTTCCGTTTTTCTTATCTAAGAATGTTGGTTTTTGCGATCTTCAAATTGATCCCACAAAAAGGTTCTGCATTGATGGGAGCAAAACACGATCCTTGTTGAGCAAGTTCATCAGCCCTTTCATTACCTTCGATACTTTTGTGCCCTGGCACTCATACAAGGATCACCTTGTTTCTAGTTGCCAGTTCTGTAAGAAAGTTTCCACATTCCAAAATCATTTTAGATTTGATTTCGATAGAATTGAGCGCTTTTAAAGCTGCTTGACTGTCACTAAAAATGAGAATCTGCTTACCGTGGTAGCCCTTTCTTATATTTAGTCGCAGACAAAAGATAATGGCCAAAACTTCTGCCTTAAAGACTGTAGCGTATTGCCCAAGGCTTACAGATAGGCTGGTTCTTGGTGACATGCCACATACTCCCAGTCCTGAGAGGCTGTTTTTCAGTGATCCATCTGTGTACCAAATTAGATCTCCTGCTTTAGTTTTGAACATGTTGTTATCCCATTCGTCTCTAGTTGGAAAAACTATTTCAAATGTCCTTTCAAACATGTATGACTTTTCTATGATGTTCGAGGACATCAGGAAAGTAGGGTCTTGAATTTTCCCAGTAATACCCCTGTGCCCTTTGGTAACAGGTTGGTCATACCATTGGTTTTGTAGCTTCATTCTGTATGCAGTCATTCTTGCAGTGCTGCAGATGAAGATGTTTAAGGGAGTCAGATCCAATATAACTTCCAATGCTCTGGTTGGTGCGGTGGACATTGCTCCTGCGATGCAGAGACTGGCCAGTCTTTGTAGACCTCTGAGTCTGTCAGTCAGGCAGTCTTCTGTTCCACCTTACGCCAAGAGATCACCAGATGTGAGAATGGGCCTGACAATAGCTGTGTACATCCACAAAATCAGTTTTGGATATAGACCCCAATTTTTACCAAGCATTTGCCTGCAAATCATAATGCGTTTCTTTGCTTGGTTAATTTTATCATCAATGTGCTTATCCCAGGTGAGTTTTTGGTCTAAATAAATGCCCAAATACTTCACCTCTGAAGCCACATTGATTTCAACATCAAAAAGTCTTGTTATGAAAAACCCCTTTCGTTTCCTTTTGCTTGTAAAAGGTACAAGTTAGGTTTTCTGAGGATTAACCATCAGGTTCCTATCCATGCATCATTGACCTACATAACTTAAAGCATCCTGCATGAGATGACAAGTTATGTCGAAATCTTTGCGAAGGATAAGGATGACAATGTCATCAGCATATCATTGCGTATAATAGCCCCTATCATTTAGATATTTTATAAGGTTATTTACAACTAGGTTCCAAAGTAATGGTGAGAGAACACCTCCTTGAAGACAACCTGTAGTAGTCTTTTTTTTCAAATGATTCAACGAAGATGTTCATTTGTATTCATGTATCCAAAATCAAGGACTCAATCCAAGTACGCAGGGTCTGATTACTCCCTGTCCCTCTAAGTGCATTGAGGATGGATGGATGGGAAGTGTTATCAAAGGCACCTTGGATGTTGAGGAAAGTTGCCAAGGTGATTTCTTTTTGATCCAGAGTGGTTTCAATGTTAAAAACTAGTTGATGTAAAGCAGTTTCAGTAGATTTGCCGTATTGATAAGCAAATTGAAGAGCATCAAGGGACTCTTACTACCCAAGTAATCACTTATATGCCAATCAATGATTTTCTCCATAATTTTAAGAAAGAATGAAGAAAGAGTGATAGGTCTATCAGACTTGGCCTGGTCATAGGTGTCCTTGCCAGGTTTAGGAATGAAAACAATCCTGGTCTTCTGCCATATCTTTGGTATGTAACCCAGTGCTAAGCTGGCTCTGTAAATTCTAGTTAGCTCTGGTATGATAACCTCCTCTGCCTTCTGGATCACGATGGGCATAATTCCATCAGGCCCCGGGCTTTTTAGAGGTTTAAAGGCAGAGATTGCCCATTTAACAATATTGTAGTTAACGATATTTTTAGTGATGGTCCATTGATTGCTATTGACTCTTTGCAGAGAGCCAATGCAGTGCTCCCCTTCGTTGCTGTAAATATCTCTAGCTCCTGAAAAGTGGGTTTTGGTCATAATTTCCATAACTTCTTTCCCGAAAGCAGCAAAGTTACCCTCCTCATCCTTTAAGGTGACAACCAAAATAGGTTCATCCATTTTGCGGAGTTTTTGGATTTTAACTCCTTCAGAGATAGAATCTATCATTTCACAGGACTTCCTCCAGGAGTTAATTTCGCTTTTCCAATCAAGTTTGTTATAATTAGTGAGCGCCGTTTTATAGTTCTCCCATTCACCATATTTATTGGCTTTATTAAAAAGTTTCCTAACATTTGCCCTTTCGGCTACTAGAGAGTCATTCCACCAAGGACATTAGAGTTTTGCTCTCCTAGTGCGAATAGGGCAATTGTTATGATAAGAATCTAGAATACTACTGTGCAGAAGGTCTGCTGTAACTTCTAGATGGTATTTGTCTCTAATAGGTCTGTTTCCGAGCTCAACCAACCCAGTCAAATCCTCCTGGAATTTCTTCCAGTTCGTCATAACTGGGTCTCTGAACATGCGATCCAGACACACATTAGAGTAAATTTCAAAATGGATGATGGTCTGAGCCAGAAGGTCTGCCATCTACTTTCCAAATTTTGATATTTTTGTTAATTAGCGTTGTTGCTATAGTGATGTCGATTTCTTCAAATCGATTGGAAGTAAGGAAGGTTGATTCATTGCCCTCATTTAAAATATCTAACCCGTAATTTAGAATGAATTCTAAAATTCACTCACCTCTTTTATTTGTGTCCATACTTCTCCAGACAACATGGTGAGCATTAGTCTAGTCCTAGGACTACCTGTAAGTTGTTGTCTCTGCAATTATTCATGAGCTTGTGCAGAGAATCGTCAGGTGGAGCCTTCTCTTCATAGAGCAGGTACACAGAGCCAAAAACAATTTCTCTGTCCCCTCCCTCTATGTTGGGTCTGATTTTCATAGCTGTCAGGTCCCTAAGGATAAATTCAGAGAGGGGTAAAACCTCAATGTTTTTGTGTAAAAGTATGCAAGTTCTAGCATTACAATTGGTACAATAGATAAGCTTACCTGTAGTTCCTTTGAGGCTACTGATTCTCCCCCTAACCAGCCATGGTTCCTGAACCAGGGCCAGGTGTATATCCCCATCAAGAAACTTATTACTGAAGCTAGTGGTACCACTTCTACTGTGGTGGAGGTTGGCTTGAACTACCTTCACCCGTATCGGCTGCAGTGGGTTTGTCAAGTACTTTTGCCTGCACTTGGTGATGTCCGATATGAAACTTCCCTTACACCAAGTGTGGCAGTATATAGTTCAGGTATGCTAAGAACGATGGTCTGCCCAGATGGGTCATTCTTCATGTTGGAGCATTCCACTCCATTGGAGTGACCCCACTGTTCTGTGCCTTGATTTTCCTCAGGACCTCTTTAGGCTGAAGTTTACTGCAGATTTTCGGCAGTTTTGTAATTTGGTGATTTGGTTGTCAGAATCACCAATATAATTTGGTGATTCTGACAAGTTTCCTTGCCTCACCCACCAAGAGTTTTTGCTCCTGCCAGGGGTATAGTCACTGACAGTCTGTTCCAGCCACTTTGAGCTCCCCAGATCTGCACACTTGACAATAAGTACCCCATTCTCAAGTTAATAGGATAGGAAGGTTGGGGCAAAACCCTCTTTATTCCTTACTATTTTCTCGGTTAAGAAGAATTCCTGGTTGGAGGCTTGTTCCTCTGTTAGCCTTTTTTCCGGATGACCCTCTATGAGCACAGCCATTTGACCGCTGTGAGAGCTGTCCTGTAGGTAAATCCCCCAGGTCTTTCTCTTTTGGCAGCCTTTCCGGCCTTGTCCTGGTCCGTCCGGTTGGCGGGAAGCTTATCGCCTTTGGTTGCCATGGGTTTTTCAAACCAAGTCCCCTCGGTGATTTTGTGTTCCTTCACCAGCTTCTTCCTCTGGGCACCAGAAAGTCTCTTTTTAAGCTTGATTCTGGTTAGAAAGTCAGTTATGCTAGCGATATCTTCCTGACTCTCACCAGAAAATGATTTGGAGGTCATTTCTACCTCCTGTTAGGGATTTATTGCTGCCCCTTCACTCGATTGCTTCTTTGCTCCCTTGTCTTTTTCAGCAAGGTCTGCTTCAGAGGCTTCACCTGCAAATGCCATAATGTTTGTCATTTCTTTTGTCTTTTCAGCCATAAGATAACAATTAATTAGCTCAGGTAATATAACAGTCCACCCAGCATTGCCTGAGTTACTGGGAAAGGCAAAAACTCTAGAAGTTCGTCAGACAGCTAGAGGCTCCGTTAAGGCACTATCACCACAGTGCTAAATAGCTCTAGGCTTTGGACGCCTAACCCCAGGCTTTACATGAGCTGATTAGCAGCCTCTGATTCTGTATTCAAGGCTATCCCGTCATTCCTACAGGACGTTCAACGATCCGCCATCTGCCGACACGCCTGGTAGCTGCTCAGGCCCCTGGAACTTCATGCTTAAAAAATACTTCCTGGGCGATGCCTTTTATTAATAATGCATTAAATAATGTCTTTTGTTTCAAATGGTGAGTATGCTATGAAAAGTTTATGAAATGCAAATTAAATTTTATGGTGTTATTATCATCACATTTTTTTAAATGGAGGGAAATGGTATTTATTTTTGCCTCAATGAAAAGCAAGTTTGCTAAGGTTACCTTTTTATGTATAAAAAATTTAAATAATAATTGAGTGCTATAAGTTCAAATTAACTAAACAAATAACTTTTTATTTGCTTTTCAAAACTATAATGAATCAATGAGGAAATGCTTGATATAAAATATTTCATATTTTGTTTTAGTTTTTTAACTGAGTAATTTACTTGATATTTTTAATTTTTGCAATGGTATTAGCTGCTTTTTCCACATTTTTCATTTGTATGAAATTTGTGTTCTATAGTTGAAATTATTTTTATTTATTCATTTGAAGAAAATATACACATTAAATTTTATAATTTTTAGGAGTATTTAAATGAAGAAGTATGTGTTGTTGCTGTCAGTAAGACAAAACCTGTTGAAACTATTCTAAATGCTTATGAATGTGGATGCAGACATTTTGGGGAAAATTATGTAAGTTGAACATTCTATTTCAAAAAATAAATTTTTATTTTATTGATATAATTTTAATATTTTTATAGTTATTGCAAAATATTAAATTTTTAGTATTAATTTTCCTAAAATTGTAAAAACTGTTTATGTTTTGAATACTTCTTTATTTTATCTGTTTTAAATTATTTTAAGTATCCTTTTCAATATATTTTCTTATCAAACAATTATTGTGATATAATAATTTATATTGGTATCTTTTATAATGATAGTAATCAATTCTAAAGTATCATTCTATGATCATCATTCATGATTCAGTTTCTCAGATTTAATTTGAAATTAATTAATTTCTTCCCCCAGAATTACAAATCTTAAAAATATGTCATCAACCTCAGTATTAATACCTCCTTGTAAACTTTAATAATTTTTATGGAAAGTCTAATTATCAATCTTGGCTGAAAATTCATAAAGATTTCTTCTCCTTTCCTCACAACTATATGAATAAAATCCTAAGTTTTTACTTGCTTTTTACAGTATTTCGGAAAATGTACTTACATCTTTCATTAAACAGGTTAGACAAGTTTCTGAAAATTGCGCTTACGAGTGACAATCCTAATAGACATTTGTACTAAACAAATTTACTGTCTTTGTGAAAAATGATACTATTGCTAAAATAATATTTTAACTATTTCATTTTTGATACTTTTATGTAAGAAATAAAAATTCATGATCACACTTGAAATTCACCCTGCTTGTTTATTTTCATGACATTATCACTATTCCTTCATAGTACAATTTTTCTCAGATAATATTTGTCTTATTAACTGAGCTGGCAACTGAATGGTTATTTCTCTTACCATAAATTCAACACTTTGTTGGTTAAAATCCCACCTCAAGATCTTGGATGTTTGTAGTAGTTCAGAACCTAATTTAAAATGTAGGTACTGGTCTAATTAGTCCTTATGTGCAAAAAATGCCTTTTGAGCTACCTTCATAGTACATTTCAACTAAACCTATATTGATTTATTAATATTCTTTTTTGAAAATAATTTAATTCTATTTGATTTAAAAATTTATTTACATTATTTGGAATTACAAGTTTATATGATTTTAATTTTTTAAAATATTTGTTTTACTTTTAAGCTAACTTTTATAACATCAGAAGTTAATTATGAAATTATTAAAAAGAGATTTTTTTAACAATGTCATTTATCAATTATTCTGTAATACCAAATTTAATTTCAAATTTTAAGGGTTCACTTGCTATAAAATAAGGCTTTATATATTTTAGTATGTTATAATTTACTTAGGATTTTCTATTTTATTATAAAAATATATAATGCTCAGTTTATTTTTAAAGGCCATAATGCTAAAAAAGAATTTTCATACTAAAAATTATTTCAGTATTAGAATTTATGGACTATTCATATTATAGAAAATTACAAACTAATAAATTAACAAATGCTTAGCTTTATTACTAAGAAAAAATCTTATTTAATATTAAATGTTTCAGAAATTTGTATAACTTTTGTTAAAAATTTTGTTAAAAATAGTCTTTTAGTAGATTATGTACTAAAAGAGGGCATAAAAGACAGATTTCATATAAGTAAGCATTGTTCACTTTATCTATTTGCAATTTCGTTGCAAATTGTGAATAATTTTCTGATTTATAAAGAAGAAGCTGAACACTTTTAAGTGTTAAACACTGTATATATGATGGTCAGGTATTTTGTTATAAAAAATCCTGTTACTGAAAATATATGGTTATTCTAAATTTTAAACTAAATCCTCTTTAATTGATGATTTAAACATATTCTTGTGAATTGAAGATTCTTTCTTTCATTGGGAAGTTATGTTACTTTCATATATGTAAATTTTATAGCAATATACACATTTTGCTGAATGGTGCGCATGTGTTAAATTTTCATCTGAAAGAAAAGATGTTTGTTAGATGTCATTTCAAATCACATTACAGCTCTTTTTATACTAGCCCTCAAGAAGTGCAAAAGGGACTATAAAACAACAAACTTATATTGAGGTGGCAACTGAGCAGTTTCTATTCTGCTCTTTTGCTCCATTATTTAGAAATTTGATTCATACCTTGTGGGGAAATATTTGTTGTTATTAAGAGTCCACACACTTATTTGTAAACTGTAGATTTTGGTGAGAAAGAGAGCGAGAGAAATTAGTTATTAAGTGCAAATACATATATATCATCAACTTATCAACTGGAATAAAATTATTTTGGCCAATTGCAAAATATATTAAATAATTGATGTCATTTGGTAAATGAAATAAATTTTCAATGGGAAAATAATATATGCATACATAATATTTTATTTAGTTATGAAGCTTACGATTAAACATATCTTCTGCCTAGAGCATCTTAGAATTTCAGAGGCAATCCTCGCTGATGATCTACAGATCATAGTTTTAGCACGGGTTTGACCAGGAGTGTTGAGCCAAGCTTCATACATCTTCCGTTTTTCCCAACTAAGAACATTGGTTTTTGCAGTCTTCAAATTGATCCCACAAAAAGGTTCTGAACAGATATGTTGTTATCCCATTCATCTCTAGTTGGAAAAACTATTTTAAATGTCCTTTCAAACATGTATGACTTTTCCATGATGTCCGAAGGCATCAGGAAAGTCGGATCTTGAATTTTCCTGGTAATACCCGTGTGCCCTTTCGCAACAGGTTGGTTGTACCATTAGTTTTGTAGCTTCATTCTGGCAGTGCTGCAGATGAAGATGTCTAAGGGGGTCAGATCCAACATAACTTCCAATGCTCTGGTTGGTTGGTAGATATGGCTCCTGTGATGCAGAGACAGGCCAGTCTTTGTAGACCTCCTAGTGTGTCAGTCGGTCTTCTGTTCCACCTTACGCCAACAGATCAACAGATGTGAGAATGAGCCTGACAATAGCTGTGTACATCCACAACATCAGTTTTGGATGTAGACCCCAATCTTTACCAAGCATTCGCCTGTAAATCATAATGCTTTTCTTTGCTTGGTTAATTTTATCATCAATGTGCTTATTCCAGGTGAGTTTTTGGTCTAAATAAATGCCCAAAAGCTTCACCTCTGAAGCCACATTGATTTCAACATCAAAAATTCTTGTTATGAAAAAACCCTTCCATTTCCTTTTGTGTGTAAAAGGTTTTTTTTTTTTTATCCTACGCCCGACCTTGGTTTTTCAACCATCAGTCTCTGTCGGGCAGCCCAATACAATCTTGAGGTGAATGAAAAGTCATCTTCTGCAGAATATTCTATCTGCGACGTCCGAAAGTCCAGGGCAAGTGAAAAGGTGGTCACCAGTCATATCCTCTAGTCCGCAAAAAGGGCAGATTGGAGAGTCCCTCAAACCCAAACGGTGAAGGTGTTTTTGCACGAAGCGACAGGAGTCAGTCGTTTAGTGAAAACAGAGGGCACCACGTGAAGGCGACTGACACCACCCCCCTACAAGGTAAAAGGTACAAGGTAGGTTTTCTAAGGATTAACCATCAGAATCCATGCGCCATTGACCTGCATAACTTAGAGCGTCCTGCATGAGATAACAAGTTATGTCGAAATCTTTGCGAAGGATAAGGTATGACAATGTCATCAGCATATCATTGTGTATAATAGCCCTTATCATTTAGATATTTTATAAGGTTATTTACAACTAGGTTCTAAAGTAATGGTGAGAGAACACCTCCTTGACGACAACAACCTCTTGTCTTTTTTACAAATGGTTCACCGAAGATGCTCATTTGTATACATCTATCCAAAATCAAGACATCAATCCAAGTACACAGGGTCTGATTAATCCCTGCCCCTCTAAATGCATTGAGGATGGATGGATGGGATGTGTTATCAAAGGCACCTTGGATGTTGAGGAAAGTTGCCAAGGCGATTTCTTTTTGATCCAGAGTGGTTTCAATGTTAAAAACTAGCTGATGTAAAGCAGTTTCAGTAGATTTGCCGTATTGATAGGCAAATTGAAGAGCATGCAAGGGACTGTTACTACCCAAGTAATCACGTATATGCCAATCAATGATTTTCTCCATAATTTTAAGAAAGAATGAAGAAAGAGTGATAGGTCTATTAGACTTGGCCTGGTCATAGGTGTCCTTGCCAGGTTTAGGAATGAAAACAATCCTGGTCTTCTGCCATATCTTTGGTATGTAACCCAGTGCTAAGCTGGCTCTGTAAATTCTAGTTAGCTCTGGTATGATAACCTCCTCTGCCTTCTGGATCACGATGGGCATAATTCCATCAGGCCCCGGGCTTTTTAGAGGTTAAAAGGCAGAGATTGCCCATTTAACAATATTGTAGTTAACGATATTTTTAGTGATGGTCCATTGATCGCTATTGACTCTTTGCAGAGAGGCAATGCAGTGCTCCCCTTCGTTGCTGTAAATATCTCTAGCTCCTGAAAAGTGGGTTTTGGTCATAATTTCTATAACTTCTTTCCCAGAAGCAGCAAAATTACCCTCCTCATCCTTTAAGGTGCCTACCAAGATAGGTTCATCCCTTTTGAGGAGTTTTTGGAGTCTAGCTCCTTCAGAGATAGAATCTATCATTTCACAGGACTTCCTCCAGGAGTTAATTTTGCTTTTCCTATCAAGTTTGTTATAATTAGTGAGGGCCGTTTTATAGTTTTCCCATTCACCATATTTTTTGGCTTTATTAAAAAGTTTCCTAACATTTGCCCTTTCGGCTACTAGAGAGTCATTCCACCAAGGACATTAGAGTTTTGCCCTCCTAGTGCGAATAGGGCGATTGTTATTAATTGTTAATCAATTGTTAAAACCTGGTGTTATGCGACCCGTGCCTAGGGTTATTTGGCACCGCGGTAATGGTGTCTTAATGGAGCCTCTAGTTGCCTGTCAAACTTCTTGAGTAATTTGCCTTGCCCAGTAACTCAGGCAATGCTTAGTGGTTTGTCATATTACCTGAGCTTATTAACTGTTATTTAATGGCTTAAAAGACAATAAAAATTACAAACCTTTCTGCATTTGCAGGTAAAACCTCTGAAGCAGACCTTGCTGAAAAAGACAAGGTAACCCAGAGGCAATCTAGTGAAGGTGCAGCAATAAAGCCTTCACAGGAGGTAGAAATGACCTCCAAACCATCTTCTTCTGGTGAGAGTCAGGAAGCCATCGCTAGCATGACTGACTTTCTGACCAGAATCAAGCTTAAAAAGAGACTTTCTGGTGCCCAAAAAGGAAGCTGGTAAAGGAACGCAAAATCGCTGAGGGTACTTGGGTTGAAAAACCCGAGGCAACCAAAGGTGAGAAGCGTCCGGCCAACCTGACGAACCAGGGCAAGGCTGGAAAGGCTGCCAAGAGAGAAGGACGTGCTGGATTTAATTACAGGGAGGCTCTCACGGCGATCAAGATGGCTGTGCTCATAGAGAGTCATCCGGAAAAACGGTTAACAGAGGAACAGGCCTTTGACCTTGAACTCTTGTTAACCAAGAAAATAGGAAGGAAGAGGATTTTGCCCCAACCTTCCTATCCTGTAAACTTGAGAATGGGGCACTTATTATCAACTGTGCAGATCTGGAGAGCTCAAAGTGGCTGGAACAGAATGTCAGTGACATAAGCCCTTGGCAGGAGCAAAAACTCTTGGTGTGTGAGGCAAGGAAATTTGTCAGAACCACCAAGATAATTGCAAAAGTGCCGAAAATCTAGTAAACTGGAGCCTAAAGAGCTCCTGAGAAAAATGGAGGTTTAGAACGGTGGGGTCACTCCAATGAAGTGGAACGTTCTTAACATTAAAAACGACCCATCTGGGTGGACCATCGTTCTTAGTGTCCTTGAACTGGATGCTGCCTCAATTGGTGTAAGGGGATATGAGTTTCATTTTGGACTTCACCAAGTGCAGGCTAAAGTTCTTGATAAAACTGCTCCTGCTGATGCCGTTTTGACTGCTGTGAGAGCTGTCCTCTAGTTAAATCCCCCAGGCTCTTCTCTCTTGGCAGCCTTTCCGGCCTTACTGTGGCCCGTCCTGTTGGTGGGACACTTCATGCCTTTGCTTGCCTTGGGTTTTTCAACTGAAGTCCCTTCGGCGATTTTGTGTTCCTTTATCAACTTCTTTTATTGGGCACCAGAAAGTCTCTTTTCAAGCTTGATTCTAGTCAGAGAGTCAGTCATGCTAGCGATAGCTTCCTGACTCTCACCAGAAGAAGATGGTTTGGAGGTTATTTCTCTTTCCTGTGAAAGATTCATTGCTGCCTCTTCACTAGATTGCCTCTGAGTTCCCTTATCTTCTTCAGCAAGGACTACTTCAGAGGCTTCACCTGCAAATGCAAAAAGTTTTGTTATTTTTATATATTGTCAGCCAAAGAATAACAATTAATTAGCTCAGGTAATATAATAGTCCACCCAGCATTGCCTGAGTTACTGGGCAACTCAAAAAAGCTCTAGAAATTCGCCAGGCAACTAGAGGCTCCGTTAAGACACCATTACCATGGTGCCAAATAACCCTAGGCACGGGTCGCATAACACCAGGGTTTACAGGAGCTGGCTTGCGGCGTCTGATTTTATATTCAAGGCCATCCTGTCATTCCTACAGGACGTTCGGCGATCCACCATCTGCCGACGCGCCTGGTAGGTGCTCGGGTCCCAGGCCCCTTTCTCACTCACTTACATACATAAATTCTTCAGAAAAGTTGAAATTAAAGAAGTTTTTGCCTAGTATAAACGTTTATTGAAATTTATTTTTCCAAAAATAGAAATATTCAACTTGTTCATTGTAAATATTTATTTTTACTTTTGCAGATACCAGATGTAAATTATGCTCTTATAAATATTCTTTGTTGCTGTTTCTTAAATTTAATATATTGTTTAATTTCAGAACCACTACTTCTTATATTTGTACATTCTGCAATTTTGTTAGCTAGAGTTTCAAACTGATTTGATTGGTAATTTTTTGTTTTATTATGAAGTTTTCTGTAATTTCTTCTGGAGCAGTTGTAAAAGTGTTTAAAAATATAATTTTCATTAGTGTTTGGTAACTGAGCTTCTAATTTAAATGTCAATATGTTCACTTGTTAAAATTAATTCATCGAAAATATTTTGCATACTTGATACTTAAATTTTTTATTTGTGGAAAATTTTCTTTTCACACTTTTAATAATTCTAATTAATTTTTTGAAATGAACAAAATCTGTTTATATCTAACTAGTTGTGCATTATATAGCTTCTTAAAATTAAGTAAATAACAAAACTATATATATGACTACTATACAGACTAGCTTCTTAAAAATAAGTAAATGGAAAAACTTAAAACTAAGTTAAATAATCTGGATACTTATTTTTAGTTTTAAAACAATTTTTTTGGCAAATGTCTAACTCTAGACTTTTCATAAATTGCACATACATGTACCATAGATTTCTTACCTCATTTGAGCACACAACTTGCACCAAATCAGATTTCCATTGGGTTGTTGTGGGAGATTTAATTTCCAGCCTTTTGTATCTAAAAGTTGTAAAATAGGAAATTAGTAAGTAAAGGTATAGTGAAAAGGAAGTTTAGTGAGTGTAGAAATAGTGAAATGGAAAGTAGTGAGTTAGGAAATAAGGGATAGGAAAGTAGAGAATAAGAAAATAGTGAATAGGAAAGCAATGAGAAAATAAGAAAATAGTGAACAGGAAAATAATGAGTAAGTGAGAAAATAATGAATAAGGAAAGTAGAAAGTGAATGTGTTGGCTTATTTCTTTAAAAAAAAAAGCAAATTTGTCTTCATTTTTTTATTATATTTGATTAATTTGCTTAGCTCCATACTGTAAAGGTTTACATGATGTAGGAATCAATAATTAATTATAAAAAATTAAGTTTTACAAACAAAGGTACTGATTCCTGTGATGTGTCTGAATTAAATTTTGTTTTAATGGATGGCAATATAGATGATGATTCATCAAAGGCATTTGCTTTTGATTTGTTTTATGTGTGAATATTTTACACTTCATTGATAAATTAAAAATATATATATGCTTTATAAATTTTCAAATTTAGTCTGAGAATTAAGTAAAGAAAGAAATTTGAATCAAAATATATTGGTATTGATTGATCAGAAAAAAATTTTTTTTTTAATTTATTCTTCTGTTCAATAGATTGATAAATGTAATATTCAAAATTAATGATCAATTGAATAATTAATAAAAATTCTCATTTTCTGAAGATTATTACAAGATTTTTCATAAACTAATTTACCTAAAATTGTATTAATTTCGATAGATTTTAGATTTTACTTATAGAAAAATAAGATATAAATTTTAATGAAAATTATTATAGATTATAGAAAATACAAAAATATATCACTAAAAATAAAAGAAGCATGAAAAAAAACTTTATATATATTACTTATACTTGTATAAAATATGTGTATGTTTAACTCTAGTATAGTAAAAATAAATGCATCACATGCTTTTTCATGCATACTAAAATATTTTCAATAGTTATAAGTAAGATTAGAAATTTATTACATTAATGTCAAACTTAAATGAAACAAAGTGATATTTAGAGATTCTGTCAGTCTTTTACGACATATTTGTTTAAGTGTTTTAAATTTCTTACCTGGCATAAATTTATATGGTGATACATATACACTTGTTAAATGCTGTCCAAGTTTAATAATCTCGTATAGGAGAAATATTAATTTCCTATAGGAGAGATAAAAAATTTCAACATGTATAAGCACAATGAATATAATTAGTATCATAATCATGAAAACCCCCATGTATTCCTAGTTCTAAAATCGTGTTTCTTCACTAACCAAACTACATAATCTTATCAGAACTAATATTAAGATCAAAAGAAATTCTATGTGAAACAATATGAAGAATAATAATGTCCTAATACAAATATTCAAGGATTAAAAGTGTGAAATCAATCTCCATTCTTTATTTTATTCTGTATTATCTGCAACATTGAAATGTAGAATTATTTATTTCTCCTAGTAAATGATTTCAGAATATTTTTATATTATAAATAAATATGCCAGATTAGAATTTTTCAAAGGTTCAAATATATTCTGAACCCAAAATATCAAATGAGCTTACTATTAAAATCAAATAAAAAAAATTTCTAATATTTTAAAAATTCTTTCATGAAACAAAGATTTATGATAATGGAAATGATAAACTAAAAAATATCTATATGTAGGTTGTAATATTAAAAATAATCTTGAAAATTATATAAAAGGAATTATGTATGTATATTATAAATGAAAAACACAAAGCTCTGTAAATGTGAAAAATGAAAATTTTTCAATAATTGTTAAAAGATTTAAAAAAATGATAAATTTTCTAGCAAAGATTTCATTTAACATTTTATTAACATTTCCAAATCATGCGTATGAAAAAAGTTGGTTTTTTACCTATAAATATAGCAATTATATTAAACCCATCCACTTTTATGCAAAAATTATGGCAGGCTTTGAGGGGAATTTAGCTTCAAAAGATAAATATTCTTCATGGTGAAACCTTCAATATTAGAGTGAGTAGAGAATGATTGTCTTCTTGTGGGGGGTAAGAAATTCCTCTTCTTGTGTTGTCCAAAAAATATCTGCCAGAAAGATGCTAGGATCAAAAAATTAATATGCCATATAGTAAATACATAAAAAATCCTGTGTTTGAAAAATGCCAATAGTATAAGTAAACAAATAAGGAGGTTTTATTTTATTTCATTATAAAGTAGTTAAATTAACTGATTAATATTGTGTCTTCTCAGGATTATATCATGTTTCAAGCAAGTAAACATGGAGTAAGTACTGTACCACTCCATTGTCATCCAATGACTAACTATGGATTTTGTAAATAATGTCAAATTATACTTTTATAACCAGTCAAGCATAAAACATCTCTTTTTACTATTTAATAAAAAGTTATTCCTTTATGACTTGTCTTTTTTTTACCGCTTTTTCTTTTTTTTTCTCTTTGCGTTCGTCATACGACAACAACAATAAAAAGTTATGCTTTATACTTTGTTTTTTTACTTGCATAAACTTCCTTCCTGCATGCATTTCATTGTAAATTTTATTATGTTTACTTAATAAATATTTAACATAATTTGTAAGTTAATATAAATGATGTAATATATATGTGTAAGAATACAATGAGTTTAAATGATTGATAGCGAAGCAATAATAAAAGAACAACCTGGTTAAAAAACTAATTTTTTTTTTGTAACTCAAAGTTTCTGAAAATGTAGATTTTAGGTATTGCTAATTAACAGGCAATTAAATAAGCTATTCTTAGTGACAATTTAAATTTGAAAAAAGAATATGTACTTTTAATGATTCATTTTAAAAATGACTAATAGATTTTTTATTATATAATATGCATCCAGTTGCATTAAGTGTAATTTTTATTTCTTTGCCTTTTTTATACTTAACCAAATGATTTGTGGTCTGATCTTCCGTTTAGCAGCTCACTGATTAAATTTCTACTTAAAATGTGAATATTCTTAGTGGTTTGAAACTGTAGATCCCAATCCAATTAGTCCTCATTTGCAAAAAAATGATGGTAAAATGTCAACCAAACCTGCAACTGAACTTTTATATCAGGTTAGTCCAGAGGTTCATGCACATTTTTGGGGAATTTTTTAGTAGTATAAATTAAACACAATTTAATATTTAAATCATTTGATGTATACTCTGATACTGTCTACAAGCTCTCCTCTCTTATAGATAGCTCCTTAATTTCATTGTTTTGGAAAAATTCTGATTTTGGTGCAAAAAACTTGATAGTCAATTTTGTTTTTGTTAAATTCTTTAGAATTTAACTTTTTCCTTAGACAGAAATTTTGTAAGGCATGAAAAAAGTGAAAAGCATTTAAGGCAGTATCAGGAGAGTAAGAATGATGCTAGAAAAACTGCCAATTAAATTAACTAATTTTTTGTACTATTGTTCAAGCCATATGTGATCAAGTTTTATGATCAAGCAACACTTTCTTGATATTCACCAAATACAAGCATTTTTTTTATTTTTTACTATCAATTCTAAGTCAGTCTGCAGGTGTTTACAGTGATCTTATATCATAAATATATTTGATCTTAAATCATTTGATCAAAACTCTAATAAAATTTGACATTTACTTGTCATTCTGCAATCTTCTGTTCTATATGATTAGAAATTGGCTGTGTCTTATTGTCTAAAATTGATTTTGAACCAGGCAAGCTTATGATTAAGAGCCTGTCAAGGGGCTTGATGGGAAAGAGACAAATTGAACAAATATTTCAACGATGAATAAATGCTGATCTTTGGTCAGTCAAGTGCAGCTGTTATTAAACTTTTGAAATAAACTATATATAAACATTTTAATTACGTGGCTATAGAAAATATCAGAAAATAAAAGTACAAAAAAGTATGCAAATTGTCAAGAAAAGTTGGTTGAAAATTATGAATTTATTGATAATAATGGAAAAAATTATTACCTTTAATTTATCTGTTACTATTAAAAATTACAAAAAATTTTATTTATAAGAAGAGAATATGAAACAAATTTTTATCACTTTTTCAAAATTTTTAAATAATTATATCTTTTCATCACTATAGCCCCTCGGGGGGTTTACTTTCTTTAGGTAAGCACGGGTGTCCCAATCCTGAGGACCCCAGTGATCTGTCCTCTTCTTTCTTTTCCTCTCTCCTCTACTCTTCTACATTTTCTTTTTCTCCCTCGTTGTGGTTGCCTCGCAAGAGGTTGAGAGCTACCCTTGGGTAGCTTTCACCGCTCTGTTGCATTAGCTCCTCTTGGGGACTAAATCACCCACATGTTTGCCGTGTGTGGAGACCCATGTCCCTGGAAAAGAGGGTCTTAGTAATTGAAGCCCCCAGAGATCAACTCATTACTTTGGTCTCTGTTTCAAGTAAACGGGAGGTGTGTTGTGGCCCTCAGCACATCAATCGGCATTATGGATCTTGCGATTGGTACATCTACTGGATGACTCGTTAAGGGTGGAAGCCACCTCAGGGATTTACTGTGAGCGTATAGGAACTGGCTAGCACTGGTGCAGCTGGTCTGCATCCCCTTGTTGGGCTCGGTGGTGCGGTCAGGTCCTGAAATTTTAAATAATTATTATGGAAAATAAAAACAAATCTTTTCTCCCACTGGAGCAATATTTATATATAAAAACCATTAAATTTTTTTTGGTAAAGAGAAAGCAAGGCACTTTTGCTTCTGTGTCTCCTTTTCTTATTTCAAAGGGTTGCCGAGCTGGCAGCCGAATGGTTAGCGCTCTTGCCTTCGGTTCAACAGTTCGTGGGTTTGAATCCCACCTTGGGCATGGATGTTTGTAGTGGTTCGGAATCCACTTTAAACCGTAAGTCCCAGTCTAGTTAGCCCTCGTGTGCAAAAAATGACCGTTGAGCGACACAAACCAAACCAAACCTTATTTCAAAGGGGATATCGAACTTTGTTGAGGACGTGAAAAAAATACAGAAAATGCGCTCTGGTGACCTTCTAGTAGAAGTTGCATCAGAAAAACCAGCTGTGATAATTGAAAATATAAAGTTATTACTGAGAATATAGAAGCTAGTGTGTCGCCTCATTGAAGTTTAAATTTTTGTCGTTTCATCCAGTGTTGTATCATCCAGTGATTTACTTAACACACCTACGGATGAGATTCTGGACAACCTGCTGAATCAGATGGTCTGTGGTGTGGAACGCATCACAATCAGAAGAGATGGGAAGTATATTGAAGCTAAACATCTCATTCTTACTTTTGGACCCCAGACCTTCCACAGCAAAGGCAAACTCACCTGTGCTCTTTGTGCGGTGATAGGCTATGATAGTTCAAACTGCACTGTGAAGGAGAAGTGTTTTAACTGTCATGGTGACCAACCCTCCTACTCTCAAAGTTGTCTGCAATGGCTACTGGAGAAGATTAAAATACACAACACAATTAAAATGAAAAATACTCATATCCTGAGACTGGATGTATAGTTACTTCTCACACTCCAAAAGCTAAAGTCAGCTATGCAACTGCCGTTAGAAAGGGATATAAATCCATTAGCACACAAACAGATGCATTTTCACTTCCCCCTGTAAGATTACCCCAACTACTATGCAAAGATTAAAATCATCTGAAATCAAAAGTAAAGCTCCTTCGGCAAAAACAAAAGGCATGAAGGTTTTTAAACTTAGATCTGTAAAGGAGGGCTTTACACCCTCCCTATCCACCCGAAATGCCATGATCCTGGAGGATGAAACAGTCTCTCTACATTCCTCGGATGACAATCTATCGATCAAGGAGTTGTCAGATGATATGCCTTCCAGCTCAGGGAAAGGAGCTTTTCAAATTAAATAATAACTTTCTTTGTTTCTTGGAACTGCCATGGTTTGTGTTCAATCATGATGAGATCAAGTCCATAATTTCTAAGTACAATTCTGCATGTGTTGCACTTCAGGACAGGAATGCAACAAATTTTCCATGCAAGGTTTTAAAAGCTTTAGAAAGGACCATGGTGACGATGGTGCAGTGTCTGGAGGTGTTTGTCCACTAATATCAAATAATTTTTTCAGCATTGCCCAAACTTTGAATACTGCACTACAGGCTGTAGCTATTCGAATTCATACAGTATGTTTATTGACAGTCTGTAGTTTGTATTTGCCACTACATGATATCATCTACTAAGAGGAACTCGATGCATTAATAGATCAGCTGCCAACACCATTTCTGCTGTTAGGTGACTTTAACGGCCATAATTCTTTGTGGGGAAGTGATGATACAAATTCTCGTGGTTGGGAGATAGAGCGGTTTATTTCAGATAAGTCTGTCTGCTTAATACCAATGAGAAGACATACTTCTATTTACCCACAGGAACATTTCATTCTCTCGGTCGGGCCATTTGTTCTCCATCTCATCTGCCATTGTTAAATTTAAATGTAGGAAATGATCTACACAATTGCGATTATTTTCCTCTCACCATCTCCCAGACTGGAGGTAATAGTGTTGGACAACCTTTACCTACTTACGTGTACAGCCGGGCAGATTGGACTTTATTTACACAATTGGCAGTTGTTGATGATAAAATGGCTTCAACCAAAGACATTGATGATGCCGTTTGTAAAGTCACTGAAACTATTATCCATGCAGCTGATGTCTCAATACCTAAGAGTTACCCTATACGACACAGGTGTTGCTAACCTTGGTGGAACAAAGAATACCAAGAAACATTTAAAAAACAAAGGAAGTTATGGGGATTATTCAGGAGATACCCCAGTTATGGAGAATCATATCGCCTTTATGAAAGCAAAGGCTCTAGCTCAAAGAGCTTGTTGTCAAAGTCAGAAGGAATCTTGGTCTTGCTATGTATTTTCAATAACTTCTTCCACATCCATTAAGTAGTTGTGGAGAAAAGTGAAAGTAGCCAGGAATTTATAAGGACTTTTCAACTCCTATTTTGAAAACCGGAGCTGCTGTATACTCTTATCCTGAAGACATTACTAATACCCTTGGTGAAACCTTTGCTAGAATTTCAAGCAATGATTCATATAGTCCTTTGTTTTTAAGGACTAAGAGTGGCGCTGAGCAAACACCAATTTGTTTCAATCAGGGTGAAGCTTTGTCTTACAACTGTAAATTTAGGATGTTGGAATTGAAGAGAGCATTAAAGCAGGCCCATGATACTAGTCCAGGACCTGATGGAATCAGCTATCAAATGCTTCAAAATTTAAGTCCAGACTCTCTATCAAACTTATTATTTTTGTTCAATAGGATTTGGACTGAAAACAAATTTCCATTACTTTGGAATGAAGCAATAGTGATTCCAGTCTTTAAGACTGATAAGGATCCTTCTGTTCCTTCACATTATGTTTCTCAACTATGTTTGACTGTATTTCTGCCAATTATTATTGGAGATGCACTATTGTTCTTGTACATGTAGAAAACATTCTAAAGGACCACCTGGTGTCAGCAGTGTCTGCGACAATGTCTTTAACCAATGCTCTGACAGGTTGCTTGTGTAAGACTCTGAAACATATGGTCAATGCCCGTCTCATATATGTCTTAGAAAAAAATAACTGTATTCCAATCAATCAGAGTGGCTTTCGTAAAGGAAGATCCACTCTTGATAATATCATCTGGTTTCCATTTTCTTTGACATCGAGAAGGCATAGAACTGTACATGGTGATATAGAATTCTCTATTCTTTAGATGATTTTAGCTTTAGGTTTAATCTTCCAATATTCCTAAAAAAATTTTATGCTCCTGTGTTTTTAACGTTTGTATTGGAATAATTTTATCCAATACTTTTATACACAATCCGAGGATCTACCCCAAGGCTTTATTTTAAGTGTCACTTGTAACCTTTTCATTAGTAGCATCCTTTATCAGTTATCATCTTCAGTAAATGGTACTTTATATGTTGATGACCTGTAAATATGTCAGGGATCAAATATGCGGTTAATTGAGAGAACTGCAAACAGCAGTTAATAAACTTGCTGCATGGTGTGTTGAGAATGGCCATACCTAATTACCAAGCTAGAGTAAATGTGTCCACTTCTGTAGAATGACTAGCCTTCATAATGATCCAATGATTTATATCAATAAGACTCCAATACAAGTAGCCAATAAAATAATATTTCTGGGAATTATCTTTGACCAAAAATTAACCTTTCTTCCGCATGATTTGTATATGCGGAAGAAGTGTGTGCGATCGCTTAATATTATCAAAGTGTTATCAAATACATCTTGGGGTGCAGATCGCACATCACTCCTTGGAACTTATCAGTCATTGATTTTATTCCAAATTGATGACAGATGTGTTGTTTATGCATCAGCTCGATTTTCTGTTTTACAAAGATTGGACACTGTTCATCCCTTTGTTTTGAGGATATATTCAGAAGCATTCCGCACATCACCCGTCCAGAGTCTATACGTGATATATCATCACCTACCATTAGACCTGAGATGAATGCAGCAGTCTATTACTACGCAAAGATTATGTCGACTCCTCATCATCTGTTACATTCCATGGTTCCTAATGCATCCCATAATAGAGATTTTGCTCATCTGCCTTGGTATGACCCAACAAATACTTTCATTAATACTTTTGCTCCGTATCGAAAATCAGACACAACACCTATTGTTTTTCAACAGCTGTATTCTTCTCATCACTGTCAGTATGATTCATACACACACCTGTATTCTACAGGTGGTTCCAAAACAGCAGGACATGTTGGCAGTGTTTTTATTAATAATTCAACTTTTAGTTACAGCCTACATTCGTCCTGCTCCATCTTTACTGCTGCAGCAACAGCTATTTATTATGCGCTTCAGCATGTGAATACAGATGATCACTGTCCATTTTGTGTGTATATTAACAGCATGAGTATTTTTGAAGTTTTGAGGAACAATAGTTTTACATGTCATCCTGTTGTCTAAAATTTTCAGAGCATTGGACTCCCTTGCTGGCAAGGGATATGAAATAGTATTTTGTTGGATACCAAGCCATGTAGGTTTTGATGGAAACAAGAGAGGGGATGCAGCTGCAAAGGCTACAGCAAATGTAGTTTTATCATCAATTCCACTCTCAGATGTGAGAAAAGGTATGAAAAGTTTTATGTAAGGTCTTTGGTGGGAATCGTGGAATTTGCAGGTCGGCAACAAATTGCATGCTATTTTCTCATCCCTCACTTCATTAACAGTTTTACCGTTACAAAGTGCTAATGTTAGATTGACTCGCCTTTGTATCAGACACTTATGTTTCACACAGACATTTGTTCTTGAGCGAATTAAATCCTTGGTGTGAGGCGTGTGATGAACTACTCACTTTATTTCATATTTTAATCTCATACCCGGTTTTTAACATTTACCATTTTAAATTCCTCAAAACAGACCTTTTTTTAAACTATGTTTGATTTAGTGCAATAGACCTATGGTTGCTGTGCTAGGTTCTTTTGGAACCACCCTATCTTAAATCTAAACTATGTTTGATTTGCTAGAGGAGTAACCACCAAAATCTATTTGCTTATTTAAGAGCAATAGGTTTTTTATATTTTATTTAAATTATAAAAATTTTGAAGTTTTATGTATACAAAATATATTTATATAGATTTTAATATTAATATGTACACTTATTTTTGCTTTTTAAAATTTTAATGTTATTTGGGTTTTTCAAAAATGAAATATATATGTATATAAGTAAAAAAGAAAATTCTTCTGTTGTAGTATGTCCAATTTTGGACTGCACCTTAAGAACCAACCCACCAATCATGATTAAGAGTCCAACTGATGAACCCTGGAATTGAAGATCAAAATATTGACCATTCAATTATGAGCTGTGTTTAAAAATTAAGGCAAAAATAATGGAAAATTTTGAAATGAGGTAGACTTATAAATTGATTAATTTAAAAATATGAATTTATATTAGGAATTTACAAGTTTTATGTTTTCATTTTATTAAAGTCCTGCCATATGTTGCATGTCTACTAAAATGGTGGAAATATCCTATAATGTATCCAGGAACAGATATGATGTTTTGCATAACATTTAAATAATTGTGTGTACTTTCCTTCTAATTTTTTTTTTTAAATTTTCATTTCGCTCATGTGAAGAACTATTTAATTAGATTTAATTGAATGTGATATGAGTTCTGTCAGGTATATGAGTTTCACTCCAACATACCTTTTTATATTAGACTATTGCCTTTTTGAGCCAATATGAATAAAAAAAGTTAGAGATATTTATATATTCTTGTTGAATGTTATCTGTTACTTTTTATTGTTTTGATACAATTTTTATTAGTATTATATTTTTATTTGAATAAATTTTATGTTTTAATTGCAAAAAAATATTGAGTTTGTTTTCACTTAAATATTTTATCAAGTTTTGTTAATTATTCTATGTATGAATGAATGTGGTAAATCAAATTCATATTTATGTATTTTGTAGCTAAGCGATATGCGCCACTGTTAGACACCCATGGGTAAAAACTATTTTGAAATGGTTTCTACCTATATACGAGGGTCACTCTGAAATTTTTGAGATACAACTAGGTTTTTAAAGTTATACTTACAAAATTTTAGGTGTGTTCAAAGTAGTCTCCTCCAGCATCAATGCACATTTGTAGACGAATTTTCCACAGATTAAGTGCCTCAAGTCATTCATTTCTTCAAATAGATGAAAAAAATGCATTTATAGCCACATCAATCTCTTCTTCTGAATATTTACAACGTCCAGGTAAGTTCTTTTTTAGATTAAAGAATAACCAAAAGTCGCACATAGCTAGATCAGGTGAATACTGCGGATGTTCGATCACTTTAATTTGTTTTTGTTTAAGAAACTCAATGTATGTGAAGATGCATTGTCATGGTGAAGCATTAGTCCCCTAACATTCAGTTCTTGTAGAATTTCATGAAGACATTTAGTGGTATACCAGTTTGCTGTTACTGTCTTTTGTCCTTCCAACTTGATGGCTTTGACCAATCCCGTATTTCTGAAGAAAACGGCATACATCATTTTTTTCAGTGCGCATTGTTTTTTCACCATTGTCGGCGTGGGATCATCTTCAAAGACCCATACTTTGCTGTCTTGACGTGTTGGAACATCAAAAAACGGTATGTACGTTTCATCACCTGTTACAATTTTAGAAATGATGCAATGGCCACCATCATTCAGCATATTAAGAGTTTCTTTACTGATTCTGACACGCTTCTCTTTTTGATGCTTAGTTAGATTATGGGGAACTCAACAGCAAACTACTTTTTTCATATGTAATTCTTCATGAATGATTTTGTGTATGGCTTCAGATCCAATGTTAAGTTCCTTCTGTATCATTTGATAGGTACAGCGATTATCATCCATTAACATTTTTCGTATGGCAGACACATTATCCGGGATTACTGCTGACGACGGTCTTCCTGTGTGTTCTTCATCCTGAAGAAAATTGCAACCTCTTCTAAATTCTCTAAACCATCTGAATACAGTAGCACGAGCTGGAGATTCAACACCAAATGCTAATTGCAACCATTGAACGCATTCTTCTTGATTTAATCCTGCTTTGAAATCGTAGAAAATCATAGCGCCAAAATGTTCTCGCGTCAACTCCATTTTCTCTACTGTTTAAAATTTATTCCACGCTAAACAAGTTGAAGTAAGTCAGTAAAAAATCGTCTTCTGTGTTAAAATACTTTGTACTTTAAAATTAAACCGTTATTTTTATTTTGTAAATTCTCGTCTGCGCATATCTAAAAATTTCAGAGTAACCCTCGTATATATATATATCATTTTACCAAGCGTAATTACTAAAATATAAATACCAAGCAAAAATGTTTTGGAATGCTTGTTTATGTATCTCTGTGTGTAAATGAGACCATGTTCTTTTGTATACAAGATTTAAAAAATGTAGTAATTTAGCTTGTATATTTTTTAAAGTTACCATTACACATTTTTAATGTTCTTCTGTTGATTAATATGTCTCATGTATTTTATATTCCAGGTAAATGAACTAATTGAAAAAGCTTCCAATGCTGAGGTTAGTTCTTCAGTTTTAATGATTTTTTGTAAAAAATTTATTTATGCTTTGTAAAAATGAAAATTTTTAATTCTAAATATGTTTCAAACTCTAAATCATATTATTAACTATTAAAATTACTACACTAAGGAAGCCTCACTCTACATTCATCAAACTTACATGACAGGAAGAAGATGCTGTAATATGCTAGTGATAGCTTTTCAATACCTTCATTTAAAATAGGGCATGTTGATGGTACTTAAAATTTGTTTTAATGAAGAAATTGCTCAGCAGGTTTCTCATACACAAATTGCATTTGAATGTTATTGCTTTATGAAAACTTGTATGGATGTCGCATGTAAAAAGGAAAAATGCTTACCAGCATGTTTCAGATTTTGGTGGAGGTTGAATTAAAGTTTATGCTAATAATTATAGTTTATTGTAATGTAATATTGCTGTTTATGCCCATCAAGATTTCATGATTGCTTGCAGAATGGTCATGTAAAACACTACAGGATTTCAACCCACTTTAATGACAACAGAGAAGACATGTTTCTCACATAGTCTTTTAATGAATCATACAGCCAAACCATGAGCACTGAGTGAAGAAATGGGTTCATTTGGAAGACTATAAGTGTCTTGCAAACATACTAGACTATTGCAAACAACTATGATTGTATCAGCATAGACTGTCAGGTTAGTGACATGCCTTCATTATCTTTGACTTTTATAGTTACTATATATTTAGATCACTAATTGAGCAATATAAGGCTAACTAATAATTTAATTAATGACACATAATTATACAAATAAAGTCAGGAAGATCTGATCAGCGTGCAATGTGCACACTGGCAAGAGTCCAACTGGTTCTTTTCTGCCAGTCCTAAAGTACAGGCTGGCAAAAGCTCAAATTGGTGAGCAGGTGTTACCCCCTGTGGATAGTAATAAGAATTCATCACACACTGTATCACAAACAGGAGTATTCAGGGGTGTAACTAACAACAAATCTGGATGAAGGAATGTCATGATGTTGCATTTTCAGGTGAATCCCTGCTCGGTTTACAACATGATTCATATTTGGTGGCATTGTGGTGTGGATTCACATTGCCGGCATGCATTTGTTATATTGGTCCATGACCTAGATGATGGTATAGGGTCCATTGGATACAAACCTTGATCACTTTTTATTCTTAATGAGTGCTCTTTGAACAGTAGATGTTACATTTGTATTGTGCTAAGACCTGTGACTATTCTTTTTTCTAACTGTGCAAAATGCTGTTTTATCTCGTAATGCTGGACGATATGCTGTCAGCATTGTGCAGACTTTTGATATAGTAAAAGTTTGACTACTGCTCTAGGTAGCACATTCTTCTAATTTCACTAGTGGAAAATCTCTAGTCACTGGTTTTTGAGAGATTTTGACATCTGCATAAATCTGTTACTAAAATTAAGGATGACATCATTGAAGTTGCATAAGGAGCTATGCATATGTATGCAATCCAATATGTTTAACTAATATCCAAACATATGAGTGTTATTATTGCAGCCAAAAGTGGTTGTTCTGATTACACAGGATCTTTGGTTTGGTTTGGTTTGGTAAATATCATTTTGTTATTTGCATTTCTTTTTAGTATAGAAATTTTATTGACTACTAGTATAGTTTCATCAGTTCTGAAGGATTTTTATTATGTTCAAGAAAAATTATTGAAATTTTTTAGTCACAATCATTTGATAAATATCAATGTCATTTTATATTTTTTAAATTTTACCAGTAAATTTTATGTGTATATTTTAATGTTTTACTTCTGCTCAGAATTTGGTTTGATCTATTTAAATGTAGAAGAAAATCTATCTTCATTTTCTTTGCCTTATAATGTGCAAGTGAACTAATTCTAAGCATTTAAAATGTAAACTCTTGATACTTTTACTTTTCTCTCCTTACCTTTTGTTTTATAAAACTTTGTTTTGAGATTTGTCAAAACAATCCCTTGTCAGTAATCAGTTTATTGAACATATAACTGCAAATCTTTGTTTTAAAAATGTCAAATTTTTAGACTGTGTGGATAAATAAACATAATTTAATCATATTTTTAGAAACTTATTTTTTTAACTCTAATATTTTTTACCTACTTAATTGATTAATTTTGTTTCACAACTTATTACATTAATTTGTATTTCATTAACATCAATTAGTATTGCAATCCTTAAATATTTAACTTATGTAAAAATGTTAGTTGATAATGAATTTTTGATTAAAATTACAAAAAAATAATAAATATAATTTTTCAACAGTTAAAAGCTAATTATTACATCAAGTTGAATGAATGTAAATGCTAATTCTGCAGTTATCAAAATATAATACATTTATTTACAACTAATTATTATATGATGATTATTATACGAAATTGCCTATTGCTTATGTGAATTACATAAAAAGTATAACATGCTTTTAATTAATAAAACATCATTATTGAATTGTATATTTTTAAGGGATTTAGAGTTTAAGAAAATGTCAGTTTTATTCTAGTAAAGCCTTTATTTTTATTTGAAAGTACCTCAGTTTGTAATTGAGATCATATTTTAAATCTCTGATTTATTTACTGTCAGAGAAATAACACTATTATAATCATTAACAAGTTCATCCTGTTAATCAACATCAAAATAAAATTAAAATTATTTAGATAAAAACATATTGAGAAATTTAATTAGTTTGAAATATTGAAAATTCTAAAATGATGCTTGTTATATATTTTAATTATTTAATGCAAGTAATTCCTGAATTCCTTCATCTATTAGAAAAATGAATGTTAGGAAACATTACATTAATTCAAAGAACAAATTCACTTATATTTTGTTGTGAGAGCTGCATACTGGAAATAGATATTTTATCATATTAGCCAGCAGTGAATTGAAGTAAAGTTCAAAATTTCTGTTTGATTCAAAACAAAACAAATTAAAATGCAGGTTCTGTGTTTTATACAAAAATATATTACATTTTCTTTTTTGCTCATGAAAGATATCAAATGTTGGCAAAATAATATTTTAACTATTGAATGCAATGTCACATTAATTATTTATATCAATAAATATTTTAAGTTGTCTCATTTTTTATGTTAATAAAAGTAACAAATTATTCTGCATATGAAAATGTCACATAATGTGAATGTATGAAATAACTAAAATATTATAGCAGTGGAAACTCAAAACAATAAGTTCATGGTATTTATGCTCACTATTTAACAGTAACATGAAATATTTTTGCTTTTGTCAACATTAATTCAATTTTAATATAAACTTTAACAGTGTATTTAAGTATATTCAAGGTTTGATGCGATATTAAAAGTGTTCAACAATTATTAATTAAATTGAATTAAAGAGTTGCAAACATTTTGTTAAATAAAAACAACTATAAGTAGAAATGCAAGATGAAAAATTCACTTCTGAGTTTTATAATGTTAACGTGCAAATCACTTTAGTTCACTTCATGGAAACTCATATCATTGCAATTTCAATTAAAATATTATTTGGTTAGTTAGCAAAGTAGTCATCACATATTCCCCTCCCAATGACAAGAGCATCTTTCTGGAAAATATACCTGATGACTAGAACATGTCTGCACACCTGTGTAGGTCTTGCAATAGTGAAGTTGCATTTTCTGGAAGAGAATCTGGTTTGGCCGATGAGGTATGTTCAAGTTCTTTTAAAGATTTAGATGGAACAAGTGATATAGTTTGCTTTTGTTCTACGTATGCTGGTTTTACCCTGTCAATTGAAACAGGTGCAGTTTTACCATTTATGTTAAGGTGGAAAACCTTCTCTATTCTACTGACAACTAGGAAGGATCCCTCATACGGTGGCTGAGCGTATGTCTCACCATGTCACAGCGATTAAACACATAAGTAGTTGTAACAAAATCCCGGTGTATAAATGCCTTCATGTCGCCATATCGCTTGGGTGGTAGAGATAGAAGTGCTTGCATATACCCTCATAATTTATTCACAAATTCATGTAGCTCAACAGATTGCTTAGTTGGAACTAAGAACTCTCCAAGCAAATGGATTGTCATGTACACAATCACCTTACCACCAACATTCAGCCTCTTGTAGAAAAACTTGCTTTCGAAATACAAGTGATAGTGTGTATTGTTTTTATCATAAACATTTTAGTGAAACTGCAAGAAAATGTAAGCAGCATTGCACCTATAAGGCAAAATAAAATTTCAGCTTCTGTCATAGCTGGGATGACAGTTGCTCCAAAAAACCCGAATCGTTTACTTATGACAGAAAAACTGGTCAGAAGTTTCTAATTGATTCCAGGAGTGAAATTTCAGTTTTACCATTTTCTAAAAGAAAAGAGAAATGCACATGTGAATTTTTCCTTGTTTGCAGTCAACAACACTAAAATCCCTGCTTATAGATTTTCAAATCTACAGCTAGATTGAGGTCCTTGAAAACCATTTCCATGGAGATTTGTAATTGCTGATGTGACTTCTCTTCTGTTATAGTTGCAAAATTTTTGTAAAATTTAATCTCCTGGTTGATCTGAAACATAAGCGTCTCATTAATCTAGAGACTTCATTATTTACCAATGATCTCGCATAAATCAACTGTCGAGCTGGCAGCCGAATGGTTAGCGCTCTTGCCTTCGGTTCAACAGTTCGTGGGTTCGAATCCCACCTTGGGCATGGATGTTTGTAGTGGTTCGGAATCCACTTTAAACCATAGGTCCCGGTCTAATTAGCCCTCCTGTGCAAAAAATGACCGTTGAGCGATAATCAAATCAAATCAAATCAATCGCATAAATCAACAATCTGTTGTGACTGTTTCTGCTGATTTAGATTATGAATCCTTGTTATCTGAATTCCCAGATGTTACTAATCCTACTCTGATTAAGCATACTGTTTCTCATGACATAGTATATCATATTTTAACTCCTAGTCCTCCTGTAACTGCTAAACACAGATGACTTCATTCAAGACTACACGAGGCAGTGGAAGTGGAATTTGAATTTCTTCTTTCCCAAGGGATAATCCATCCATCCAAAAGCCTAACAAGCTCACAACTACATGTTCCTAAACAAAATTCTACAGTTTGTCCAGTTGGAGGTTATCGCAGACTCAACTCGGTTACAGAATTTGTTAGTTACCCTATTCCTTATTTACAGGATTTTGCTCATGCTCTTCATTGTAAATCTTTTTTTTTTTTTTTTTTTCAAAAATAAATATTTTTAAAGTCATCATATTCCAATTGCTAAGTCTAATATTCCTAAAACAGCAGTGACAACACCATGAGGTCTTTTTGAATCCATCCATTTGTTTTTTGTATTGGTGAATACTCTTTAAACCTTTATGCAGTTTATGCACAAGGCATTAAGAGGTTAACCATTTTACTATGTCTGTTTGGATGAAATGTTTGTGAAATGATGTCACAGAACACAAAGAGCACTTGTGTGCTATATTTAAGCACCTCAGTGCTCTTGTACGGGACAATTCGGCTACTTGATGACAAAGAGAATCCATTGTACATGAAGTTGGAGATGTGTTGACGATTTCTTTATCTTTTGTTGTTCTGAGTCCTCAAACGCGGATATCACGACCAGACAAATTTTTGTATTTTTCTACAGGAGGTGGTGTCACAACATCACCCAAAACAAATCCAAGAACTTTGTAGGCTACAAGTGCTGAATATTTTGTCTCAACACTTGTCATACCACTAAAATTGAATGTGTTATAACATCAACCTATCCATAGGCACACATTAGAGTTCCAGAAAGGTGGTAGTTGTAACGTAACACACATACAGCCTGAGTGGTGTTTCATTATCTTTCACCATTATTCGGATTGTTGAAGAAAGCAAATACAACAAACAGATGGTCACATTCGAGAAATCAGCAATCTTCAGACTGTTGTCTGAGTTTGCATACTTTGGGAAAATTTATAACTATGTAAAATATAAGTGCATAATTTAGTACTTCCTAGGCAAAAACGTGTCTGTGAGTCACCAGTAGAAGTGGTGTTGTAAGTATTCAACAATCACATTAATTAAAGTGAATTAAAGTAGCAAAGATTTTATTAAATACTAAACAACAATAAGTAGAAACATGATATGAACAGTTCACTGCTGAGTTTTATAATGCTTTAATGCAAATCATTTTAGTTCACTTCATGGAAGTTCAGATCATAGCAAGAATGCTTTTGTAACTATTGAAGAGTAAAAATTTTTCGACTTTCAAATTTTTATTGAAATGATAATTTTTGTAGATAAGCTATCAAAGCAACACATTATAAATAAATATTTGCTCTCATTCTTTGCTATGAAATGATCAAAGTAATTTACATCTGAGGTGAATTATTATCTGAATTGAATAAAATGTTTGTGCATTCATTTTTTAATATATGCATGAATATTGGTAAATATTTGCTTTTAATATTCAGAAAATATTCTTAGATTTTTATGTATAAAATGCAGAGTTTCAAGCCAAATTCAATATTTCTTTCATGAAGTTTAATAAATTGATGAAGAAACTTAATTCAATTAAAATGCAATATGTTTTCCTGTTTATAATTAAATTAATATTTCATGTTATTAATATTTAGAAAAGGACTCAAGTACCTGCTTTTCTTACCAGTATTCTGAAAGGTATCAACAATATTGTAGACCACATTTCTGTGTTAATTTCTGAAAGTTATTGCTGAAAAATGTCCTTCTTAAAACTTTTGTTAAATTAGTACAGGATATTAAACAGTCTCATGTATCCCCTATATTATCATACTAACTGGAGATGAGAATAATATAATATCTTCAGGCTTTAGCTTGGTGTAAAATATTAATTTATGTCCCTCATCCTTGTACACCAAATTTTGTTGCTCGCTAATTTTGATTTCAAAAGTTTGTAAATGATAACCTAAGCAATACCATTAAAAATTTATTAGCAAGATTCTATAATTTAGAATTCAAAGAAAAACTATTTTATAGTATCTAAAAAGTTAAATTAATTGACCAAGAAAGAAAAAAGAACAACCACAAAACTGCTGAAAAGTTTAGTGAGATCTTATTTGTGAATGACCCTAGTTGGAGCAAATGTGCAGTGGCAAACAGAAAGTTTGTCCTATATATTCAGTATATAATGGAAGATTTATAAATGTGACAATCATAATTCTGTTTTTAAGAGGGCTTAATTAAGTGATGAATGCTAAGTAGACATTTGAGAAGATAGTTCCCTTAGTTAAGCATGTTTGAAAGATACTTTATTAATGGCCTGTAAACTGCAAGTTGGTCTATGTCTTGTTTAGCTATCCAGATAGATCATGCCATCAGAACAGGTTGAGAGCAATTTACGCTAGATACTATCCATGTGTGATGTACTGGGTCTGGAACTGCTTGGAAGATGATGAAGCAAGAGGATTTAAGGATCCTGTGACAAGCGGCCATGGAAACCCATGGTGATGTATTCCACAGTAGAATCACAAATAAGTGTGCCAGTTGTTCCACAGGCGATTTTGACCTATTTGTGATAGCAAATATGTGATCCAAACATCTTTTTCATGTGCTGCTTTTAAAACTAAAACTCGTGGAACTCTGTCTACTGTGTGCCAAGCCAGAACAATGAAAAACACAACAGATTGGTGGTACGTAGTGTTTAGGGATGAATGTTAATTTGTTTTGGGAATTGATAGCTACTGTGTACATGTGTGAAGATGCCCTGGTGAATGATACAATTTTATTCCTGCTATTGCATGACACACTGCTTGCACAACAGGTTTGATGGTCTAAGAGGCATAACCTATGATAGCTACACCACTCTAGTTGTGGTACATAGAATTTTACAGAGTCAATGTTTTGTTAATGACATTCTTTCACCCTATATTGGAATTTGTCTGAATGAACCCCAGGGTCAATTTTACAGGAAGATCATGTTTGTCCTCATACACTTCTAGTTGTTCAAGACATCCTGAGTCATATTCAGATTCTTCCATGTTTGGCCTGCTCCCCTGGCTTGTCATCAATAGAGCATCAATCATCAATAGAGTGGGACCTGTTAAAACATTAGATGCCAGTCGTATTACTCTGTACGTGATTGGAGGTGGCTGTTCAGGGTTTGTACTCCCATCTACCTCAAGACATTACATATCTGATCAACTGTGTTTTATCATGTATGGCACCAAGAGGGTATCTGACACACTATAGATATGTTGTATTTGTCCATTTGTGCTAAGTATATTTAATTTATTGCCTTTACAATGTTAAAAAATATTTAAATGTGTTTATACACCTTTGGTCAAAACTAGTTTAAACTAAATATTTTTTCCGAAATTTGTAAGAACATTTTTATTTATTAATTTTTAATCCCATTTATACATAAATATCAAAATGTAAACAGAATTATTTTGGTTTTCATAGCACATGAAGTTGATGCCAAATTGTATCATTTTAATATTGCTAATCAATAGACAATTTATAAATTAACTTATCGCTAATTATTGTAAATTTACATATTAAACATCTCTTTATCAATTTGGTATTAGTTTTAAAATTTTAAGCTAATAATTGGATAATCTGGATAAAATTAAAAAAAATTTTTGAAATTCATAAAATTTATTAGTGTTTAACCCTGTCTGTAATACTTGTTTGACAATTTCTTTATCTGCTCTTATTTAATGTGCAATTTTTTACAATAAATAATTTCTTAATCAGCAGTGAGTATGACTATTTTTTCCATGTTTTTCTTCTAAAGTTACTACTTTAGATAATTTCATATACTATTGTTTAATAGTGTAAATCTGAAAGTTATTACATAATTCAGGCTTATTTGCACAAAGATGAACGTAATATTTTATTTTCAATTAATAAAAACAGACTAAAGAAAATACTATACTTTCAATAAATAGTTTGTTTAAAGTAAAGTGCTATGAGAGAGAGAATTGATTTCAAGATGCACTTTGAAAATAAATCCATTTTTAAAAATGTTGCTAGTAACTTCTAACAATTGCTATCTAATAGTTTGTTAAAGCAATTGTTGCTTATAATAATGTAAATAAAATAAGATTAGTCTAGGTTCAGGTATTTTTACAGTGTAAAATAAAAAAATTTCAAGAATATTATTGAATACCAGATTAAATTTATCTTTCCCACACTCTCTAAATCACCCATTTAATCAACAAATTTTTTTCTAAAAATTGTAAAAAAAAAGTTTTAGAATATTTGGTGTGTAAATTTTAAACATAGTATCTTAGTTTTTTCATCAATAGAATTTATGTCATAATTGAGATATTTTTAAAGTTTGACTATTAAACAGTAATGTTATGTTAAATAATTATGTTACTTAGTGTATCATAAAAATTCTACAGAGTCCAACAAACCAATTATTATAGAGAAATTTAAACACACAGAAATAATTAACTAAACTTAAATTTAGTTAGTCAAATGTTTTTTAAAAAACATCATTTATTACATAGTATTTCTCTGTATATAAAGTCATCAAAGAATGCCAATAAAGCTTAGTTTTTCTGTATTAAATGTTTTTATGAACTGGCAACCGAATGGTTATTGCTCTAACTTTTGATTCAGCCACTCATGAGTATGATTCTCAGTTTGAGAATTGATGTTTGCAATGATTCTGATTAATCTAAATTATGGGTCCCAGTCTATCCTTTGTGAGCAAAAAGTATGAGTCTCAAACATACCAAACCTGACTTTTATTTATGGTTCTAAGATTTTTATTTCTACTTTAATCGGTGTTTATTGCTTTTAATTTTGAAAAAATAATACGTTTTCTTTCATGATAAATTTCTCATCTTTGATTTTAATTTTTCATTAGATTTACAAATATAATGTTATTATTAATATAACCTGAAGACTTTCTAGTTGCTATTCAAAAATTTATATTTTGCAGATTTTGGAAATGTGTCCTGAAATAAAATGGCATTTTATTGGACATCTGCAAAGCAACAAAGTCAACAAATTAATAGGTACATATTTAAAATTTTTAATAACAGGTTGTGTTTGGCAAAAAATATGTATATAATTTAAGTATGCTCAAAATACTACTCATCTAATGTTAACATGTATTTATAAAACTAAAAATAAGTACTGTATTTTTCTGTATATATTCTGAAGCAGCCTATTATCAGGTAGAGCTTTTTTCTGAGTTAAAAGGAAAAACTTCACATAATCTGTGGCAAATTTTTTCAGAAAGTATTCTAAAATATATTCTGCTGATAATATGTGTGTCACATAAAATAAGAAAATATACAGTATGACTAAAAAAATAATAAATTGTACAGAAAAACTTTTATTATGAAAAAAATCTGTTTGATTCCACCTCATTGCAAAGTGTGATAAACTGAGATGAGAAAACTTGATCCGATCAAGAGCGAAAATTCTGAGAAGCTAATAAAACTTGTCAATATTAATTTTGTAATAGCTTTTAAAATGAGACTCGAAATATATTTTCTAAAAATAAAATTTTCTCAAATTGCGCATTGCATACATTTTTGTTTGCACTGCACATGATTTTTTTTAAAATCTAACTTTAAACACCTTTGTCGCTATTTTTTATTTGCCTTCTCCATCACTTTTAATTTAAAATCTGCTGTGTAAGTTAAAAGTTTTTGCTTCTACATGACAATATGCGGACTTGAAAATTTTCAGACCGAAACTGTTGGTTATTTCACCTTATATGTTCCAGTATTAACAGAGAAGCACAAAGTATGCTGCAGTACGAAGTCTTAAATATTATAGACATCCAAAAAGTTTACTTCTGAGATTTGGTGGCTTAAAATGAGTGATGAAAAAGAACTTATAACTTTTACTATACTTTAGATTTATAGCACTTCATTAAACAATTATACATAACAGCATCTTCACAATCTGACAGGTGATGATGAGTATTTACAAGCATGAAAATTTAATACTAAGTAAGCATGTGCCTAGCAAAGCTATTTGGTATAAGTCATCTAGCGAGAACAAATTATCGTCGTCGATGTTCAGCAAATACCTGCTTCCAGTCACAAACTTAAATGTAAAGCTTAAGCCCCACCCACTTCCACTAATTAGTTTATTATCTGAATCTAAAACCTGGAAGGTAAAAATTTCTGAAAAACAGTTCTTAGTGGCGAAAATCTCAAACTTAATAAAAAACTGACAGAATGCAAGTTTTGCTCAAAGCTGAAGAAAATCCAAACTTTCTCCTCACTGACAGGAAATGGGAGGGGGAGGACACAAATTTTAAGTTTTATATTTTACATAGCAATTTGTAAATAATTTTAGTGTAATCTATGAAGCCTCTATTTCTTTTGGAGATTGCTGAACAAGTAGACCGTTTGTTGACCATACAAGAATATTTTTTAAAATTAAATGTAAAAAATAATATAAACTTTAAGAAATACTTGATATGCCCAACAAAAACAACTCAGGTGAAGACAAAATGATGATTGCCAATCACAGTTGTGATTTTTTTCCGAGAAACTGAAATCGTTCTTGAACGTAATAAGACAAAGCTGATCATTGATGAAATAAGTCAGCTGAGTCGTGATACTATCTTTTAATTATTTTATAAAACTTAAACAGCATTTTTTTTCCAAACTTTATTGTAATCTTTTCTGATGGAGAAAATTTTTTTATCAGATTATCCACTGTGGCATATAATATGCACAAAGAAATTTGAAGTTTTTTTAACACATATTTCATGTATTATATGTAGAAAAATATGCTAATTAGTTGTGTTGCAGTTGTTTCCAATCCTTCAGAGATCTAGCATCAGCTAGATTATACCCATGACACCGTGAACCCTAGCAAGTTGAGAACCATTAGTGGTCTTGCATACACACCAAAGCAAACCCCAAATAGTCCAGAATGTTAATTAATTGTGAAAATAATAATGCCTGAATCTTGCCAAAAAAGTTTGCACCCTGTGTACAATTATTTGATTCTTGATCAGGTTCTTTTTTAAAAAATTGTTAGTTAAATTTTATGTTTAAAATTGTTATTGAATGCATAAATTTCGCAAAGTTAATCTATTCTATGGCTATTTCATATTTATATATGAGTTTGATATAATATATAGGTTCCTTTAAACGAGCAGTACATATTAAAAAGCAAATTTGTAAATAATTTAATTTTTGGGTTAAGAAATACATTTATTCATCAAATGTAATAAAATTTTCACTAAGAGCAAATTTGCATTGTATTAATTTTTTATTAAGGTTCAGTTATTTGTTTGATTAAAACTCTGAAAAATTCATTTTGTATTCATACTAAATTGTTATATTGTATTAAAAGTAATTATAATCTAAGTCAAAACATATTCTAGATAGAAATAAAGATTAAATTTTTCTTTGTGAATTAACAGCTTTCTTGCTTTCTATGTTTGTTTAATTTTCTATTCACTTTAAAGAATTCAAATTAAGTAATACATTGTAATGAAACTTACAATGTATTTGTTATTAGTTTGAATGCATTTTTGTTTGATTATTTTGTTAACTTTCATAAATTTTTTAATAAAAATATCTTAAATTTTTGAAAATTATATCACAAGATATAGGTTTTTTTATCAATTATTTTTAGGCATTCCAAACCTGTATATGATACAGACAATTGATTCTACCAAATTAGCTGATCAAGTTGATAAAGCATGGGGAAAAGCTCAAAAACCTGGGACTTTGAAGATTATGATTCAAGTTAACACAAGTGGAGAACAAAGTATTTATGTTACCCTTATTATAATTGTTTTTCATTATAATAATGAGAGTTTATTTAGTTAAATAAAAATGTAATTATTTCATTACAAATTAAAATTTTACTATGCATCAAAATTTATCCTTGTGTGAACCAAAATAATAATAATAAAGGATTAATATATCATGTTTTAAATATATATTCTTTTACTTATTTGCGACTGCTTTTTTATCTCACCTAGTGCAAATTAATTGTGTAACATGCTCATTGACTTTTATTGAGAAATATGCTTTGTTTGAGTTAATTTTGTTAACTAAAAAAATATATATTTTTAAGTAAAAATACCTTGTTAAGTGAAACTTCTATTTATTTTTAAAAAATTGTGACATTAGCAAATAAAATTTTGAATTTGACGAAATAAGTAAAAGAATTCTATTTAAAATTTAACATAGTATATTAAATTAAAAATAAAAGCTGTTAAAATTAGTAAAATACAATGGATACTAGATTTTACGAACTCATAAAGACCAGTAAAATAACTCTTAAAATCGAAAGTTTGTAAAATAGAGAAGAAAAAGTTTTAATCTCGAAACTAATTTTTTATATCAAACTGCTTTTTTTTGTAAATAAAGTCATGTTTGAAAAATTTATGAGCTATATAGGAAACATGCAAAATAGTATCATTTATTAACAATTCTTACTTTCATTTTATTGATTAAAAAGCAAGCGAAATAATAATTTAATTTTTAATTCTCAGAACTGCATTATTTAAATCTTATTTTTTCCCTCCACTAAGTTCTTAATCATTTAATCAATTGATACCTTTGTATAAACTACAATTGAGTCCACATATATAAAGTCCTGAAATGAAATTTCAGTTTGTAGTGGGTTTCTTTGTCAAAATTGAAGTCATCTTAACTGAAATTCTCAAGTAAATGTTCTTGATAGTAATCAGTTTGTGTTGTTTTTTTCTAATAAAGTCTGCATGTGTCAAAGTGATGACTTATATGCGCATTGTACCTAGATGGTCTTATTTCATTAGTCGAATCCAAGGCAGTCTGGTATGCATGTTATGTTTTTAAAAAAGTTTATTATTGCCCTAGGAATTTTACCATAGAATTCAACATTCTTTCCATATAAAAACTGTTACTTAAAATAGTTAGATTAAAAATTTTTCTGTTCTGAATTTCTACAAAATAAATTATTCTTTTCTCTAAATTGTTGCAAGTTATAAAATCTCACCTTCAAACTTAAAAAATGATGTACTAAAATTTACTCTAGGATGGATTTTAGTTTCTCATTATTAGATATAAATCTTATTAAAGTTGTGAAAGGGCTCTAGAGTTTTAAGGTCTTAAGACATTATTTGTGAAAAACATTATATATTCCAAAATGTGTGATAAAAAATTGTTTTCAAAAGGACTATATGAATGTTTTTGTTATGTTCAATATGTTTTTGATATTCTTTAAGTTTAACAAAGTAATCTTGCTATGTCTTTGTAGGTAAAAGTGGTATAGAATTAGATCAAATAAATATGCTTTTGCAACATATTATTGAAAATTGCCCTCATTTGAATTGTGTTGGAATAATGACAATTGGATATGCAAATTATGATTTAAGTAAAGGACCAAATCCTGAATTCCAGGCTTTATTGAAATGCAGAGCATCTGTTTATGAACGTTTTAACTTAGATCATTTGGATTTAAGTATGGGAATGTCTCAAGATTTTGAGCATGCTGTAAGTAATCACATATTATAACTTTTCTGTTTTCAGCTACATCAGAATATGTTAAAACAGTGCTGCATATATTATAAGATACTTTTTAAAAATAATAAATATTTGTTTATATATTTCTGATATAATAAAATAAAATTTCTTTGTTCATAGTATTTACACAAAATGTATATTTAAATAAATGCTTTTCACATTGTAATTTTTTTGACACTTTTAAATAAATTGACCCTTTTTTCAATTTATATGCTTTAATGAGTTTCCTGAAAAAAACAGCCAAATTTATAGTACCTAAAAATAATTTGAAGTAAGCTGCTGCTTTATTGTGTTTTGTATCATTATTAATGCATAAAAATCACTTGAAATCAATTAAATATTTTTAATATTAAAGAAGATCATTATTTTAGCACCAGCTTCTGTATCTTGTGCATTTTCTATTCCTTAAATGATTTTTTTGATGAAAATTAATTATTTAAAGTATAAAAAAGATATATTCATATATCTTTTTTATACTTTAAATAATTAATTTTCATCAAAAAATGAATATGAATATATTCTATTCACTTATAAAATTTATTTTTTATGGATAGATTTCCTACATATTTTTGTAAAAAATTATTATGTATGTATAAATTTATATTTTTTTATGTAGTTTTATACTTTTGCAGCAGATTAATAAATAGTCATTATATTGTTTGTATGCATAATGACAAAAATATTTTTATATGCATTTGAACTGGGTTAATTAAAAACAGTGGACAGTTAATTTTATTAAATATATAGCTTTGTTGATATTTAAAAAATGTGTGGCTGTAAAATTTGATTAATAATTGTATTTATTTTTATTAGATTTTATTTAACATTTTATGATATCCTAATGTTATTGAAAGAATAAAGGAATTACTGATAATTACTCTTATTTTTGTGGTTACTGAATAAAAGATTCAACAGTAATCTTATTAGCAAAATATTTTACTTTTATGATAACTATTTTATTAATAAATTTAATGATTTACTCATCTAGGTAGAGAAAAAATTAATTACATCATCTTAAATTACATTTAACTATATATTTTATTGTTGTTTTATAACATTTTCATCTGTTTTGAAGTAAAATTTCAAGAAGCTTTTGTATGTATAATATTCTTTTTATAGTTTACTTAATTATCTTGAAAATTCAATCCTTTCATTTCAGTTTTACATGATGTATATATGTAATTTATTTGTTATGCTTTTAATAGTAACTTAAAACACTAACTCAAAATTATGGATTTAGAAGATTTAATTTTCTGATCTTTTTCTTCATTGCAGTATCATTATTTTTTGTGTTACTTGATATTTTAGATTGAAGTTGGTAGCAATTGTGTAAGGATTGGCAGTGCCTTATTTGGTGCTCGATCAAAGAAAGAAAATAAGGAATAAATGAAGTTTAAAATTATAGAAAATTTTCTGGTAAGATTCATTGATATGTTTTGGAAATTTAGAACAGGATTTCTTATATTTAATATTACTTTTAAGTTATTAAATTCTTGTTATATTTTTTACAATCATCAACAAATGAACTTTTTGCATTATAATGAAAAATATTAAAATTTTAGTTTCTCATAAATTTAGTTAAATTGTGCATTTTTGAAATTAGAAAATAATTTTTTCCAATTTATTTGAACAATTGTTTCAAAAATCAAACATTTTAAATATATTCTTAATTATGAAATTAATAAAAAGCTTCTACAAACTATTGCAACAATTTTTAAATGTCTTGTATCCATTCTGGGATATTTTTAAATATCTTATTATCTATATTTAAAAAAATCTAATCAAAGTATTATGCAATATATAATCTTTTGATATTAATTTTATTCTCTGTAGTGTATTTTATTAACTAAAGGTATCCACTATTGAGAAAATTGTTAATAATAATTATTTTTATTTAATTAATCATGTTTATGCAAACTGTTTTCTTAATCCACATCTAAGAATAATATAAGAGACTGAAATTTTCAAAATCAGACAGAATTGTATATTTTTAAGAATTTTAGATTTTTAAAAAGGTAAATATGCTTATTCATCAGCTAAGTTGTTTTAATATCTATACTTATAAATAATGTGCATGCTTCAAACGTTTTTTGTTTCAGCAAATAAGAAAATATTTTTCATTATTTAAGAAATTCATTTAAAACTGTTTGCTTATCTTATTTATTTTAGAACTCTTTGCATTGCAAGTTTAAAAATACATTTTGGTCGAATCATTTTAAAAAGTAACTTCACAGATAATCTGTAAATCTCAGTGTATTTTCAAAAGCTCTCAAAATCAATCACATTTGAATTTTATAATTTTTTTTGTTTCATAGTTTGATATATGATAAATTTCTTAGTTTAATACAATGTATTTGAATAAGTATTTTTTTAAAACTTCAAGTTTCTCAATTTTTCTCTGGCAATGATAGTTTATCAAGTTTTACCAGTTATTTTACAATTTAAGGAAAATCACTTTTGGTGAATAAAAAGGGATATGCTTAAAAATGAAATTAAAATACTTTAAAAAAATATTCATCTATATAAGTAATGGCAAACCAATAAATGCTGCTGAGAGGAAATTTAACTGACCTATGAGAAATTTAGAAAAATATATTTTTTATGGTGCAAATTAAACTTTATCAGTATGAAAATTATTTTTCAATTATCTTCCAAAATTATTTTTCAAAATGCAACAAATTAAAATGAAACCACTGAAATGTTGAATTAAAAGTTAGTACTTTTGCTGTTAAATCAGTAATTTAAACCTGTCTTAATAGTGCATAGTGAAACCAAAATATGTAATACACTTATTCTTTTATGCTATTTTCAAACTTAAAGAATTTTGTAGAAGTAGTATGCTGTTAGAATTAACAAAGAATTCAGCAACTGCCAAGAAATTAATTTTTATAAAGAAAAATCACCACACAAAATTTGAGTGTATATGTTTTCAATATTCATTTAAGGGGTTTTGATTTTATGCTCAGTTATTTACATAACTGATTTAGAGTTAAAAATAAAATTCAAAAGTGATTCTTGATACAGTTACGTTAACATCCTTATATTATTTCCATCTTTGTTTTACTTTTATATTTTTTTAAAACTGTGTATTTATTACTTATATAAATTCTGCTTTTCTTTTTTAGGTCAAGATTTTCATCTGTTAAACACATCACTGGACATTTCTTTATTGTATCTATTCATGTGTAAAAAAGTCTCCATAATTAGTTGAATAAATTTATCTGGGTTTATACAGTTCCTAGAAATTCATGGATATTTGAGTTGAAAATTTTTTATTTCTTCAGACATTTATTTTTTACAAAAAAATATGTAAGGAATTAAATAATTTTCCGTAAAATGGACCTTAAAATGTTTAAATAATAATGTTTAAATCCCCTACTAGATGTAAACTAAATTATTACATTATATAGGAAATATTTCAAACAAAAAATGCAATATACATTTTCCTTAATTTCATTCTCTGTCTGAATATAATATATATTAGGGAAAAAAGAAATCAATAAAAAAGAGTGTCCATTGCAGTATTTTGTGGTAAAAAATATTCAAAATTGGATCTCTATGATAAATATTGAATCAAGTTATTTAAATAAAATGCCGAAGCTTTAGCTATTATCCAGTGCATCTCTAACATATCAGAATTTGTTTTAAAGGAATTTCATAATTTTACAAAAATATTTAAATAGATCTATCAGTATAAGTTTGATATTGGGTCAGAGATTATTTTCAAATACTTTATTTTAGTACTTGAATACTTTTTAGAGTAATTCTAGCTATCTGCTAAAAGAAAATTCTGTCATTTTGCTTTAGTATTCTTTTAATATTTTACCAATAATTAAATGTATATTGATTTAAATTCTGCTTGCGTATTATAAACCTGTCTTTTAAACAATTGTTAGTTTTAATTTATTAATTTTGAAATTTATTTTTGCAGTTGCTTGTTTTTGTTTCTGCACAGCCTTTAAAATTTATTTTTTCATTTATTTACAGTAAATTTTCGATTCTTTATATTTTATTTTAGGACTTCTCATATATAACCAGCATTAATTTGTTTACTCAAAATCTAATTTAGTGTTTTTTTTTTGTAAGGTACTCCTATTAATTTTAAACAGTCTTTTTTACTTTAGCTCATTTTATTATTTAAAATTCTATTTAAATATTTTAACTAAACACTTTGTCTATTTGATTATTAGAATTTTAATTCATTGTTTGAAACTTCTGATTGCATTTAAGGAATTTATTTTTGTTGACTAATTTAATTTAATTTTTAAGCTCCTTTCTTATTGTGATGAATCATAACAGTTTGTATTTTCTTTCTTAATAGTCATTGATTAATATATTTAGATGTCTAAAGTATTATTCTGAATGAATAAATATCTGTTTTGCATGATTGTATCTATTAGTATAATGTATAAATACCTATGCTTGATTTTTTATATTTTGGTGACTTTTTCGGGTTGCAAACAAAATCCTACAAAATGGGGATACGTGTATCATGATGTTACATCATTTTTGGTAAATTTTTGTTACTTTTTCATTCCCCAACCTACCCAAGCCCAGCTGGCAGCCGAATGGTTAGCGCTCTTGCCTTCGGTTCAACAGTTCGTGGGTTCGAATCCCACCTTGGGCATGGATGTTTGTAGTGGTTCGGAATCCACTTTAAGCCGTAAGTCCCGGTCTAATTAGCCCTCGTGTGCAAAAAATGACCGTTGAGCGACAAACAAACAAACCAACCTACCCAAGACTCTTACTGCCAAAGTTTTAAAGTACTTTTACTGTGCTTAGCAATCTTAGTGTTTCTTAACCATGCTATAATTTCACATTACTTTATTAAACACTTATAGTTTTTGCATGAATTTTTTATTTGTAATTTAAGTGAATTTTTCATGATTTGATAGCAAAAAAATCCTTTGATAGTACTATTTCTTGTCATTGTCTTCATTTTTTCTTTTTCATATTTCCTCCTCATTACAATTTATTTTTTAATAATTTAATGTTATATACTTTTGATTATATGAATCAGTGTACACTATTTACTAACAAAAATTGGGACTACAATACAATTTAGTTAATCTGCATTCCTGCTGTTATTACATAAGGTATTATCCCTGCTGTTATTACATAAGGTACAGACAACAACTTTCTTCCATTCATGTGCACTGTGACTTCTGGTTTGTGTTTTCAGCTTTCAAGAAATGTATCATAGATATTGATTTCAATCAGATAAATAATCATCTGAATAATTAATCTATTTGTGAAATTGGTATTGAACTGAAATACAAAAATCGCTATCCCAACATAATTTACTAGAAGTTAATTTGTAATTGTTATCTAATTCTGATCCTAACAAGCTCACAAGGGGAACTGTTTAAAGTTATCTGTAAGAACCATCCTCTACCAATATTTCACGCCTGTTATGTGTTTCTACAGGCACCTAATAATATTGTATCAAGGAATACCATCTGTGTGTTTACCATCATTATGCTGCCAACATATGACTTTGACCTTTAAAATTAACACATCAGCTTTAACAATCTAATGCAGACTAGTGGACATGGCTATTAGAACAGTGGAAACAAATGCTGTGGAATGATAGATCAAATTTCCCTTCCTGTAGTTTTTATGGCAAGATCTGATTTTGAAATTAGTTGACAGTGCCAGTTGAGTAATTCAGCAGTGTTGTTGTGATCCATAAATTGGGAAAGCCATTAATCTCATTACAGAAGGTGATGTGCTCCAATTCAAAACTAGCCGAAGATTTTTTGCACTTATTTACTAATGAGGGCTGCAACAAATAAAATAAGTTGTGGTTGCACTGTCCTCCAAGTAAATTTATACCTCTGAGTTAGGTAATCCAGATATCTTCTTAGTCTGTGCTTATAAATTACTAGGACACAATAACTTTCTTGCTGAGCTGTCAGCCAAATGATTAGCCTTCTAATCTTCAGTTCAACAGTTGATTCAATTACTACCTTGAGCATGAATGTTTGTAATAGTTTGAAATCCACTTTTAACTGTGGATCCTGGACTAATTATCTGTTTCGTGTAAAAAATTACGATTGAGCAACAAAACAAAACAAAAATACAATGGATTTTGGTTCTTCAACTCATACACTGAGTGCTCCATCTTCATAAGATGCTATCAGTTCTACCCCTGAATCCTAAAAAGAAAAAATCATTATAGTGGGTAATAATTAGAAAAAAGTGCTTTCCTGTATGGCCTGGAATCCATTTCAATACTTTCTCAATATGTCTTACCTCATTATTTTAGATAATCACATGCTATTTACATAGTAGTATAATTATTAATTGCGTAATTAACACTTTTAAGATCCTAAACAAAATGATGCTAAAATAATTAAGGGATATCTTTACTGATTCTTTGTATTTTAATTTATTATCAAGTTTTTAAAATTATTCTCATTTTGTGGAAAACAGTTAAATTTATTTTACTATTTTCTTCTGGTAAGGGTTCTTTGTAACAATTATCTCGCATCATGACAATTTCATCAAAGGAAATTTTAAAAAATTAAATCGTGATGGTTGTGTCATTGATAATCACATCTGAAATATAGGGCGTGTCATTAGTATAGTCTTTCTCTGGGTTCCAGGCAAATAAAGAAAAAAAAGTTTTGGGGTAGATTAAAAAAATGGAAAAAGCAGAAAAATACTGTGGAAAGCACGAAACTGTACTTCACAAAATTGAATATCAAATCATAATTAAAATTTATTTTTATCAGCATAAAAAATTTACAATAGATTATGATTGAAGAATTGACAAATTAACATTAATTTCTTAATCAAATATATCTACATGCTGTTTTGGGATAAAAACTTACTGAATAAGTGAAAGGAAAAGTTGTTGAGTTTGCAAAGTGAATATTCTGTGAAAAATAATGTTTTGTGTGCTCATAAATATATTTATATCTAACATAAATGTAACTGTCTATTAAATAATGAAATCAAATTTTAAAGCTTATTTAAATAAAGATGTGTACTAGTTTGCATAAATATGCATTTCTGTGATCATTTAAAAATATAATTAGAAAATGTGTTGTGTACATATATTACAAATATATTTGACTTAATATAATAGGTTGAAAAATTATATTGATTAGATATGTAAAGGTCAGCACCTCCTGGAATATATTTATCAATAAACCGTACAAGCTTTGCTTAATGATAATTAATGCTAATAAATTCTTTGTGATCTAAGTGAAATGTGTTTTCCTTCATGATTGAAATTTTATTAACTGAGATATAAAGATATAAATTTATAGTTATTTAAAAGTTTATTGTAAGTTTTTTGTGTTATTGTTTAAACGTGTGGAGCAAATCAAAAGTACAAGAATAAACATAAAAATTATATTCTTAGCAATACATTCAGCATGAAACCAGCTTAAATAGAATTACTAAAATTTAATTAATCATAAATTTAATCAAATGCCAAATGAAGAATAATAAATAGTTCAAAATTTAAAACTCACAGAATAAAAGGAAAATGAAACAAAGTACCAACATGGCCATCTTCAGGAGTTGTTGAGCACATTGGCACAAAATATGGCTTTTCTGCAGTAGCTCCAGATTAAAGCCTTTATGAAGCAACTACACCCTGAAGCCACACTAAAATGAATTTACAAATGTCAAGCCAAAATATGATATTAAATCCAAAGTTATAAAATGCGCTATTAAATTTATAGTATTCAAAATTACAAACCCGCAAAATTTGCCAATAAATACAAATATGTAAATAGAGGAAATTAAATACATAAATTTAAAGACTTAAGTGTAAACACACTAAGTGTATAACTACAGAAGGATCACCCAAGGGTTGAAGGTCTTATAAGAGGAGTTTGAATTACCAATAGTGTTTACACCTAACCTTTAAATTTATGTATTTATTGGCAATTTTTATGGGTTTGGAATTTTGATTTTGACTACTATAAATATAATAATGTATTTTGGCAACTTTGAATTTAATATATTTTTTCTTGAGATTTGTAAATTCATTTTTAGTGTGGTATCATTAGTTTAGTCTTGAGCCACACCTGCAGAAATACCATACTGAATAAGCTGGCCATATTAGTACTTCTCTTCATTTGGCATTTGATTAAATTAAAATAAATTTACGATTAACTATATTTATTTATTGGTAGGACTTAAATAAATAAATCTGTCGATAACAAAACAATAAAAAATATTAATTTTGAGCACGATAGCTCGCTACTGGACGCGGACTATAACACTAAAAATACAATTAATTCTGAATCAAGTTTTTCCGAGAGAAACAATAGCGTAGGTGGTTGCTATAATATGCGCACTTTATCGCTTCATGAACAATTTTTTAAGGCGGTAACATCCCGTCCTCCCGTGGGATGATTAACATTCAACAACCAATCAAACAATAGCAAATATGATTTACACAATTCTAAAGCAATATTCTAACACAATAAACATTACATAGGTTCAGCAAATAATATTCATAATTAACACACAGGTTCAAAGGACTAAATGGTAAGAACAATTACAACCTGAGTAAAAACTTTAAGGCCAGTAAAATATTTTGAGAAAATGTAAAATGAAATAAAAGGGATTCAAATAACAATTATTAAAGTTCATTGTAAAGAAATAAATGCTATAAAAATAATTTGTAAATACATAATTATGAGAAACGTAGTTATTTACAAAGTTTGTATTTCTGCCTGAGTAAAAACTTTAAGGCCACCAGTCATTTCTTAAAAATAAATATAATCGTGTAATTACCATTGCAACTACTAGTTTGTGACATTGCTGCAATTTTCATAATTTCCATGCGTTTCTTCAAAGTATTGGTGATTTTTATGAAGATGACGAAGGGTAAGAAGTTAACTGGTCGTGAAAGAGGACAGATCGAAGGTTTGTCTTCAACAGGAATGAGAGTAGTCGTGCTATTGCGATAAAGGTAAGAAGATCAAAGACTGCAGTCAACAATTTTTTTAAAATTGAAAGACAATTATGGTAAAAAGAATACTGGGGAAAGACCTAAAGCTTTGTCCTCGCGTGATGAAAGAAGAGTTTGCAAACATGTATCTACAGGAATGTACTCAAGCAGGAAACTGATTTCGACGACAGGTTTAAAAGTGTGTCAAAAACCGATTTATAACATAATTAGGTCTGGTAGGTACACTTGTACAGCAAAATTGACTAATCCTCAGTTACCGCAGAGACACAAAATAGAGCGTTTGAACTTTGGCTAGAAAGTCGTGACCTGGGACTACCAATGGATAGAAATTATTTTTCCGAGGGAAAAAAATGAAATTTGGATGGACCAGATGGCTAGAATTTCTACTGGCATCATAGGAAATGAAAAAGAAATATTCTCCAAGCGCCAATCAGGTGAAGGGTCTGTCATGACTTGGAGCTGTTTTGCTTACAATGGTATGGGCTCAATTGCATTCGTTTCAGGTAGAATGAATTCACAAGGATGCTCAAATATTCTTGTTTAAAATATATGAAGTAATTCGAAGAAATAGCTCCTGCACAACCTTCTAAGAATTTGTAATTTTTTTCTTCTATGTAATTTTCTATGTTGGCCTTAGTTTTTACTCAGGCTCAAATATTCATCTGTGTGTTCCGTAATATTTTCTAATAGAATATTTGCAAAATAATTTTTCTACTTTTTTTTACTTTTATTTAAGGTTAATAATTGTTAATCAAATGGTATTTTAATTCTTCAGTTTAAATGTTTCTATTTTCTCAAAAATGTCTACTGGCCTTAAAGTTACTCAGACTGTATATTAATGCAATTACACAATACGGAGAAAATAATAATGATAAATAATATTTCAGAGACTACAATGCTATGACAGTACAATGATTCTAATCAGTATTTACAGGAAGTATGCACAATTTTGTAATGGGTCTTTTTAAAATCCCATGAGCAGTACGAACATTGACCACTCTGACACAATTGTCAGGGCCGCAAAAAATTTCTACTATTCTCCCAAGAAGCCACTTGCATTTGGGTAGATAGGCTCCTTTACTACAACTAACATACTTGGGCTGGCATTCATTTTTAAAAATTTTTATTTATTGCGATTTTGAAAATTACTCATATTCTAAGCTCCATCGCTTCCAAATAATCTGAGTCAGTTTTCATCTCATTGAATTGTTTTCACTCAATTTTGGAGGACTCTGGGAGGCGGGAGTTAAGTCCTTTAAGCACACCTTGATAAACGATTGATGGGAACATCCACGATATTTGGTTCAACAATTGTAGTTATGGTTCGCCCAATTCAGAAATGACCTGTCGTTAAGGCCTCTAGGTCACTGATATCTGACGATATCGGAATTAAGGTTCTCGAATTTAGGATTTCCTCAATTTCTGTAACTATGGCAAGAAATTCTTCGTAACTGAAGTTGGCACTTCTTGCACCCCTAAATAAATGGTGCTTAAAGGACTTAACTCCCGCCTCCCAGAGTCCTCCAAAATTTGGAGCTCCAGGCGGAATATAGGACCATTTAATTTGTTCAGAGGTTAGGAACTTACCTAGTACCTCATCCGGAGGGCTTATTAATCAATGCAATTGTTTAAGTTCTGACTGAGCCCCCACAAAATTTTTCCATTGTCGGAGAACAAGGTCCTACATTTGCCACGTCGGGCAAAGAATCCTTTCAACGCTGCAATAAATGCCTGCGACGTTAAGTCACTATCTCAATGTGAATAGCCTTAGTGACCATGCAGACAAAAATAGCAACATAAACCTTATGAAGTGTACCTTTTATGATTTCTATACCTAATAAGGAATGGTTCTGCAAAATCTACACCAGTATTTGCAAATGAGTGATTTACAGTTTCTCCTGAGGAGGATTTCCCATTAATTGCTTTACTACCATGGGCTTGTTTTTTTGTACAAATTATACAATTATGTACAATTTTCCTTGCCAGTCTTCTACCATTTATAGGCCAAAATTTTTGTCTTGTGTAATACAAGAGTTAATGGTCCTCTATGAAAATAATTTTTGTGCAAATGTTCCATAGTTAAATAAGATAGCTTGCTTTTTGGGGGAAGAATAATTTGGTATTTTTTCTGGTAACCTATATCGGAATTTTGAAGATGCCCTCCAATCCTGATGACACAGTTTGTATTACAGAAAGGATTTAAGGAATTTAAAGAACTTTTACCTGGAAGGGGTTTACCTTCCTTCAAGGCCTTATACTCCTCCCGAAATTTTTCTAATTGAACCATGGAAATTAAATTCATTTCTGCGAAATGAAATTCTTCATTGGATTTTTTTTGCAAAGTATATTTTTGGAGCTCTATACTAAAGTACTTTTAGCTCACATTGAAAATATAACATCAGTTAATTAATTTTTATAAATTGATACTAGATTTTATATGAAACTTGAGACAATTTTCTCTCGTTGATAGAGTCTTCACCTTTCTAGGAAGAAAGAATGCCAGAATTTATTCACTTACTTCTAATAGTAGAATTGGTATAACATCAAATGCATTTATTGGCTCGATTTTTGAAGTTGATTGACAAATGATACTATGAGAGTTACTATAAACTCTTTGTCAGTGAATTGTTTGGAATCTAAGGGAAAGCTAATGTTGAAAAAATTCGAATATGAACTTTAGTGCCGAATTTCCATCTTAAAGGTTAAAACCTTTTAGATCTTTTCATAAAATCCACGATGCATTCGATTTTATTGGAAGGATTTATGGATAGTTCAAACAACCAAGAGAAGGATAACGCTCCAATTGGCAAAAAACTTGAGTTTTAGAAAATGGCGTTTGTTGAGAATGCTGGGAGAGTTCCATGATATCAGAGAACACATGCTTTAAAATCAGTAAAGTTTTTAAACATTTCTAATTCTATTATGATTTGCCGAATTGATATTTAGTGAATCCGATATAGTTCTTCCACTATATCACTTCCTGGTATGAGAATTTCACTTTCTTTACTAGAACTTTCATTTTTGTTAGAAACTGAATGATGTAATTTCGCATTCTCTGATGGTTCGATTTTTGTATTTGCATTATTAGGACTAGTTTTCCGACGTGGTGAAGAGGATAGTTCCCGCGAAGTCATCTGGGATTCGGTTAACTTTTGAATAGTTCTATAACTTTTGAGAACATTTCATCTTGTTTATTAGATAGGATTATCAATTTTTCTTCAAATATCTTACTTAATTCTTGAAAAGTTGCCTTTACAGTAGCTTGAACTGTGTGGTTTATTAAACTTTCTATTTATTTACGCGATAAGGATGGTTCGGTTGCCTTAGTTTTTGTCGCATTGGCATAGCTAGGAGATGTTTTATTTGACTGATATTGTCGCCAGCTTCTATGTAAGTTAGGTGAGTTTTGCATTTAAAGTTAAGGAACCTCTTTTTTTCTAGCCTGACTGGGCAATTTATAAAGTCAGCTGAATGTGAACCTTTGCAATTACAACAAATAGGTGCTGATATCGGACACAGCTGATCAACGTGAGATACACCACATTGGCGACATATTGGAGTAGCGATTTGACATTTTTGAGGAGAATGTGTAAACTTAAAACATTTTGGACACTGTCTCGGATTTTCTATGAACTCGTAGGTTTTTACTAATGAGAAAAATAAAGTAATATCTGCAGGCAAATTATGTCCATACACATTTACTAATACAGTTTCAGTCAGTTCAGGAGAATTTTATTTTTTTATTTTTTTATTTATTACATTACATATATTCAGACTTGAATGCTTGATTCTTGAGATCCGCTTGTAAGTCTTCGTCGATAATAGGACAAATAGCACAATGACAGATGTACTACCACAGAAGAATAACGAAGAAAACACCCAGGGCCACGGTGGGAATCGAACCCACACTCCTACGCTCTCAAGCGATTAGCGGAGTGATGCTTTGACCACTCAGCCACGGAGCGCCCCGGAGAATTTTTCTTTGTAAATCTTCGAATATTTTTTACATTAAGATTGTTTAGGGAAATTTCTTCTGCTAGGCTTACCAAGGATAAGTCCACACAGGAATGCCTCTCAAAATGAATCTTGTAGTTATGAGGTTTTGGTGAATATAAGGTTTTACTGGTACATTTAAAATATTGCTAATTTTACATATCTCCAAAGCTGTTTTAACCTTGTTGGTTTTTATAAGTAGTTTTCCTAATCTAGTATTGCGAGTTTCGATAATACCACTATGATGCTCGACTAAATGAAGTAATTTGGATTTTAATGCGACTGGTTTTTTTTGGAAATGAGATATATAATGAAATATATATATAAATAAATATATATATATATATATGTGTGTGTGTGTGTGTGTGTATACTCCGTTTTCAGCAGCCAACTGAATTTGACAGTCGATATTATCTTCATAAATTAAATTCTTTGCATCACTTACTTTTGGAAAGCGAATAACTTCTTCGTACTGAAAATCTGAATCTTCGTCCATCATTCTTCCATCGTCGTCCAGAAAGCGAAATAAATCGCTTAGAAAATTTTTGTAGCATGAAAATCACTTCCCTGGAGATCGGTCCATGACGCTTGTCGTTATTTATTCTGATATTATGAAGAAATCTGAAACAAAAACTTAAAATTCTAATTAGTTTAACATAGTTATTGGTAATCTTAAGAATATGACTTAAAACTGAATTTTCTATTGTAACGGTTAAATTAATGTTCTCGGGTTGTTTCAATTCTCGTCAGTACTCATCACTGTCCACAACAGGTTTTGGAATACAAGTTTCTTGTAATTGAGTGGATTCCTTAAGAAATCTTGTCCAGCCTACCACAGGTCTTTAATTATGATGTCATCTGGAGCTAAGCCTCTGGATATCAGATCCGCTGGGTTATAACCTGATCCGCTGGGTATAACTCATATTGTACAATATGAGTATCTCACTTTCCTGCATAATATGATGTCTTTGTAGTGTGAAAAATAAGAAAATATTTTGTTTCTTTTATGAATTGTATATTTCAATACGGAAATTCTGAACACAATTTAAAAAAGTAACTCAAATTTTGGAATTTATAGAAACAGATAATTTTATTGCAAAAATTTTAATAAACAAACTTTCATTGTAAAAAAATGTATTCTTTTAGTTAATGAAGTTAATTTTTGATAAACAATTTAAGAAATTAAATGAGACATAATATTTTAACTAAAGATGCTTAGTTTCTTATTAAAAAAACAATTTGGCCAGTACATTTGGGGGATAATATTTTTAAAGAAATAAACAAGTAATGCTTGTTCTTTTTCAACATTTTAACTATAGGTAAAAGAGAATATCGTGTTTGTAGTTTTTCTGATAAAGAAATTATGTTTATCAGAAAACTGCAAATGCGATATACTATTTTACCTATAATTAAAATTTTGAAAAAGAATTACAATTTATTAATAAATATTGAAATTTATTTAGGTTGTTGAAATTCATTTAATTGTATAAATGTTGCAGTTCTGTTCTGGGATACATATGTATTGAAAATAAGAACATTAATGAATCTTGAAAATGGATTTTTAAGTAGTTAAATAACTAATTGAGTAATTTTTAAAGTGATATAAATAAAGAAAAAAAGAATATTATCGAGATTTGTATATGTGTGTGATCAATTGAAAATGAGAAATTTTATTATTGTAATATACAAAAAAAAAAAAAAGAAAAAAATAAGTAAATAAATAAATAAATCAGCTATAATTTTAGGAAAAAATAAAATGCATATAAATTTTTAAGAGATATATCTATTGAAATAAAAAATAGTTTTTATTTATTCAGCATTTATGATTCAGATTCGGCTTGTATTTCATATAGTCTTTGGAAATAATTAAAAAATTATTTTCCGTTAATAGCTGTAGGTAAATGAATTAAATTATTAATAACACGAAACTTTTTAATAATTTATACCACTGAGAACTTCTTTCTGTATGTATGTTTCATAAAATAAATTTTTTTTAACAGTAAAATTTAAAATAGGGCAAAAATATTGATTATTCAAAAGTAAATTTTAATTATAAGATATATAAGAAAATTACAATTAATCTTATAATACTTTCTAAAGATATAAGTACTATAAACAAGAAAAGTTAAATTATTAACTATGACTATCAAATTCGATTAAATTCATTCAAAATAACAGTTGCAAAAAATAATTTTATGATCAAACTAAGGACAGTTTTTTAATATTGGATAAAATTTGGACTTCAAAATTTGCCTTACTCTTTCGAAAACGTATGTGCAAAAGAGACGAGATTAAAAACAAGGATACATATAAAATTACTGTTTTCTACTGTGATTATTGATAGTATTATTATGATTTTTGTAACTGATGGAGTCATAAAGTAAAAAATTCTGCTTATTTCTTATCAACAAAATGGTGATTATTAAAAAATAAATAAAATAAAAATCATTTTCTATGTTTTGGGTCAGAACAAATCTTTTAGACATTTATTCCAATTTTATTTTAGTGGATTTTATAATCTATAAATCTAATTTAGTTTATAATTCTATTTTAGTTGATAAAAAAATTTAATTCAAAGCTTAATTTTAAACGATTAAAAAGTTTGGAATTAACAAGGTAATAAAATAAACATAAGTTTTATTTTATTAAATAATTTTATACATATACTTAAATTTTTATTATTATTTTATAATAATTTAATACATAAACATATACATACAACTCAGGGTCAGAGGGGGAGTCTGTAAAAGATCTATATTAACTCTACTGACAAGAGATGGCGTTACTGCACAATAGAGTGAACTTATAAAATATTCGATATCCAATAAGAAATAGAGTTAGATGATACAGAAGGGAGATGAGAGAAATGGATGGTGAACCATCCAGTATATAAATAACTTTGTTTATTATTTATAATGTACCTTATAACCTTATATATAACCTTGTTTATTATTATTAAGTATTTTCTTTTATAACTGTTTAATCATGTGTAATGTCATAATAAATGTTTTGTTTTGTATTATTCTAACTTCCCATTCCTACAACTTTAAATTGATAAAATAAAAATAAATTATTAACATGATTTTAAATGAAGCAAATTGAAAGAAGATAAGATTAGAAATATTTTATTAGAAGTAGTTAGATAAATGATCTATTTAATTTCAGAATTTATTCCTTATAAATTTTATGTACACAATTAAAATAAATTTTACAATAATTTTGTCTTAATATACTGCATTTATAAACAGTATAAGTAATTTATTAATCAAACATATTTAATTCTTTTTATAATAGGAAAAAAATCGAGGAAAGATTCTTGTTAAGGTGTACAGCCAAAGCCTCCTAGAAAGAGACAAACTGAACCTTCTTTCTAGGAGGCTTTGGTACAGCCCTATTGTCCACCATTTTTTTTTGGCAACGAAACCGGCTCTGGCAATCAATCTTGGCGATAGATAGTAAATTTTTTTCTAAGATTTTATTGAGAATGTATTATATGGTAGTTTATAATGAGCTAATAATCTAAAAGTTCCTGCTGTTGCACCACAGCATACTTACTTCTTCAGTTGTTATTAACATAACATAAATAAATTTTTAGAGAAAAATCAACTGTTGAAATCGCATAGTTAAAATTTTATTCTTTTGCATTTTTATGATTTTTTTATTTATAATTTTTAGTTTAATTGCATAACTATAGTGCGTACTAGTTTTGTGCTAATTCTCGAATTAAAGCTGTTATTCAAATCTAACTTTAAAAAAATTGCTTGTAGAAAATTTTCTTGAATAAGAAATAATATTTTTACCATATTCATTTACATATGATGCAATTAAAATTTACAAATCGAAAGTTTGAAACAATATACAATTTGTAAAAATTCGAAATATTTACAATTCTATTTAGTTTCTAAACAGAAATATTTTTTTATTTACAGTAAAAGAATTTACAAATGTTTAATATTAATTGGTTCATGTAATAAACTAAATATTTCAAAATTATAAATATTTTAATTTTCCGGAAAAAATTAACAGTGGTTTATAATTTGAATAAATATATTTCTTTTAGTTTTCATATGTTTATAGGGGGTTTAAAGTTTCTTTTAACGGCTTAGTTTTTAATGGAGAAAAAGTATGTGTATATATATTGAAAAAGGATGAGTAGAAGTATCATAGGCTGATTATATATAGTTTCTTACAGTTTATTTACTTTCTTATTTATTTTTTACAGTTTACTTACTTCATTAGAAATTTTCTAATTTTGCATGAATAATTTAATTATTTAGCGAAATTCACATACAGAGTATTCAATAATAGAGAATGAAGCTATATTTTTCTAATATTGGACTAAAATGATACCAAAATCTTAATAAGAATATTTTTCTTATTATAAAGGGGAAAATTATAACCGAAAAGCAAGATTTCGCCTGCACTATAAAATCGCAGGGAATATCATAGGTACTAAATTAATAGTAGGTAAAATCTTAGCAAAAAATCCCAAATAAGGTTTATTTTTAGGGTTTAGGAAAGATTTAGCCCGAAAGAAGTAATATTGTACGTAATAATTAGCCTATATGTAAAACTAGTTATTTAATTACATATCAGTCAAGTTGGCAGCCGAATGGTTAGTCATTTATCCGTTGGTTCAACAATTTGTGAAATCAAATTCCACCTTGGGTGTGGATCCTTGTATTGGTTCAGAATCCCTTTTAAACTGTATATTTTGCTCTAATTAATCTCCATGTGCAAAACATAACCGCTGAGTGATGAGCAAACCAATTACGTATCAACGTGTATTATATATATTTTTCCTGCAGTGGATATTTTATTAGTTTTATCTTTCAACACAAAATGCTGTTATTTCACAAATAGCAGAATAACTGCTTACATTTTCAGAGAATAACGGAATCTAACTTTTTCTGTGCGGCTCAGTTTCTCCAGACTTTATATATAGTATAGTAATATATTTATAAGCGGAATTCAATGAAAATAAATGTACGAAAATAAATCCTAGTCTTTTTTTATGAGTAAAATTCTCATTATATTTTCAAGTTTATTTTTTGATTAAAATGTTAAGTGTTTGTTAATCAAAAAGAGGGAGAATACTGTAAAATGGTATAGATTTATCAATACAAAAATGTAAAATTTTCTATTGATCAATCCGTTACTAGCAGTTATTGGCTGATTATAGTAGCTTTTGGTTAATATATTAAGGATATTTATAATTATACTGAAAACATTATTGGGATTCATACTGGTTATTTGTATTTGAGTTGAATGCTGCAATATAAAACAAAATTATTTGAAAACAGTTATGAACTTTAAAACAGAGAGTATTTGAGTAAGCAATGTGAGGATTTTATTAAGGAAATAAATATGAATGGTGTGAAAAGAGATAGAATGTGTATATATTTATTTCATCTTTGTAACAATACTGAATAAGTAATGTAATGAATCGTGATGGTTTATTTATATCATGGTAATTTACACTTCCGGCTCTTTAAGCTACACTAAAAGGAAATACAAATAACAAATTACATTTATTGGACTAATTTTGCTTAAAATTTTAAGGAATTTAAAGGCAAAGATCTTGAGAAACCAATAAAAAACCAACATCTCTGGTAACAGTAACAGCACTTTTACTAAGGAGATTTGAGTCAAACATAGATTGTATGGAATGTATAATTAAAATTACCCATACAGCTTTAACACGATACTGCAGGGCATCGTCCGTAGTGACTAGCGTATGGTGATGACTCAGTAGCTGGGCAACCATTGACTAGACGTATTTTTGTTGGTGAGAGATTACGAGAACCTACTGGCCAGGGCAGCTGCTGAAGACCTTCTCATTCAAGGAAGGTCATTACATCTCTGGCAATAAATGATTATGAATTATATTTGTGAAACATAGTTATTTCCCAATGATCGAATAAAAAGCAAAGAATCAACCATTACTATTACTCCAGATGATGAGTTAGTATGATAATCTTGAAATCATCTTTGAATGTGAGTTATCCACGAGGCCACTAAAGACGGGTGATATCAGTATATTTCTGTAAACCGAACAGGGATTCGTCTGTGAACACGCTATTTCTGGCTCATATTTCGTTGTTCTGGTTCACGTCTCTTGCCTGTGATAAATAGAAGAATCCATTGTCATATTTCGTGATTCAGGACTCGTGACGTACCTATATAATTGATTAAAACCATGAGGATACAATTTCGTTCTTCTCGGCTATCAATGAAGCTGATTGCTGATATTTACCACAGCGTTCCAGATGAGCTTCCTCAAAACATGGATTACATATTCAGTAGACAGTTGTGCGATTTCAGATGATATGATGAACAACAATCCTATAAGGGTAAAGTTTGGTTTTAATATACGCCAGAAAAGGGGTGATGAACATTTCTCCGCCTTACATAAGGCATGAAAACAAAATTTTTATTAGTGAATAATATTCAAATACAATTTGTTTATGAGAATCCTTCCGTAAAAGTTTTTACTTCGAACTCATTGTAGGTTTTCCCTGTCACTTTTTTTACACGAACGGATTGAATAGCTGATATTTTACGTATAACTTGTGTATTAAAACATCTTGTATAAATTCTTCTAATGTAGTATGTTGCCTACTTAGTTTAGCAATTTTAATAGCCAGCAACGTAAAGTAAAAAAATATATTTTAAAATTACTGATAAAGTTCGAATATTACATATTTGCATAATTCAAATGTTACTATTAGTGTAGATTATCATATTGCTAAAAATTATTTGATTAACAGTAAAATGTAATAGTGAATATTAAAGTGTAATTAACTGAAGTTTGTAATATAGAAAAAGAAAGGTTGATTACTAGAATATAAATTCTGATAATAACACCAGTTTGAAAGAAAATTAGAAAAATTAAAAGGCGAAAATAAGAAAAACTACATAAAAAATATAAAAACGACTGCGATGAAAACGGAGTAAAAGTAAATAGTGAGAATTTATCATTATTTTTTTATCGTATAATTCTTGTACGCTGATTTTGTGGCTCTTTTTGTATCATAAAATTATTGTGAAGTAAAATATATGAAGATGATAAAGGAAATAAAAAACATTAAAGAAAGAAGAAAAAATTACAGCTTCAAAATCCTTATTAAAAAAGTAACATTGATATTATTATGTTGGTTAAGTGATATAAATATTTCGATTAAGGAACTCATTACATCGTAATATGTAAATAAAGACAATTGTTTTCGAAATGATTCATTATTTAGTTCAAGAGTCAAGATCTTAAGAATATTGGAAGTAGGAGAAAAATACTTTCATACATTTGTTGCCTTTAAGTTAAGCCTTTTTTTAATATATGAGCAAAATACTGAGAATAATTTTTAAAAATATACTCAGAATATTATTTCCTTTCCATAACAGGAAATTGTACTTTTTAAAGAAGAATTTATAATGTATATGCTAATGTTAATAGTGTTCACCCAGGACGATAAAAGTAATTGAAGATTATAGAAGTTAAAAAATTCATCTGCAATCGAGAGAAAAATTCACGGGAAACGAAATCATTTCTCTTTGTATCCACAAAAACAGCAGTGAACCACAATAGTACTATTTTTACAGAAATATTCTTCTCAATAAGCTACAAATATGAACTTTATTCAACTAGATAAGGACAGCAAAAAATTAAGGCTTCATATATTCGGAAAGAATGATAGATTGTATCGATGTTTAGATTGTTGAAGGAAATGTAAGAAATTAAAAAAATAAATAGAATGAATATAAAAAAGGAAGAGGAAGTTCTATCACAAAATCTATTTTCTTTTGATTAATTTTTTCGAAGTGTGAGGTACAAGCTATGATTTATTGTCATAGAAATTGCTTTCGATCTACAAGCTACTTTATTAAGTTTTCCATTGTCAACAATTGCCAACAATGGTGAAATTTTTAGAAATATTTTGTGCACGTAGTTTGGATTAACAACCGTACTAGTTAGTAAAGAAAATATGAAGTTAAATTTCTACCTATCTTTTTGGTTGTCAGATTTATATGTTTGCTGCAAAAATGTTAAACACAAAAATTAACTTTGTTTAAATAATTTTTTATTTAGTTTTAAGAAAAGATTGTGATTTTATACTGTTCTTGAGATTTACTCGAGATTTAATTGCTTACTTATTACAGAGTTGTTAGTTTTCTTGTGATTCTTTTTATTGAATTAAAAGGAAATAGAGAAAAAAGTAAAATAACTGTGATTACAGATTCTCTAATCTGTAAAGTATCAGATATAGCTCCAATGGTTTTCATATCACTTTAGGCTAAAGTCTTTTTTTAGATAAAATATTTTATTTCTGATTATGAGAGCAAATTCTTATTTTCAGATAAATACAGTACGATTTCAGATTGAAATATTCATTAGTTAAAGCTCTATAGGAATAACGAAACAGAAATGTTTATTTTAGCAGCACAGGACTCTGTTTTACAATACGAAAGAATTATTTAAAGTATTAATAAAAGTGTTATACAGTTTTATAAAAGTATTTTACAAAAGTATTATGTGTAAAATTGATTTGAAAGAAAGTTCTATTTTATTTTATATAAGGCTAATGTGAAAGGAAAAATATCGTTAACAAATTAATCATATTATTTATTAACCAATAGTGCATGATGTTTTCGTACCTACTGGGATAATATTTCGCCTTATATAAAGAGAGGAGTTAAAAAAAATTATGTTCAGAAGAATATAAGAGTTTTTCTTATTTCAGAGAAGTTAGATATGAAGTATAGGTTTTATAAGGAAAAAATTCAAATATGATTTGGGGAGGATTCTAGTGTAAGAAAATACTAAGAAATTTGAAAACAAATTATAAGAAAAATAAAGATTTCCCAATAAAACGTAATTACATTTAAAATTACTAAAGTTTATTCAGATGTAAATGTTTCATTTCAAAGATAATAATTTTCAAAGTACATTTAAAAATACTCAGTTAATAGAAAAAATTGTATATCTATATTAATATTAAATTGTGTGTGATATTTTCATTGATAATTATATTTCAAAACAAAATGTCTGTTTTTAATCAAAAGTTAACGAAAGATTGCTTAAGCTTTCATTTTGTTACTCTAGTCAACATGAATTCATTAATATAGAATAACAGAACTAGAAAGCATGCTCTATTACGTTTAAGTGTTATTTAAAGAAAAGAAAGTTTTTATCTATACCCCTAACAACTCACTTAATTGAAAATATTTTGGGTCTGTAGAATGTTTTAATTTTCTAAATTGAAGGGATATTAAACATTTAATTTCATGTTTTCGTTTGCAATTTCCTAGGAAAGATTAAAATATTTTTGTAATACTAAATATACTTCTATTGCTAAGAAAAATGTTTAAGCTCTACGAAACGAAAGATTTTTTCTTAAAAGATTGCTGAATAATTTCTACTAGCATAACTAAATTTATGTTTTCATTCAATGATAATTAGTCGGTAGTTGAGTTCTCCATTCTTTTTAATATTATGTAATTAAAAAGAACTACAAAATTTTTTTGTGTTGGCCTATATATAATAAAACCTATGTTTTGTGATAGTCCAAGGCATGATTAATTTCCATATTGATACATGATTAATAATTTATAATTAACTTAAATTACACACACAATATTTTTATAAATATTTTCAGAATTGTTGATGTTAATGTATAGAACATCAATATTTAATAAAATTTAATAAAAGTTTTTTGAATGGAATTTGCTTATATATATATATATATATATATATATATATATATATATATATATATATATATATATATATATATATATATATATATATATATATATATATATATATATATATATATATATATATATATATATATATATATATATATATATATATATATATATATATATATATATATATATAATATATATATATATATATATATATATATATATATATATATATATATATATATATATATATATATATATATATATATATATATATATATATATATATATATATATATATATATATATATATATATATATATATATATATATATATATATATATATATATATATATGCTTAAACAAATCCAATTCTAAGGCAATTTATTACGGCATAAATATAAGTAAAAATATGCATAGATCTTTTTATTTATTTTTTACAGTTAAATTTAGGTAATTTTGAAAAGAGATTAAATTATATTTAAAAAAATATATTTTTGGCTATGTGAATTTAAGGGAAAAATACCATTATAGTATGATCAACTTTATATGTATATATGCACACACAATTTAGTTTTTCTTATATTTTGCTTTACTTTAGGAGCTTTGGATTCCAAATTTTATAATTTAATGTAATTTCTAAAAAGTGAGAGAATAAATTAAGTTAATAAAATGATTGTGATTACTTGATATAATTACTGTTTTGTTTTAAAGTTTACTTAATTATTCAAATGTACTCTAAACTTTTAATTGAAATAACATTATTATTAATCTAATTACTTCATTGTTGTTAGTTATTGTGAAATCATATCATTAAAATATAAGAAAAAGGAAAAAGCTTAAGAAAAGGAAATTCAAGAGAAGAGAGAAAACGAGAATGTATTACATATCACTGAGGAATTCAAAAACATTCTTTTGAAAATTTCTGAATATTCAGAGCTAAAGCTATTAAGAGAACTGATTATGAGTCCGACACTGGATTTCAAATCGTAAATGATGATCAATTTATTGAATGTGTCGAAAAAGAATATGACTTTAAAGTTCAAGTTAAAGCTGACCGGGGACTATCAGCTAGTGAAGTATTTTATGTCCTTGAAACTGCTTTGAAATGGATGGAGCGTCAGCCCGAGTGTGACCCCATGCAAATTCTCAGTGTTTAGCAGATGTGTGAATTGGCTGCCCGAAAACGAATGAAGACAGTAAAACAACTTACTGTGATAGAGATGCTCAGCAGGTAATGACTTTTCATTTACAGTACTGTATGCAATGTATTAACGTACAGTCCTTGTAAAATACTTTAAAAAGTGTTGCTTTTTTATTATATTCTTTTTCTTTAAAAGTTTTTTCTCTCATTTTCAACATACAATAATTAATTGAAAGGGACCCCTTTTTCGAAAGAAAAAGTATCCAATTATCCGAATTTTTGATTACCCGAATGAGGTCTGGTCCCAATTGATTCGAATAGTTTGAGTTCTATTGTACAATAATTGCATAATAATTGAATTTATATTGTATATCTCTAAGCTAATGTCTCTACAAGATAATTTAATACAAGACATGATTATTCTATATATTCAGACATGATATAAATTCAATAAATATAAAAATATTCTATTTATACTAGTTTGAAATATATCGCTTAGATATGTATCACATAAAATTTTGTGGTATATAAAATTAAAAATAGAAAAAGCAGAAATAATAATAATAATAAAAAAAACAGATAGAATAAGTAAATAACTAAAAAAAGTTTTTCATCTCTTCTATTCGAGAGTTGTTAAGTTTGTTAATTACATTATTTTATTATTATTGCATGGAGAAAACAAACTGAGAGATTATACGGAGTCATTTTCAATGTGAAAAGATTTTCACAGTTTCATAAATAAATACTGAAAGTTTAAATGCATATCATTTTAAATACATATAGTTGCATAATCTGTAATGCTTATGTTGGTATATCATTTAAATATGTTAATTATCCTTGAGTTATGCATAGATATTTTTAATCTGATTTATTTAAGACATATTTTTATGAAAATATAAGGAACTTTGAATTATTTGATAAATATTTAAATGTGAAACTATTTGCATGAAAAAATTTACAAGTTAATAAAAATTATAATTAATATAATAATAGTTTCCAATTTCTATAATAGAATTTTTAAAGCATAACTTTTTATTCATTAATATTAAACTTTTTAATATCATCGTAAACGAATTTCTCAAACGCATCTGCATTTTAATCTATACAACATTTCAGTAATTTTTAAACAAAAATATTTAATCTTAAATTTTTCAAGAATTTTTAATCAATAAGAAGTTTTTCTGTGAAATTTATAGTAGTATTCAGTTTGTTAATATCTAGCTCAACATTTACTAAGCCCTGAGAAAACTAGTTTTTTTAGTATCGTAAATTTTTTAGAGATACTTCGATTTTTAAGGTATGAACTAAATCAAGAAATTCAATTTTAGAACAAAACATTTATTTTAGTAATTTGCTTTCTTTCATTAACTTACTGGTTTAACAATATTTCAGTCAATAAACCTTTGAGTAAAGAAAGAACTTATCCTCAAAATGGTTTTAAATCAAAATGGTGAATTGTGTTTAACATATTTATATTTTTTCGATAAAAATTTGAAAAGGAATAGCTTAACATTGTTTTATTTTTAATACTTATGTGAAACCAATGGTTTGAGTTCAAATTTTTGTACTCATAAAGAACTCTTCCAGAAAGATTTCTTAGCAGTGAATTGAAATTTCTAATTTGCATCGTATATAACTTGTGCTATAATAGAAAATCCTGTTTAAGTAGTCTTAGATCTTATCGGAATTTTCATGTAAAGTGAACATTAATGAACAAACATAGTGTATTTTGAACTTTTAATCTTCATTATTTATAATTAATAAATGAAATTGTATTTCCTAGTTCCTTCGCATTTACAACGAGGTAAGGTAAAATACAAATCCTAAAGTTTTGTTTAATTCTTCAGATATTTTACAAAGTTTTGTTTTTAGATTTGGTGTGATTACATGAAATTAACTTCTTATCTTTTATTATTTATGCATGAGAATTGCTAATTTCAATTATATGTTCGGTATTAAAATATTTTGTTACCATTAAATATTTTTTATTTATAAAATAAAAGCATAGTTTAACTTACTTTCTTTGTAACCGTTAAAAATTAAGTAGTTTTACTAAGTGAAAATATTCTTTTTAAGAATTTTACATATAATCGTTTATGCAATTACTTCATTTCATATCATCTATTGATGATTAATATTTGTAAAGTGACAACAATTAAGGATTTTGTTGGGTTTTATAAATATAAATCTCTAACCACACAACAAACAAATTTAAGTTTTTTAAATATTTATAAAAGTATTACATGCTGAAATTTATATCGTAATCTTGTGCAGAATTATTTCAAAAACGTTACTACTCAATTGTAAAGCCCAGTCTATTTTTCACACAGGAGCTCCAAGTACATAAGTATTTTACAATAAGAATAAATTATCAATATAATAATTAGTAAAAACATCCTAAGAGACTCATTGCTTTTTTAAGGTCATGCTTGATTTGAATACCATTCGGCTTCAAACCTCTTAAGGTAAATTCTTGCTTCTTGCATTTCTTAAATTAAATATATTTTAAGCATTACTTTAGAAATTATTTAAAGAAAATTAAGCAATGATGCGTTTTTTATGAAGAGAAAATCGAAAACAGCCAGTCTGTTCTTTTTCTTCGTTTCTCTTGAAGTACTTTAAATTTTTTGAAAGCTCAGATGCAACTTTCATTCATAGTAGTAGTAGTAGAGAATGATGAAATTACTAAAACAGTTTAGAAAACCACCGATTACAGTTAAACTCAGCACAAAAACAAAATATTTAACTTTTTTTAAATGATCATTCAAAGTAAAATCTTCTGAAACGAAAATTTTGAATTCGTGAATCACATTGAAAGTGTACTCAATTAGACTCAATCACGCTTGCACTGGAGTTTTTGGAAATTAGTTTCTTTTGACATTTTATGCGTGCGCACACACAAACCGTTATGCTTGCCCCACTAAACGGAGAAATGTTTTAATGACAGCAGCATCAAATATGAAAGGATCGTCTCTATTTTATTCGTGCATTATTGAAAAATTTTATTGCTTAGCAACTTAATTTCATGCAAGTAGTTATTAACTTTTCTATGAAAAATATTTTTTCTTTCATTTATTTAATTATATTTAGATTTTTCTTTCCTTATTTTTGCTTAGAGTTGAAGCGCTTCTAGGCTCTAATTGAAGATCCATCGCCGATTTGCAACATGTAAACGAGCGAAAAAGTTTTATTTTCTTCTTTTTTAAACAATGTTCTACCAGTTATTCTAAAAAATTTCTGGTAGGTATATTATTTTTATTATAAGGCATTCAACTATTTTATATATAAATTTAATTTGATTTACGAAAATAAACTGTGTAGAATTAATTTAACTGAATCTTCCAATTATAAGGCAATTTTCATATATTAAAGACTAATTTATTTATATTGATAATAAACTATTCTCAGCACAGTACTAATATTTTCACTTTATCTAAACACACCCGAAAAAAATTTCCAATATGTGTCAAGGTAATATTGAAATATGCAAAGTTTTAAATTTAAATTGTTCTAGGTTTAATCAAGTTAACACTATTAAAAAATTAATTTCTCACAGTAGTAGAATGAGATTATCGGTATAAATTAACAGCATCAAAGAAATGTGAAAATGCTTACATCAATTTATACCATTCATATCACTTGTATTGTTTCCTATCAATACATTTTAATTTATTCTGGTCAAAGTTTAGTATTTTATATATAAAAAAGAGAACTTCGATTTATTTTTTAGAATTTTTGTTGAGGCATATAAATTAGAAAACTAACAACTTTTAATAGAGAAGAACATTTATGAATCATTTAATAAATGATACTAGTAAGTTCTTTTATGAATTTGAATAAATACTTCACAGTAATTTTAAATTAACATAGTAAAATTTATTAAAGCATAACATTTATTTTTAGTTTGGACACATCGAGAGACAAATTGATAATCACGTGGAAAAATTTTAATAATGGAAGACAATGTGCAACAAACCAAGGGGAAGACCAAAAAGAAGATGGCTGGATGATGTGCTGAATGACATAAATGTTTGAAGATCAGCAACTGGAAGAGGAAGATTGGAGACAGAGTTGTCTGGAAAGAGAATGAGATAAGGCTAAAGCCCATCCCGGGCTTAAAGTCAATCAAGAAAAAAGAAGAAATATTTAAAATTAATTAAAAATTTTTTAAAAATTTCAAATCTAAAAAAATTTGAATGGATGAATTAGTTGGTAAATCATAAATGAATGTAATGCTTTTACGAATGGATTTATTTCTGTAGGAACAACTGAATGAGACCATTCGCAATCTTAATAGAAATAATTCCTTATAACAGGTTAAAAAATTACCATAAATTACTTTACAGTTTAAAAAATATAAGTTTAAAAAATATATATAAAATTTGAAGGAAATTAAAAATACAAGAAAATCTTTAAAAATACAGGAAAATCATTTTGTTAAGAAAACGTACACCCTTCTACAAATATTTTATATGATAAACTATAAATGAATATATTAAGTGTAATGCATAAATTTTGCGATTTTTATTCGCAGTAAACAAAACAATTCCACATTAATTTATTACATTTTAACTTTTGAAAGCAGAGTTATTTTTCACTTAACTTTCTAAATGTAGATGGCGCGCTAAACCCGTTGAATGTTAAAAGAGGAGCAAGGGAGTTTTATATAAACAGAATAAAATATACAACATATTGAATGTAATATTTTTGATAACAAATAATTAATGAAAAATAATATATACATTCTATAACTTAAATATCGAAAATCCACACTCTTTATAAAATAAATGTCTTCACAATATGTTATAGCTATATCTAACGAATGGAACGACTATACCTATCAAAATTTTATCGATCAGGATCATAGAACTTTACAATCATGAAATTATTAGTAGGAAAAATTTTCTCTGAAATGTTTCACTGCAAAATTTATACTTAGATTTTTTGTAAGCTTTTGTGCACTGTAAATAACGATTTTCTAGCTATGTGGAGCCAGATTTGAACTTAATAAATATTATGTTCTTAATATATGAAACCGTTGTTTATATATTAAGAACATAATATTTATTAACTTAATATAATAAACTGTAGTTTATAGTTATTTCAAAATTTTAAAAATATTTCAGTAACATTTTTATGTTAATTTTAAGAATTATTTTTGATGGATCAAAGGAATAAAGAACTTTTCATACAAAAATTTATGCCATAAGTATATTTCTTGCATTATGTTTTAAGCAAATTAACTTGATAAAATGAAATAAGTATTGTTAGAAGGAAATACATACTTGCTTGCAGTATATAGACTGAAGTTGGCATATACGAATGTGCAACATAATTAACCCGTATATAATATATAGCAATAAATATAAAAAAAACCTTCTAAATGTAATGTTTTGTATATATTGTTTTTGTATATCTTTCTATACTTAAACACTTATTTTTTTAAACAGTATTTAAGAAATTTAAACTATACAATATTAGGATAATATTTTATAAGAAATCATATTAGTAGTTCGGATTTTTGTGATAAAGATGCAAGAAAATATATTATTGCAGAAGTAAAATGTTATTAAAAAGAAAATAGATATGCTTGTAGCAAACAGAATGTTTTTTTAACACGCTTTTATCCTGAGCATTTTTATATCGTTGTTAAAATATATCCGCAACAATAAGTTAAAAATAGAAATGAATGAATAAGGACCTATTCCATGCCCCTTAATTTCAGTTTCAGCATATAAAATAACAAGCAGTATTTACTTAATGTAATTTTTGTAGCATTTAAAATAAGAACGTTCTATCATACAAAATGCATATTATCATACAGTTAAATTTTCGGCAAAAATATGTAACATAAAATGGTATAGATTACGTAAGTTTCTATTTTAAGTAAATAAATGCTTTCCACTTATATAGGAAGTAAACGAGCGAATTTTAGTGCTTTTAACCTCTCTACATTTGTTTTATTTATTTATTTTTTATCAAAAGAGATTATTATTTAAAATATAACAGCTTATCTTTAACTATCAAGAGAGAAAAAATATTCTAAGCGGAAATTTCCATTCATAATCAAAGTGACTCAAATAAATAATAATAATTAAATAAATAATTTTATATGTGCTGTTAAAATCCTTAATTATTTTAGAAGGTCAGGATTAATTACAAAAAATTTATAGGGAAATAATTTTTCTTATAAATTTTTAAAACTTTAATTTTAAAGAAAAATACTATTCGTATTTTCTAAAAATGATTTGAAAATATTATATTATTAAATAGGAAATTTATTTTTCGATAAATTGATTAATTTATAATTCAGTAATAAGCAATTACTGTAATTTGTACGAGATATTTATACTGTGCTCATTAACAAATTTAATTTCATTTCTAAGCACTTAATGAACTTAAAACGTACATAATTTCTATAATAATTGGTTTCTGTACATGCGGTAATTTTTAAATAATTATTTAAAACAAATTCTGCTTTGAACCTTTTGAAAAATCCAAACAGTAGTGTTAGTAAAAAATATAATCGTTTTCTATGTTAACACTTTTTACTGAGAAAAATTCGTTACCATAGAAAAATAAATTCATAGAAAATTTTCATTATTAAACTGTGCATTTTTAATGTATTTGCTTAATAATAAATAAATAAATATATAATAAATAAACAGAGAGAGTTATTCGTTCCAATACGCAAATAATTTCACATTTCGTTGCATTTTACAATTTGGAAATGGATGTTTTCTGGTTTAGTTTTCTAAATGTAGATGGCGCAAAGTGCTTGCATAAGTTCATAAGGAAGAAGGATTTTCAAAATAACATCTCATAGATACACTAGTTCTTTTATAAATAAATATAGTGTTAAATTTTTTTAAAAATCTCTATTTAAAAATGTTTTACATATTTTTTAAATATATTAATGGAATTTTGGTTTACCATTTTAACATTTGTGAATAAAAGTAAAGTAAGTATTTAAAGTAATAAAAATCTTGTCGATATAAATTTATTCCTCAAAACTCTTTGAAAATATACTTAGGTAAGATTTTTAAAAGTACCAGGTATGTTTTACAGATCAAAAAATTTACATTTTTTCATAAATTTTAATCTATGTTCTTTTTATATAGTCCTTTTCTTTCAAAAGATTATCCTTTTTTGTTACAGATCCGGTTATATAGAATGGAAAAACTTTTGTTTAAGACTTATCGTATTCTTAGCATTTCTTTTATATTTAGTTTATAAAAACCAGAATTCTTTTGAAATGGTTTCAAACGAACCTTTTCAACTATTGTTAGCTTATACTTTTTGATAAATTTAAGTTTTGTGTAAAAAATTAACTTTTAAATTCATTTTACTTTTGCTATATTTAAATAAAATTAAGATGGATAAATGAATAAAAAATATTATAAAAAATTATTATTAGGAATGAAATATTGAAATGTAAATCTGGACCATACTCATGAACAAAATATCTATTCTTCAAATAACATGACAGTAAAAAAGTGTTGAAAAATAAAAATAAATATCTTCGGATTCTTTAAAGAGTTCAAATTTTAAATGAGTGATATAATAAAAATAATATATGAAACAAAAGCAAAAATGTTGTAAATAAGAAGAAATTTTTCATGTAACAAAAACAATATGATAATACCTCTATAAACATTCTTATTTGATGATTAATATTATACCAACAACAGTTAGCTGAACATACATGATTTAAATACTTTTTCACTCACTTTAATTATTTATATGTAAAATATAAAGAATATTTACCCTATCATTAAAAATATATTTCTTGGAATTAAAAAGTATGCGTTTTCAATCCAATGAAATTTTCGACAAAAGAATAAACTAATACCATGTAAAATGGGAATGTTCATGCATAATATCAAACTATAGTTCCCTTCGCAGCTCCATTTTCAGTAAAGACATTCTAAAACTTTGTGATAAATTTATTCATTCTATAGTTCTTATATTATTCGCATAATTTTTTAATGGTTTTTGAAACTACACCTCATTATAAATATTGCACAATCTTAATTACATATTTAATTTAAATTTTCAGTTCATGAAATAGGAGAACAATATTTGTTATGAGATTTGTGTTAAAAAATTGTATTCTTTTTTAACTTGATTGCCAGGCATTTTTGAATATCAATTGGTTTATTTTAAAATAGGTAAAATATTTAAAACCTAATGCTCAAATGCATATTTTATTTCAAAAATATGAAAAAGTTATCAAAATAAAAGTGCATTATATGAAACAAAATTGGAATTTAGCTTTATAAAATTTAGATAAACTATATAAATGTTAATTTTAATATGAAGTTTCAGCACTGCATTATTACTGTGCACATAATTGTAATTTTAATTTTCTTTTAGAATTGTTATGGCATAAATATTTCATTGGTATTAACACACTTCTAAAAATTTAATGCTTCGTTTTCCTTTAATATTGGAGTATCAAATTCCTTTCGCACACTCTCCCCCTCCCTCCCTCCCACACTCTCTTTCTCTATCTCTCTCACATACCCACAGCTATAATATTAAAATACATTAATTTAAGGGTAAGGAATAGTTTATTTCAAATACTCAAGGTAAGAGTAAACAAATTTCTCTTGAACTGAAAGCATCCATTTATAAAATACTTTTACAGATACTATTAAAAAATTATAAGGAAAGTTGAGATTGTTTCAAACATACAGTATGTTTAAGTTTGGATAAAATCGTGAATCTTACTTGTAATTAATCCTTAAATATTATTTTGTAGTGAATCTTTGTTAGCTTGAAGAAAATATTACAAAAGTTTTCCCAAAATTGTATTTTGGTTTAAATTATCATTATAAAAATCAGACATTAATTTTTTTCAGTTAATTAAATAATGCATATTCAACATTTCTTAATTCAACAAAATTAACAGAAAAAGAAAATTAAGGTAATTTATTGCTATTGCTATTCTGATAAAGAATTTTTTTCCTCTACATTACACTAAATTATAAAAACTACATTAAATAACATCAACGCATTAAAATGCAATTTTAAATCAGATTAGTTACTTGTACTCTTATTCCCTTCTACCACAATTCTCGTTACCATTATTCAATATAAACTGGTAAAAGATGCTAAAATTTTCTTATGCAGTCATGTAAGGTTAAAATTTTATTCCTTAAAATTTAATTTATTTCAGTATCAGTTATTATCAGTATTTAATTTATTTAAGTTATTGCAGTGTTAAGTTACCCTTTTGACTTATAAATATTATAAATTATGATGAGTAAGTGAAAATGATTAATAAATTTCAACATACAGAAAATTTTAATTTTGAATTTAATCAAAAAATTTATATTACATTTTAACAAAATATAATTGGACAATTTCTGAATTCTATCATTAAATATATAAGAAATTATCTAACACCATTTCAATTGTTGCGCTAAATCAATTGTAATGTTATTTCACTACAAATATTTTGCCCACGAAAACAATTTTTCTTATTTTTTATTTGTTGAGTGTAAAAATAATTGAATATTTATTGAAGGATGAGAGCTCTTGAGGCTGATAGTAATTTTGTTTTCCTAATAAGATGTATAATCCTGTAAAGAGCTGAATGTTTCTTATACATAGTTGGTAAAGGTATGTACTTCCTCTGTCAAAGCTTGTTTGGATCAACTACACAACATGATTCTAAATTACTCTCTACTTTATAAATCAAATACTTTTCAATATTCTCACATTTAACAAAAATGCTTATCATTTTTCCGAAAATGAAAGCTTCCGCACATTTATTAGATTAATTGCAACTTGCAGAACGAAAAGCGTTTAAATTGAGTTTATATTTTACGTAAATATGGTAATGAAAAATTATGTAGTAATTTTAAGTCCACAATAAGTAAAATATATCTATCCAGTAAAATATAATGGAGATAAATAAAGTACAAAACTAGTTATTTAAAAGTCTGAACAATAAAACAAAATATAGCAAACTTTTTTTCATTAGAGTGCAGCATTTTATGTAGATTTTTAGCCAAATATCTGAAATATGGGTTATTATAAACTAAAGCTGTCCTGAACGATTACGTGAGATGTTATGTGAGATGATGAAAATATACTAATATCATGAAGTTATTTTGCACTAGCATTGTAGTAAAACAATTTTAAGGAAAGATAAAGAGAAATTTACCGTCAAAATTTAACATTTCACAAAATAGGAAAATATCTTGACAAGAAAGAATAAATGAAAACAATATAAAATAGCATAATAAAATATCAATGAATGTATTAAAGAAGCCTTTAAAACTAATAAAGAAATTCGATTTTTAATTTTCCAAGCTTGGCATATTTATCTTGACGTAGATCCACTATCAGCTCTGCAAAAGTTTCAGTTGCCCACAAAAACAAAATTATTACCTAATCAAATTTCAACCACTGATTTAATTTCGCGTTTCCAAAAAGGCAATACTTGATTTCCTACATACTGGGTATTTATATATATACGCAGTTAAAGTAATTAATTCGTAGATATGTATCTGAATTGGGAATACAGTTTTAAATCTAATTACCATTTTTGTTGAAAATATATTATTAATATATTATTTTTTTGTCAAATTGAGGGAAAAGAAAAATTCTATTCATTTTGCCCACAAAATTTTCATTTTATTCAGTACTGATCGTTAGACTTATCATTAATGAGAGCATTGATTTATTAACAATGAAATCTTGAAAGAAAGCATACATTTTAAAAATGTATACGAAATTTCTTTAGTAAATAAACAAATGCTTGTTTCAGATGGTTTTTAGTTATAAAAGAATTATAATGTTATTGATTTTGTTAAATATTTTATTTCACTTAATTAAATATGCATTTTATTCTAAAATTTTTTTCGTTAATTTAAAAATATTTGATTCTAAAAATGTGATTTTAAATGCACAGATAAAGAATAAAATTTTAATTTCATAGAATCATAAGCTTCCATGTCAGAAATTATACATTATCATTAATTTAGATTATATATTTACACGTAGTGTGAAAAATTTAAGAAATTATTTATTTGAAGCAGTTGGGAAACGAAGTGAAATACCGTTAGAAATAGATCTTTTTTCTTAGTGCATAAAAAATTAGGATTTCTTTTATGGAATATTATACTCCGTTTTCATAAGTAAAAATATAGATATTTTTATATAAATAAAATGTATATTTAAATTTGCACATGAAATAAACATGCAATAAAATTTTAAAACAGCTTTGAATAATTATTTAATTAGAAGTATTTGCTCATATTTCACAGAATAAAACTTGATGAGAGTCAAAAAAATATTTTGCTTAAATCTTTTGATTTTATCATGCATCGTGAAAGAGTTTTGAGCATGATATTTTAATTTATATGAGTTATTTGAAGACTGTCAAATTGTCAACAGTTTACAATTTTTTCCTCGAGTTTCCAATATAATTAATAGAATATTTTCAGATTTATACTTTTTAAAATACCTCTACATTTTACTCTATCATGACACATGCAAAAAGTAAGAGAATATATCACTTAAATAAGTTAGAGCTTGAAAAAGGTATGAGTAAAAATTAATTTTTAGAACTGAAATGCATCTTTAGTTCCCATAAATAGGCGCATTACTCATGAAAGGTAACTTTTATTTGTGTTTCTTGGTGTATTACTCATAATTGTAAGATTCATTCTGATTTCAATTTGGGAATTAATTTTGAATTGATATTCTTATTTTATATTATAAAAATACTTCTTAAGCGTTACAAAAATAAATTATTCAAAATATTTGTAAATACATACAAAATGTCACTCCTTTACTTGAAGTAATGTTAAGAAAAGACAGAAGAGCGATTGTTTATTAATGAAAAATTTGAAACTCGTGTCAATGAATTATTTTATAAAATGTAGTTAAATTGAATCAGCAAGCAATTATAAAAGACATTGTAAGTTTCCAAGACTAAAAAATTAAATGAATTTTGCCATTTCTTCACAATTAAGAATTAAAATATATTTTCACACTTGCTTAGTTGACATTTTTGGCACTAGATGGCAGGACTGCAGTTTCTATGTTTAGAATTAAGTGTTTCGTCATAGAGATACTAAATATAAAATATTTTAATTAAAAATTATGTGTTTCATTATTATGTTTGCTGTCAATGATTTTTTAAAATTTAAATAGTTTTGTCCATTTTACAATTGTAGTTAACATTTATGATTCGAGATTCTTATTCACTTTTTATTGCTGAAAAATATAATCCTGTATTTTTTCATATTTGTTATTTTAACATGTATTTGCTTCTTTTCAATGTTTTCATAAGACATTTTCTATAAAATTGGAGAATTTGATTATGCGTTAGGAAAAGATCTTTTATTTACATTAAACATGTGTTAAAATTTATGTATCAAGGATTTCATAGTGAAATTCATAAAATGTTAAAAGATTTACAGTTAAAAAGATGAATAACTTAACAAAATAAACTATAGTGCAAAGAACAAAATTTACCAAACACAAAGAAAATTAATCAAGTGAAAATTGAACATATTTTAATATTTTTTAAGTTAAAAATCAATAAATTCATATCTACACCTAAAATGGCAACAGTAATTTTTTCTAAAAAATGTCTAAACAATTAGTCTAAAATATGTCGAAGCAATTTCAATGTTCCAAATTAGGGAAATTTTCAAGAATGTTATAATTACTAAGTGCAAAATCAACATTAGATATCTCAGGAGTTTTCACGAAATAGTTATAAAAGGAATATTATAATATGAAATCAGTTTTCCACTCGGTTTGAAAAAAGTAAAAATGAGCATGTGTTACTAGTTAGAATCATTTTAATAATGGTCAACCACTCAAATTGCATTTGGCTGAAGAGTAAAATGGCTTAACACATTTTTTTATAACAAAAAACTAAACATCATACATGTTGATAAAAATTATTAGAATATAAAAATGTTCAAATAATTCTAAATTAATTTAAAAATTTGTATTTTAATACAAGTTCAAATAGTAGCTATTTTTTGAGTAGAATGGCTAAATTAGTACAAGCTTTTGAATGTTAGATTATCGTTTGAACTCTTGTGTTAAAATTCTCAGTAGGGTATATAACAGGTTGAATAAGCATTAATTTATGGATTCTATTGTGTAGAGAATAAGAAAAAAATGCATAATATATATACTGCTATCTTCGATCATATTTTACTAACACATTCCTTAAAACGCGATACATGATTGACTGGAAACAATACACGGAAAATATCCCTCACCTCTTTCTATATACTGAATTTAACTATCTGCACTAAATAGCGAAACTACATTCTAAAAAGAAAGGAAAAATATATCGGTAAAGGCATAACTAAGAAAAACCAAAGCTATGACGAATACCAATGATATTTGTGATTATAAACAAAAAGAAAAGGACAGCAATTACTTTGATGCGGTTGTATCTCCCCTTGCTGCAGCAATAAGAAGCTTGATATCAAAGTATATCGGTGGTAAGAGTTTTCATGAAACAACTGATGAGACACCAGTAACTTGTGTATAACTCCACAAGAGGAAACATTTTAGGCAGCAATTTCAAAGTGTCCCCCAAACCGAAAATCATTGGGGGGTTTGTTTTAAAATTGTGCTGAATGAATGGATCTGTGTTCAAATCTCGTAGAAAGTATTTTATTTGGAAAGAACATGGACCACTTCATTATTTATCAAATAAGCGTTAAAAAATTCACATGGGAAACACAATGTCTGTGCTTGAGATACAATTTCTGTGGAAGTGTATAAATAGGTCTCTATATCACTTCATGTAGAGTAGTGAAGGTTCATGTCTATATCAGTCATTTTCTAGGTCTTTGTTGACTCCTTCTTTCTGGCATAATCAGAGATGATTTCCTTCTGCAGGAAGGCAACGGAAAATCCCACACATTTCATGTTGCGAACGATTATTTTCCATAACAAGCTATTCAATTGATTAGCAAAGTCAATCAAAGGGGTTAGGCTTGTATGGATATTTTAGGATAATATGATGTTTCTCTTAGTCGTGTCATCTGCACTTTGTGATTTAAAAATTTTCTGTTTTCAAACAAAAGAGTAAACATGCTTAGTAATCTTAATTTTCTTTGTGAATTCATTGAAATTAGTTTACTCCATTAAAAAAATCATTCTTTTTGGGCATTAAACTTGGTTGTGCGTGTGAAACTGTTTTTAAATAAACAACCATTAAAATTATTTAAAAATAATACATTGCCATTTCACTTAATTATTTTACAAAAGAATAAGCTTTGCATTGGTAAGTTTTTTAGAGAATTTAAAATTGGTACAATATCAAAGAATTTCTTTTAATTTGCGGTTATAAGTGAAATTTAAAATAGCAGAGATTATATGTGAATTTTATGCATGGTAATATATATATATATATATATATATATATATATATATATATATATATATATATATATATATATATATATATGTACTTAATAGTTAATAATAGTTAATCATAGTTATGGTATTTATTTTAAACTGAATAAGAAGTAAAATAATTTCAGTAACAATATTTAAGAAATGGGAAACTGCAAAGGAATGAATTATGCAATGGCAAATTTAAACAATAGATTATAAATAGGAATATTAGTTAAAGAAAGAAAATAGTTCTATATATATATATGTATATATATATATATATATATATATATATATATATATATATATATATATATATATATATATATATATATATATATATATATATATATATATATATATATATATATATATATATATATATATATATATATATATATATATATATATATATATATATATATATATATATATATATGTAAATAAATTTTGAAAATAATACTTGAAAAGGAAAAGTATCAAGAAACATCCACGATAAAAATTTATTTTGCACTGCAATATTTTTTGAACAACTATCTTGTATAACACGTAATAATATCCGAAACAATTCTTAATTTGACTGCATCGGCAAAAGACAAAATATTCGTTTTAGCTTACGTTAAAACGTTACATTCTTTCTAAACTGTATCGACTGATCGCAAATTCTTTTTATATCTTGTTTCAAAGAATTAAATAGTTTAAAAGTTCTTTACTTTAACTTCTTAGTTCGAATTGATGAATTCCAATTTTCTTATTGCTTTTTCTTGGATGAACAGGCTTTTATTCAGTTCGATTGGACGCACTATTTCTATCTGTGAACTGTTTATTGTAATTTTCGCTGGCTCAGAGTGTTTTCTCTTTCTCTATCAGCCGTATAAATTTTTGTGAAAATTCAAATGGATAAGATCAGTTCAATACAAATCTAATGTAAATTTTTCATTGCTTTTTTTGATATCATGAGCATTTATACCTTAAATGTGATATTTATTAAATGATGAAACATATTTTTGACAGATAGATACAGAAATATTCAGTAATGGATAAAATATGAAAAGTCTAGTTCTTTTTTTTTGAAATAGAGTAAAATAAAAAAGTAAAATAAATAACACTGATATTTATATAATATAAATTTTATTTGAATTTTTCTCTGTCATATCTTCTCACATTTTGACATTAATCTCTGAGAAGAATATGATTGATTGGTAATACTCTTTAAGAGAATATTTTTATATCGTTGAAGAATATTTTAAAAAACTACATGCATTAACAAAATTGTTCGTTTAAGCATTTAAAAATGCCTGTGCTTTGTATGAAATTAAATGTGAGTAAACTGAATATGATCTTTAATAAAAACAGATTTTTATAAATTAAAAAATACACTTTATTTTTCTGTTTCGTTCATGTCATTTAAGTTGTTACTACAATTAATGATTATACAAATTTGAAAAAAAGAAATTCTTTCCAATTCTTTCTCATATTTTTTTTACTTCGCATTTGCTTAAAACCTCATTTTATTTGATATTGATCACAGGAATTATTTAATTTGAGACTCTTAGAAAATATTTTTTTGTGAATTTTTTTTTATTAAAATCCAAATTTGTTAATAAACAATAATAATATTTTAGTATGGGAAACTTTATAAATCTTGAATTCTTAATATTTTTTTTAAAATTTGAGTAAATTCTTGCAATTTTTAAAATAAAAATATTTTTTCGATATCTTATTGAAAATAAGTTGAATACATAACAATCAAAGTACTTTCAAATTTAAAATGTGGTTATTTAATTTGAGACGCTTAGAAATTTAAAATTCTATGAAGAAATAAATTTTTTTTAACTGTAGAGTAAATTCTAGGACTAAAAGTAAAAAATTGTTTGATTGAAAAAATTGTATATATATATATATATATATATATATATATATATATATATATATATATATATATATATATATATATATATATATATATATATATATATATATATATATATATATATATATATATATATATATATATATATATATTGAAGAACGTTGGATGGGACGATGTTATAATACTAGGTTCTATTTTGAATATTTAATTTTATTCCGTAAAAAAAATTAAAGGTATGATTTATTAATATTCGGTCAATGCATTATCCAGTATCTGTCCTCATCAACATAGGAAGACAGTGAATAGTTATTAAATATTCATTAGTTTCAAAAATATCTAATTATTGAAAATTTTAGATAAAAGTAATTATAAACACAGAAAATTGTCTGGTTTCGCAATTTAATTCAATGAGCATATAATTACTAAATTTTCAGATAAGATAACTTTGTTTCAAGTCTCACTTAATTTCCTTGAATTAAGCGTTAACTAATAATTTTAATTCTTCATTAATTTTTATTTAAAGAAATAACAAACAGCTTTATCGCATTAATTAATAAGCATTATCTTATTAATTAGTTCCTTTATAAAGCTTACTTCCGGTATGATTTAAACGGTACTAAATATATCCTTTCTTTACTAGCTTTAGATTTGGGAAATTATATTTTTCAGCTCATTAACGTTTTAAGATAGATAGATACATTACTTTTTGAATCCTCTTTTTGCCATAATAGTCCTTACTCAAATTTTCACCCAAATATTTTTATGACCAAAATAGTGTAACATAGCATAGTTAGTACTAGATTGAACTAATCTACATGATGTTTATCACTTTTATGCTTAAAGATTGTCACATACATGTTTGAAATTGATTAATTTGTGACACACATACATCTCACGAATTAATAAATTAATCGAGAAAAATATCTGTTATCAATTATTTTGTTTACACTCAGTTTATCCTTATTTGAGAAGCCAATAAAAATATAAATAATTTCTACTTTTCACCATTAAAGAGACTTTATTGCAAGTTAAATAGACTTTTTAAATGATGGTATATGAAATAGTTTTTCTCTTTTTCCGCAAAGTGTTTTGAATAATAAAAGGAGAAACACGAAAAATGTAGATTAGAAAATATTAAGAAAAACTAGGCTGAGTTATATAAATTGTTTTAAATCGTATGAAACGTGAAAACTTTAGAAATGTAATTAAATGTGTTCTAATAATTGAGATCTTAATGTTGAAAATTTTTTTTCTCAAAATGTATAAGATAAAAATGTATGATTTATTTTAGTCAAAATATTCTAAGAAAACTATACTTAAACTTAGGTCATAAAATTTATAATTTTCTATTGTAATGAGTGTATTTCGTCATTTCTTTTCAAAAATTCTAGTTTAATTGATATTTTTTAAGTAGTTTATTCAATATGATATTGGGTATTAAGAATGTTAATACATATTTGCTAAATTTACATAAATACAGTTTATATTGAACTAATAAAAGGATTTTCCTGACTGAAGTTAGTTAAAAAATGAAATAAAAACTCTGTTTATTTTTAAACAAATTCTTATTTTACACATACTTTTTCTAATTACATTCATTATAAACCTTCCAATAATAGAATTAAATTTTCATTTGAATATAGATAAGCACATATCATTGGTTTATTTTTATTTTAAAATAATCATGTAATGTATAGTAATAATTTAAATTTCAGTAGATTTAAAATTTTAAAAAATTAATCAATATTAAAAAAGTTCTTGTAAAAATTTTTCCAACAAAATGCACATATTTTTCAAAATAGAATTTTTGCTATATGATTGCTATTTTCTAAGTTCCTTCATAGTATTGTAGAGTTTCACAAGATTCGCGAGTTCAATCGGTTAAAATAGTTTATAAATTGAATTAAATTATACTTAATTTACCTAAATCTTGAAAAATACCTATCATATGCAGATCAATTTTCTTAAATAAATCGCCTATTTTATCTAATTTGGCAATTTTCCTCCTCATTAACTATTAAGTTTTGTTTTCAGTGAATTATTGATTTAAAGTAAACAAACAGAGCACCGTAATTTCATAAAAGTATAAAAATACAATATATACAAAATAATGAATATTGTCAAAAAAAATTCTTTTATTGTAAATTTAGGAATTTTTTATAAAATATAATATATAAAATAAAAATTATGAATATTATATAGAAAAACCTATAAATATTCTCTGAAGAAACGTAGAAAATGCTTTGGAATATTTATAAAAATGTATACAAATTTTTGCATTTAATTAGAGTATTATTTATATTTTCTGCTAGTAAAGTATGCAAATTTTCCTGAAATATAACATCATGGTTTGATAATAAGGCATTATATCATTTTCATAAGTAAATATTCGTTTTTGCTCTTACTTTCCAACATTGCATTTCTTAAAAAATTAATTCCATTAAAACTTATCTATGTAACCTGTTTTTTAAGCCCTTAATATTTAAGAAGAGATTACAGCGTTTTTGTACTGAATGAGATTTAAATTTACTGTCCCTTTTTCTATTTGAATACATTCATACGCACTGAGAACGTAAAAACTATGCCTGGTTTATCATGCTGATGACTGTGTTTAAGAAAATATGGTTCTAATGATAAGAACATGAGTTCTCGAATTTAAAAATATTAGCTTGCCTAAATGAAAAATAAAACCAATCCAATTAAAGCTGCTTTGTTCATGAGGATCCGAAAGTTTATTAGTATTTATAGGAAATAGAAGAGTTATTTGAAGTAGAAATATATTTTGTTGGAAATTGTCTTTATATTAGAAGCGAACTAAGTTTAAAAACAATGAAAGAAAGCAAAATATTTTACAGGTGTTTATAGATTTTGATTATGAAAATAAAATCGAAAACTGAGATAAAATATTATGAAAATTAGTTAAAAAAACCTATTTCATAGTAATACCACTTTGCACTGCACTTTTGAACTCGTTTAAGTCTCAATCAAAATTTTTCCCGTTTACAGTATATGATTTAATAAAAATAAGAGTGAGGCAAAATTTGAAGAAAAAAATGAAATGAAATTATTTAAAATAGTATATACTAAGTATTACAAAATCATGTAGGATTTGGAAAAAAATAGATTCATCAACACCACACATTCTTTTCATTTGTATATATTGTTTGCTTCTTCTATGTACATTTTTTCTTTGTTACTTTTATTTTGGTCTGCAGATGTTTTAAAAGAGAGCGTGCTTAACTATAACAAATTCAAACACATAAATATGATTTCTATAATAGCACAATAAATAACATTTAAAACCAAAACCAATGCTTCTTAAATCTGTTAAACTATGAGAACTATTTTCAGCATGATGTTGAAGTTAAATTTAATTTTAAGTTGATTTAAAAAAATCGCGGTAAAAACACGAGGTATTATCCCTTATATATATATATATATATATATATATATATATATATATATATATAAGGGATAATACCTAATACCTCGTTTTTTTACCGCGATTATATATATATATGTTTTTACCACGATTATATATATATATATATATATATATATATATATATATATATATATATATATATATATATATATATATATATATATATATATATATATATATATATATATATATATATATATATATATATATATATATAAGTCACAAATATAGAATAAAATTATTTATCACCTTAAACTAGTATTATTTTCACATTGATTGGTCGTTACATTAAATATTTTACAATTCATCATTTTATAAATGCATTTTATTACTTCTTAATTCTTCTCATTGTGTTTCAGAAAAGTTAAATTTCTTATAAGAGAATTTTCTGATTTTGGTTTGATATACGTAAACTTTATTTTTTCATTCTTTTTTCAATAAATACTTACTTTTTATTAATATTTATCCATAACTATTCTTTTTCATAAAATTTCATGAGTATTCTTAATGAATACTCTTTTAATTAATATAATTTTCAATAAATATTCCTTTTCTTACAAATAAATTTTTTCAATAAAAGTTTTCATACCATTTCAATAAATCTTCCTACTTCGAAAGCATTCACAATAAATATATCAGCTCCATTTCAATCCAAGAAATGAATCTATTCTGATAGAAAAATAAATCCTATTTACATTTTAAATAGCGCTTATCATGGTTCCCTTTTCATATTTCTTTTCGTCTTTTAGTATAATTATGTTACGATTTATTGAAACTCAAACTTTATCAAGAAAAAGTTAAGAAATGATTAAATGCTTTAAAAAGTACAAGAATCATTGAAATCATGCTTTGAAAAATGGGATAAAATATAGATTTTCTTATTCAAGATATATCAGCAAAAAGTATCTGTAAATTATTAAATGTCATGTGTAAGGAGGTAATGTCTTCTTGAGAAATATATTATAAAAGAAAATAACGCATAAATTTTACAAAAATGATGATGAAAAAATGAAATTTAATGATAAAATTATGAAAATGAAATCTCATTAATATTATGCTGATACAAATAAAATGTATTAATGCATAATAATACCATTGCTATTTAAAATGAATTTTGCTAAATAAATGCTTACATTTAATCCTTTCCTGTTGATAATTTTATGAATCTAATCTCATTTTTCTACTCGGTATATTGCGCAGTTAAAAATTCAGATCCCATTCTATTTAAAGGCAACTTTTCTGAATTTTCATAGGAGTAATCTAGAGTTCTTTGATTTTAAAACAATAAAAATCGCTAGATGTCATAAAAATAAATTTAATTCCAAACTTCTATGATTTTTATTCTTTGTGCATTAACTGAAAATACTTTTTCCTTAAAATTTTTACTATTTAAATTGCCCATTAAATATAATTACTAAAGGGATTATAATTTTAAAGAATTTACACATTATAATATGAAGCAAAATAAAAAAAAAATAACCAATGGATTTTCAAGACATTTGTGTCAGAATTGAATCAAATTTATATCCTTGTTTATAATGCCTCACACAGTAAAATAATTAAGGTGTAAATGATTCAAAGTCAGAAATGTCATGATTGAACAATTCCTGTAGCAAAGAAAGAGGGTTCCAGTGGCTCAGCAGCTTCACGCCGCATTCCGTTGAAGAAGTGAAGCATCATTTGCCGTGGGCAGGGATTATGAGGGTGACCAGGCATTTTATCCCTCTCTAGGTTGCTGGGATTCCGTGGGTTGGGGACGTGTCAATGTTATTATGTGATGTCCAAAGTCCCTCCATTGGTTTGGCGAGGATGTTTAAAGGAGGGTACCAGATCGGGTATGAGCTCGTCACCTTAAAGTGGCTCAAAATTACGAGGTACTTGGTGATGGGCGAGTATTCCAAACTTGTTAACCTTAAGGTACAATCTGGGGATCGTCTGAGCCGCTATGTATATATCGATGTAGCAAAGAAACTAGTGGCTCAGTTCCTAAATGGCAAACAAATGGAATCAGTTTTCTGTATTGTTGGTGTGAGATAATCATACAGTGTTCTTGAATTGCTTGTGAAAAAATTTTACTCTGGTTTTAAATCATCCTCTATTACTGATATTGAAATTTTACATACGTCAAACAATACAGCTGGTGAACATCCTGGGATTCATGATCCAAGTTAATGGTAATTTCTTTTAAGTGGTGAGGTCTATATATACTCCTATTTAAACAATAAAACTAGAGTTGAAAAATATTTAGAGTAAAGAAAGTTAGGGATGAATTTTTTTAATAAAATCTTCCAATAGAATAAAATCTTTTGAGAGTTAATTTTTAGTCTAAAAAAAAAGACTATACTGCACCTTCATTGCCTTCTTCAAAATAATGTAAGAGCACACGTTGTAAGTTGTGTTTTGATCTTTCTCGATACAGAAGGTATCGATTGTTGTATTCACGAATATTTAAGAGATTTCTTCAATTAAAGTTTACAAATATGTCAAAACCATAATTTTAATTAGAAAAATGCTAAAACCTTACGTTGAAAATTATTGTGAAAATTTGGTGTCTGCCTTAAAATACATACGCTCTTTCCTTATGTACATGCAGTTGAAATTTTGGCTCGCTGAAAAATTTAAATTAATTATTTTTCTTACAAGGCAATTGATTGTGTAAGCCAGCCAGAATGATAGTAATAATTACTTGATAACTTGGTTAAGACCATATTTTTCTTATGCTAATTTTTACAATTCTGTTGATAAATAAATATGAAGCATATAGAACTCCTATTTTATGTATTCTCTTAATTCATTAAATTTAATAATTGTATATTTCAGCCCAAAATTATAATTATTTGTAAGTAAAAATAAATACCAGATAAATGATATAGAGATTTGTTCAGTTATGTGCTATTTACTTTTATTCCCTGGAGTTGCATAGGCTTAAATTCATTGCAAAACACGTGTAGTAACGCTCCTTACACTTCTTTGTATAAACACTTAATTATGCGCTTTCTTTAAGTTGAATCCCAGATGTTGCATACTTTTCTAGTGTTTATCTTTAATAACATATGAACGCTTATAATTATCTTATAATTATCTAACATTTTGAAAATATAAATCTGAAGATACATTTTGAAAGTATCTTCAGATTTATATTATAATAATTATTAAAAATATGTGAAAAATATGTGAAAAATTATTTAAACGTAATTCAAAGGCTTTAACATAATTTTATATTATTAAAAATGAAGGCTAGATTTTTCTCATGTACATCAAAATACTTAGAATTCTCTTCTTTCATATTATACATATTTAAAAGTCTACCCATGTTACTCTATTAATATAAATACTTATGCTCGTTTATATTAAAAAATAATATAAAGTAAACATGAAAAATGTGTGCTATGTGAAAATATGATAAATCTACAAAGTAAACAAAACTTCAAAAGTAGCGAAATAATTTGCGCCTGTAACAAAAAGCAGGAATCTATGAAAGATGATGTACAGAGATATTCAAAAAGACATCATACAGGATAAAAATGCGAGATTGCAAAGAAATTCTCAAGATGAGCAATACATTGAATTTGATCTTTCAATTCAATTTCAAGATTTACTCCATTGAATTCAGAGAGTGAGATATCTTATAGTAAATAGCTTTGAAATGGATGAACATTTTCTCGAGCTGTAAAAATGGTATTTATTTCAGAAAAAATATACGAAAATTCAATGTATATTAACTGAAAAAGTGGAATCAATTCAGAATTCTTGTTTTCAAGTCTAATTTACAGAAACACCAATCAAAGTCTTTTTTCCTTGAATTATGATAATTATGATGTATTACATTCAAAGTGCAAAATATCTCTCTTCCTGTGCTAATTTACGCATTAAATTTAACACTCTTTCAGAAATAAAATAAAAGGATTTTATTAAAATGATCATAAATTAACGTATTTAAATTTTTTCGATGTTGATCAGTAAACTCAGATATATAATTTCAAAAACATAAATTTTGTTACTTTTTAATATTTCTATTCCTATTGTTTCTATTTATATGAATCAGTGAATTCAAAGATTTATAATTTCGAAAAGATAAATTTTGATACATTTGAATATTTCCATTTTTTGAATTCCCATGAATAAATTTTAGTTTTTACATTTTTATTGAACTTATAGGAAAAATGTTCAGCTTTAGAGTTCGTATTTTCCTATATAATTGCATCTTGATTGTATTGAATTCCAATTTAAATTAATATCTCTACAACTAAAGATGAGTTGAATGTACCCGCTTCGCTGCGTTCTATCAAAATCATTTTATATCTGATTCAAAGAATTATCAAAAAAATATAAGTATAGTTATTTTTTAATAGAAGTTACACTGAAAAATGTAGAAAGTAGAGAAAATCTGATGCTGTTGCTATATTTCTTCTAAGACAAGTGATTATGTACATATGGCAATTAAAAAAAAATCCCACAAACCTGAAGTAAAAAGAGTAGAGAAAAAGAGAATGGGAATGCTATACATCCCTCTTAAATTTATAACATCGTGGCCTACTAAATTTTATATAGAGTTCAAACCAGTGTTAATTATGTTATAAATTACTTTCAAAGGATTTAGACAATATTTCAAAATAGAATATAATTTTCATTTTAAGTTAGATAAACACCAACATTATGATACAAGTTTCACTCTATTCTGTACTTACTTTTTTAATTCAACACTAGACCAAAACATGTGTGTGTGGGGATAGACAGTCTAAGGATTTTATTTACATAGATTTTATTTAGTTTCTTATGAAAGCATTATAATCCTTCCATTATTGCTAATGAGTTGCCTAACAATATAGTCGCTGTACACGAAAGAAATAAAATATTATGTGCTTTCAAAAGAATAAATAATTTAAAAATAAATGAGAACTATTTATATCATAAGCATAACTGTTTGACTTTATTCTTTTGTGAAATCCGGATTGTCTTGACTAAAAACATTTTAAACCAGTGGAACAAACACAATATCTCAAAATGAAAAATGGCGCATTCTTTTGAGTTGCACAAAACTTTTTTAACCAGGTAAAAACTATGAAGAAAATCATCAATTCAACGTGAAAAATACTAAGCTATTAGATTTCTAAAAATAAGGCTAAAAACAATTGGTATTGCAATTTCTTTTTTTCTTCTTTAGAACCATTATAAGATTTTAAAGATTTCAAAGTGAGATAAAGGAACTTTTTTTTTAATCATATTTTTTTAAGATTCGTAAAGTTTATTATTTTGCACATGTATTCTTATTTGTTAAAATTCTTTTGTTTATAACTTGAACATGTTATAAAAGTTTATTTCAGATATTTTGTTTATTATTACCAATACTTTTATTTTTTCTTTCGTAACAGTTTGAATAGTTTACCATCAAAAATAATATAAAACTCAATGCTGATCAAAAAGTTAAAATTTTTTTTTTCAACTAAAATATATGATTGATTTTTGGGAAGAGAGAAATTCTACGTGAAAGAAATTTCCAATAAATTGATTTGATGAATTTTATTAAAAGGCATTTTTCCGTGCAACTATCGAACATACATACTTTGAAAATTTCCAGATTTTTGATGTAAATTTATTCAGAAAGTAAATTTATTTCAAATTTATTTTCAACTATTTATTTAGGTCTTCAAATAAATACAAACGAAAATTTTTTAAAGAAATATATAAGGATTCTGTGTATTAAGTATTCGGAATTTATTTGGAATAGCTCGTATAAGAATGTATCGAATGCTTAAGATTAATGGTATCCATGGCTGTTTCCTGAACATCTGTAGAAGAAATTCAGTTCCAGTTAAAAAAATACTTGAGCACTTTTTTCAAACTAAATAATTGAGGTTAAAGATTTCATTGAATTATTCAGTTTTGCAGGAATTCCATTTAGCCTAAAAATAAAGGAAATTAGTTTTAACATGAAACATGCATATAAAATATTAGAAAAGGAAAAATGAAGTGAAATATGTGAAAAAAAGCAACATGTTTCTTTTCAATTTCAATAAAGATTAATGTAACGCAATAAAATTATATAACGCAATGTATCTTCATTTAGTAAGAATACTTTTATATAGATTTGGTACTTAAAGGGTTAAATCAGAAAATTCAATATTTCATTATATCGTTTCGGTAGCATAATGAATAAGTTTTTAATACTTTTTGATAGAGTATTAGGAGATTTTTTTAAATTAAATATAACTGAATATACAACAACACTTCTGCCTCTATGGAATTTGGACATTTGCTGATAATTACTTCTTTTTCTTATTCCATATCTAACATGATATTCTGAGAAAACTCAGACCAGACAAACACGTTTGTCTTTCCTGCATGCTACAAATATTCTGAAATGCTACTTATTCTTCTTTACTTGTGAATATACACACATGCATATTATATATATATATATATATATATATATATATATATATATATATATATATATATATATATATATATATATATATATATATATATATATATATATATATATATATATATATAAAGCTAAGGGTCATGAGGTCTAATAAGCTTTACGATTCACCGTAAGAATACCAATGTCAGTTGCGAAATGAGCTGAATATTAGTGAAGAATTATCTCCAGTGGGTCTACGTTAGGAATAACAGATATTTAACAAGAGGATATTTCTGACTAGTTATTTTTACTTTCTTAGCATAATAAAGAATTAAAAGGCCTTTGCTGATCTCAATCCTTATTATAACAAGTGACATAGTTTAATAATACACTAGATCATATAGAAGGTACAATAGATCATATCTCAAATACACTAGATCATATCTCAAAGATATCTATCTCGATGATTGACATTTATCATTTTAGATATCAATGATGCTTTGGATTGCTGTTAGTAATCTGAAAGCGATCGTTCTTGCATATGTAGATCTTACACTCCATATTTGATCTTGAAACTTGTATGATATGATGAGAAAACTTTTATTTAAAACTAAAGATCTGAAATGAAATTTCCTAGATTTTTTGATCAAATTTAATATTTATGCGAAAAAGGTATTTTATTCCTTCTCATGGTATTGAACCCAAGAACTCTTTTTGACACTCGCCGAGAATGTAATTAGACGATTTGCGGCAAAGTGAAATTTTTCTTTGGCTCCCATATTTGCTAGATTCAAGCATAAATAAATATTAGAAAGACTACTCATGGTACTTGATTATAAATCTAGTATGGATAGTAGTCATCTTGATAACCTAATACCTTTGAGAATATTTGAACATCTTTTATGCCTTGACTTTCGAGAGAATTTGTTATAAATAGTGAGCCATATACCTGTTTTTCTAAGGTTAAAACCTGGAAAGTTCTGAAGCACCAACTCCGGCAGACGTGTGCACATAGAAAGCAGAATCAAAACATCCATTTCTCATTTTTCATCAGTGACAGGGGCATGGAAAGTGTTGGTCCAATCGAAGGTTACAATGAGCGGATCCTGTGTATTTGCCGAGCCTGAAGTCCCGTTAGAACTGGTTGTCATACTATAGTCAAGAATACAATAATACTTAAGAATACTGATATCCTACCATCATAGCTGGCATTATATTATGCAGAAATGATTAAGCACATAACTTTTAAAGATTCACATAATGTAATTTTTGGAATTTTTCAGCAATAAATTATTTGCTTACCCTGAAATTTCATGACATACATATATCAATAGTATTGATGCAAACTAAAGTTTTTTTGAAAAATTGTTTAAATTTAGAAATAACATAAAGCATAAATTTTTTATGAAAAAAAAAAAGAAATTTTATTTACACATTGCTTGCGTTTTAATCTGTAACTGAATTAAAGTAATTAGCATATAGACTGAATTAAAATAAATCAAGACTTATTGATTCAATATAAAAACGTGTTATAAAGGTGTATAAGTGTAGTTTTATACTTAGTACACATAAAAATTCTGTTTTCTTCCTTTAATATGTCAGGACTAACAACTGATAACATTATTTTTTATGTTGTACATTTAGCTTGTATGTATTTGTAGGATTAAATTCATCTTTCTAAAACTTATTCCTAAATATATCTCTATACCATGTACGTCATGCATAATTCATACTACTTTAAGGCAATGCATTTTTTCCATCAATGAAAGAGAGAAAGCTTTTTTTTATCATAAAATGACATATTTAGGAAAAGAAATAATCTGAAAAATAGTGGGGAAGACACCTGTGCTTTTTTTTATAAATCTAGAAATATTGAAGGTGATGTTTAGTGAAAATTAATTTTTCATACATTTATTTTATCTTTTCACTTTCAAGATTATGTCATTTAAGTTACTTGAACAATTAATAAAGTTAATTAAAGAATTGAAGGATTTTCTTTTCTATTTTTTGTATTTTATTTGTATTTTTAAAGTCACCCCAATTTATTAATGCTTTTTGAGTCATTTCAAGAGCATTAAGCTTATGATATTTTACAGATTGAAAAATAAAATATGAAGTGATATTAATGAGATTATTAGGCAGGAAATTCTTTTGCTGTTTTTAAAAATGAGAGAAAAAAAAGGAAAAGATGCATCTCTTTTGTGTAAAACTTAATTACCGTGGTTTTCTAAATTAAATTATTAAAAAGAATTTTATAGATTAGCAGACTTACATTATAAGTGCTTTTATATATTTTCTTTCCAACGGTGGGCGCTTGGGTGACGAATCCTATGCCACAATAAGGCCAGAAACTGCTACTCATTTGTCGTTACCCAGCGGGCACCTGGGAACCAAGTCACGGAGGCAAGCAGCGTTGCCCGCGCCATACCACCACAAACCCGTTTATAGAGTAGGCTACATTCATAAACCATCACAGAAGAAAGGACAGAGAAACACAGAGAGAACAGAGAAAGATAGTAAACTTCCATAACCGGACTTGGATTCCAACCCAGGACCCACAGTTCAGGAGTCAGGAAAGCTAACCACTCAGCCATCGGTCGACGTGATTTTATATAAGCAGTCTGATTTTGAATCATATTTTCGATTTCTTTAAATTTATTTTGTTTCCAGAGAATCACATTGTAACCTATGCCTTAAGAGAAATATAATTTCTTTCTGTAACGCCTTACCAGATATATACTGTTGAAGAAATAAAAATATCATTAAATGATTACAAAAATTGTATTTTTTATAAATGCATTATATATTTTTCAATGTTGAATAACTGATCATCAGACGATGTTTCAAAGAAATCCCTCAATAAATATGTCATTAGCAACTAAAAATCATCTATACTTTTGTACTAATGTGTAGTAAAATGGTTTTATAAATAAATAATAAAATAAAAGTAAAGAGAATTCCTTATGAAATGAGATTTTCGATTTATTGTCATTAAGTGAAAAATAATTTTGATATTTAAAAATTGTTTTACACCAGTTTCTTGTTTCATTTAAATTTTATATATCGTTATTCATTAAAATTTTTTAAATTGATAACATGTTAGGCAAATATTTCAAAGCAAAAAACAAAAAAAAAAAATGCAAAATTACTTTATAAACTTGTTTCAATTATATTGGAGTTATTGTTCTGCAAGTAGTAACAGAATTGTGTAGAAGTAGTGATTTTTTTAATTTTAAGACAAATACATTTCTCAATTATTAAATTTTTTTCTGGAAAATCTTTATCACAATAATATTTTTGTAAAATTAATACAATTGTATAAGTTATCTTTTTCTTTTAAAATAAGAAAATAAAGGTAAATATATATCTAGTTTGAATGAAGCCAAAGAATGCTTACGATTTTGCTATATTTTGAACAAAAAATACTGAAAAATATTTGTTCCGTGCTAAAAATAATTCAGAAAAAAGAATTCATGTTTTCTTAACTATTGTACACTCGTTGAAATACAGACAAGATTTCCTTAGAGAATAAGGAAATAAGACCACCAAGAAAGAAGCATTTACTTTAAAATATGAATACTGGGAAGAAAAGGATAATGATGGTGATAAATTCAAAACTCCAACGTAGCATTGTTTGTAATCAAGAAATAATAATGCAGTGTGCCATGGTTCGAATTAGGTTGAATCAGTATTACTGGATGTACACCACACGTTGTTGGAAGATAATTACGCATGTGTGGAAAATAATTTTGCATTATTTTTAATAATGCAAAATTATTTTCCACACATGCGTAATTATCATGTACTTATAAATGAATCGGTAAAATTCATTTTTGACTCTTTAGCATTCAAGAATTCCATAGCAAATGTCTTATTATTAGGTATATTATGCCACGTTATTTCAGTTGATGATAATATATAAATTTATTTCATAGTTAAAATAAAATAACTTTCTGTAAAAGGTAGAATAATTCTGAGGGGTGGGAAACTGGGATTTTTCTTTTCTGAGTTTTTAAAGGCTCTAAGATACCACATCAAAAGTTCATCAAGAAAATTCATTTTATATAGTTCCAGACCACATGTACTGATATGACGCTGTACAATTCTTCATTGTTAAATGGCATATTTGTCAATATGTATATTAGATGAGTCTTACATCTTTACCGATAATTTTAAAGGCTAATTTAAACACTAAGAAATAAAAATTTTAAAATTCGTGTATTTTAATAAAAATAGGATAGATATATATCCTATTTTTATTAAAATACATGAATATATATATATATATATATATATATATATATATATATATATATATATATATATATATATATATATATATATATATATATATATATATATATATATATATATATATATATATATATATATATATATATATATATATATATATGTATGTATATAATGCATTTTTTTATAAATAAAATCAAAGGAAAAATGTCATTTATCTTATATACTGAATTTCTTACTGTTTAAAATACATTGAAATCAAAAATGAATTTCTTTATTTTTCTGATGTGATGAGGATTTTATTGTTTATTCCACAGTTAGGCAGTCATTGAAAATGTTTATATTTAAAATAAGTTTTCTCGTTATTGAAAAGAATAAGTTAAATTTGAATTATAAGAAAAGGAAAAGAATACAAACTGTAAAAATGGAAAATATCATGAATAACTGAGTTGAATTGAATTGTTTTGAATCAAATGAAAACATAAAAAAGTTTGAAATGTAAGAAAAATGAATTGAAACAATTTCAATATCAATATGTTTAAGAAAAAATACATTTAAAATTTATAAAATGGAAACTCAAAGTATGTATTCTGGTCTAAAATTTGTAGGAAATTTTTGTGCTTCAAATAAAATAAAGAATATATATATATATATATATATATATATATATATATATATATATATATATATATATATATATATATATATATATATATATATATATATATATATATATATAAGTTTTTTTTATAACAGATACAAAATTTATAATATATATAGATTTAGTTACGAATTTATATTTAAAATATAACAAACACACACACATGATTATGTATATATATAAATCATAATTTTTATAAATTTTAAAATATATTTTTACTCGAAATGCATAATAAAAATGCTCATATTTTTTAAAGTATCTTAAATATAATTTTAAATTCAAATAATGAAAGAATTTTACTCAATGAAAATGATTTAACGAAAGCAATATTATTTTGCTATTTGAATTAAAAATTAGGCCATTTTATGCACATTTTATCTATTATATTCTAATAAATCTTTTACTAGAGAGAGAGAGAGAGAGTGAGAGAGAGAGCGAGAGAGAGAGAGAGCGAGAGAGAGAGAGAGCGAGAGAGAAAGAGAGAGAGAGAGCGAGAGAGAAAGAGAGAGAGAGAGAGAGAGAGAGAGAGCGAGAGAGAGAATATCAGGCATAAATAGCATTGTATAATTCCTGTTTAAAAGAGAAAAATTGTGTAAGACTATTAAAATTTAATGGAGTTAAATTTTTGAAGCAATTTTTTCTTGAAAATCTGTTTTAATTTACGGCATATAATGATAGTGTTTTTATTGATCTTATCTATGTTGCAAAACTTCGCGTGCATTGAATTAAATCACAAAAGTAGGGAAAGTATTGAAATTATATGTAACTTGCTTAAACTAATTTGGCAATTTTTCTTGTCATTGACGATTGTAAGTTTTAATTTATTCACAGAATCTTTCTTTGAAGTAAATAAACAAAAGTAGTACAATTTCAAGAGAAATGTAATTTTAAGAAATAATGAAAAAAATGGTGCATATTTTATTGTGAAATTAAGATCTCGTCAAAATGATTCGAAGATGTTGGCAAAGGAATGTACATTTTTAATTCTCTAAATGTATTTCGAAAAATTTTATAAAATGTCTAAGAATATTTCAAATGAATGTAAGAATTTAAATTTTAGTTTCAATCATATTTATATTTTTATATCTAGCGAAATATGTATTATTTAGTGTATAGTTTGATAACAGATGCTATATTATGATGCAATTTGTTTTGTTACTTAATTTTAAAATGATATAAATTTTGACAAGCTAGATTCAATTAGAATTTTTCAATATATTTTCGTTGTAAATAATGAATATAAAATAAGAAATTGGTTTTTATTTTAAATCAAGTAATTCACCATTTTTGGTACTTTTTCTATGTAAATTCATTTTTATTCAATTAGAATAGATGGACTGTCTCCTATTTATATAAAGTAGAAATTTTAGGAATTACTGTTTGCATGATATTCGGAATCAAATGAGATCGTTTTTGAAATGATGTTTTTCTTTGAAAAAACATTCATTTGTTCGCAGGAATAAAAGTAATATAATTGAAGCAGCACTTTACTTGAGTTTCTGAAAGATTATTAGTAGATATAGGATGAAGGAAAGAAAATTTCTTGATCTGCATATAGTAGTTAATAAGATAGAAAATAAAAAATATTAAGTAAAGCAAATATAATTTTAATGAATAAGAATGATTTGGAATAAGTATTTTAGCAAATAGTGAAATACAATTTTAACAAATGAAATTATATTTCACTATTTGTTAAAATACCTGTTAAATGAAATATAAGTTTGAATAAATAGGAATTTATTAAAAGTTATCATATATTTTGCAGTCAATGACTGAACAAAATAATTTTTCTATTGAGTAAGCTTGTATTATTTTAATAAAAATGCTTGATGAGTTTGATTTTATGTAAATATTAAAGCTGAAATTGTGTAATTTTATTTTTTACATGGGAAATAAAAACTTTATAAAAATATTCCCATTATCTTTCTAAAAATGAAGCAGCTTAAAAATTTATTTCGGCTCTTTTTAAATAAATATACTTTATTTTAAACTGAATCAATAAATGCTTTTCTGTTTTGAAAATAATTAGCTATAAATATTTTCAATTCAAAAAAAAATCTATTACTTTTGTTCAAAAAATAACTTTTGTTTGCATTTTAAATAATGGTTACTATAATTTAATTTAACTAATATTTATGCTTCTTTCATATGACTAGGTATTGTATGTTTATCGAAATTCAGGATTTATTAAAAAAAATCAAAAATTGATTTAAATGCTTTATTAAAGAAAGGGAAAGTAACATTAAAATATTTATATCTTGAGAAACGTGAAGTAATTACAGGTTTATTTAGTCAGAGTAATAAAATTATTTTTGTAGATATCTAAATACCACAAGTATTAGGAAGTATCATCAAAATCTGAGAGCTAAAATATGTAATAAAAATTCCCAAAACAGCATATTAACATTATATATATAACTTAAATTGTTCTCAGTGATAAAATGGGGAAAATGAAATTCATAATATTATGCTGATACATGTGATTTATATAGTTTACTAAATGTTAAATAACAATGAAACGGATTATTTGATATGAATTTTATTAAATGATTGATAAGGAGTAAAGTTTTTTAAAAAGAAGTTTGCCAGATTTATTTTCTATTAAGCATTTTATAAAGTTAAAATTTCAATGTACATATTACTTTTATTAAAATGATTTTTCCCATTTCCATGGTATTTTTAAAAATTTCATGACTATAATTAGAAATCATACAAGTAAATTTAATTTTATTAATTTTATATTTTTAACACTAAATGTCTTTATAATTCATTATTTTTATACATAAAAACTTTATGTATTTTAAATTCTTGCCAAAATTAGTGCAACTCATGCTTTTTCAAAATTTTATTAAATGAACTAAAATTTAAAAAAAAAAAACTAAAAATTAAAATTTAAATAGTGCATTCAACACATTAGCCAGAATGAGAAAGCAACGATTAGTTTCTCAGTAAAGTTTCGTTAAAATTGATTCAAACTTTGTATTTCTATTTGAAACGTATTACACAATATAAGACAAGAGATTAAAATTCATAGATCTATATTGATAGAGCATGTATATTGCGGAGTTGAACGGAGAAATAAATGATTAAATTCATGTTTAGAGAAGAGTAGACGATTTCATTAGTTGTGTTGGTCGGACAAATGTGATTGTACTATAATTGAACAATATCTTGAATGGGGTAATATGAATAGGAAAGATGTTCCCACTGATAATAAATTCTTCTAACAATAACATTGAACTGTCTTATATATCGAGCTATATGACTGAAGCTGATTTTCCCCACAACTTATTTTTTAAAGATTCATCAATTTTTAACATATTTGTGAAGAGAATTTATTCTCTTAAAGCGTAAAATTTATCAGAATTTGAAGGAATCTTCACCTTTTGTCAACATATTCCTGAGAATTAATATATATTCCTAGGGAGAAAATACTTAATTGTTGTCTTGAATTGCTTTCATATATTCTAGTACTCTCTTTCTCTCTCCGTAATACTAATGATTGTTATATTATTTGTATACATAATTACAATTATAAAAATTTATGGTAAAATAATAAACTCTTCTGATGTGCTGTTTTTGCAATTGAGAATATTTTGATTTAAATTCTTATCAATTTTACATTTAGCATAAGCAGAAAATTTAAAATTCTTTTTTTAAAAGAAAATCAATAATTTATCAAATTAGAATAATATGTATTTTTTGTTTCAATTTATAAACAATTATGAATGTGGCGAGTGCTTCTCTGAGTAGATGAAAAACAATTTTTGGTCAACTAATTGGGCAAGGGTTTCATAGTGCAAATTTAAGAGTAAAGAATAATTCTATTTGTTAATATAATCATAAAATTAATAAAATTAATATAGGCATAAAATTATAACTATGGTTAGCATGAGTACAAAATAAATTCATTTCAAAATAAAGGAAACATATTGTGTAAAATGCAAAACATGTAAATGACTTCGTATTATTCAAATTTGGTGAATAGCAAATGACATAGAAACGTAATAGGAACTTTAGTGAAGGATCACTTAGTGTTTAACGAGTTTGTTTTGGTCACCGAACTCGAAAGAAAGTTTATTCACGTAAACATATAACTGAAGCATCCAACATATTTAGAGACAAACTAAACAATAAACATTTAATTCATAATTTTGCGTGTGTTGAGTGAGATTTTATTTCTGTTACTTTTAGAAATATTCAAGTATTGTAATTTTATTTATCAAAAAATTTAGTTGGTTTCTTTGTGCATTCTTATTGATACAGGCAATACATTAAGACATTTTATTCATTTTCTTTATCTTGTTAGTTGTAACAAGGTTCTGTAGGAATTTTGAAGGGTTAGCTATTTACAGATTTTATTGATAGCTGATACGTGAAAGAAGTAATCCTGGTCAGATTCAGCATTAACAAGTAAATATAACAAAGGGTAATTAAGAAGATTTTATCTCACCTTTATAATTTAGTTCAATAAGATCATATATAAAATGTAGTTAGGACTTAATAATATTAGAATACCTCTTGCACTGAATATTTTCATTGTCTTTGGATTTAAAATCACATTATCTTATTTTTCATATGAAAGAATTCGCAATATCTCTACACCTAGAAACTCAGTAAGACACTAAATAGTTATTTAACTCTGATAAAATAAAACAAATACAAGAATCTATCTGAAATTGTAAAGGTAAGCACGTGTAGATACTTATCGGTAGCTTTGTCATTAATTTTCATATGAGTTTACTACAGAGTTATAGATAAAAGATCATCCTTCGTTCTGAAAAGTTAACTTGGAATTGTATCATTTTACTTTTATTAACCTCAAAAGACAATAAATATCCAAAGTACATGTGAAATGAAGTTATCAGCATAATTTAGTTTAAAGTCGATAAACTGTGATAAAATGTGTACCCATTTATACTCATTTATTGACTCAACTAGGAAAATTTTAAACATAAAAATTTGCAGACAGATCTAATTTAAATATAATTCGTGATATTTTTCAAGAGAGAAATCTGCATTGATAAATGTTCTTTTTTCCATGCATTGAATAAAATTTAACTAATTTTTTAATGTTTTGATGAAAATTCTTCCAAAATATTCGATAGAAATGTTTCAAAAATTGACTTCAAATATTTTTTAAAACAACAGTAATATAATTTAATTTAATAATTGAATTATCAACAAAAGGGATCTCTATTAATAAATTTATTGCAAAATAAAATATTTTTATTGATTTGTTGCAATGCAAGAAAAATTCATTAGAAAGGAAAAATTTGTGAGACTACTGATAATATAACAAGAATAACATTGAATAATGAAATTGTCGGATTGAACTGAAAGCTGCTGTATGAAGAAATATTTCCAGTAATTGTTAATTGTAATACTTCCAGAAATTTTTTGTAGATTGTATTGAGAGGTTTTGAATCAAAATATAAGTATTCAACATAATATGACTAATTTGAAATTATAGTCATAATATCTTAATGAATCTTTTCTAACACAACCTTTAATTTATTTTAATTTATTATTTAAAAGACAGATAATATCTGAAATATTTTAACTAAGCAGCCAATAATAAATATATTTTATAAATATTAGAGTAGATTAAATTATTATAATTTAATTAATCATTTGTATCCAAAGAAAATTATAAAAGGAACTAATTTCCTCGAGTATGCATTATATTATTGCATATTCATTAAGGAAAATATGTGAATCACATTTATGTTTATCACGAACAATATTAATATTGTGGTAAAAAATTTTTTTCCATGAAAAGACTTTTGTTCGTATTGTTGATAACTCATAATGTCATCAACATTATTAACTTGCATTTTTGTGATTATAAAAAATTTGCCTATTTTTATCCTGAAAAATTGTATGTCAAAGAAATTTAATTGATCGAATGTTTTAAATAAGCGTTGCGCTAAATCACACTAAGTTTATTAAAAATGTATAATGACTTCTGACTCATTTTGAGTGATAATGGATTTAAATAATAACCATTTGTAATGAATCAAAATGGAATCCTAAAATTGAGTAACAAAATAAACAAGTTCAACTTATAGTTAAATTGAAAACAAGTTAATTGAAGGCAAATAGAAATTTCTAGGAATATTTTGTGAAATTATTAACATAAAATTTAGACTGCAGAACATTATTTGGAATATATATAATCTTTAACATTCAACATAATTTAAATTTTAATGAACTTATTAACGATAGATTATTGTCTGAATATAATTAATCTGAAGCTCTAAATAACTGAAAATAAAAAAGTAATAAAAACTGTAAATAAAAAAGCAATAAAGTTGCAATTCAGAAATATGTATCTTTATATAACTTTTCAAATATTTTATTCTTTTTCCTCGTAAAAAATTCAAAATGAAATTCTTTCAATTCAGATATACCTCATTTTTCAAGTTCAATTTTGCAATTGTTATTCGATTTAGAACAAATTGAATTCACCTCGATATTTACGACTTTTCTTATTCACATATTATTTTGGCTTCCATTTGCTGTGTTTGGGTTTAAGAATCACAATTCGGATACAGGTATTAAGAAATGTTTGCTTAAAATAGAAAGGAATCTTCTAATATAAACAGAATTTTGTGATTTAAAATTGCGTTTCAAATAAATACATGTACTGACGGAAAATGATGTTCATTTCAGTTATATTCATGTCTTGCTGTTGTATATTAGAATATTATGTACCAAATGAAAATCTTTTAACCCTTTGACTGTTCAATTTGTCAAACGAAATTGCTTTGAAAATTTTGTCTACTTTAAAACTATATATACATACATACATATATATACATATATACATATATATACATATATATATATATATATATATATATATATATATATATATATATATATATATATATATATATATATATATATATATATATATATATATATATATATATATATATATATATATATATATATACATGTTTGCTTCCTAGAAAAGACTTTTTATATCGATATTTTTCATAAGAAACTAAGCTGTCAAAAAAACAAATTTCAAATATTTCAGCAAGAAATTTTTTAATGAATATCAATTGAATTACAATTAATTTGTATTTATTACATAATATAAAAAATGTTTAAAATTTAAGAAAATATAAAGCTCAGAGAAAATTTTTATCACTGTCACCGAAAAATCTCTATGACTATAACTATCAAAATTAAAATCATGTTTAGAATATGATAAATCATCAGGAATATATATTCTGTCAATTGTGTTGAAATTTTTCTAGCACTCATTTCTGATTAGAATAAGATTGCAAGTACAGTGAAGTTAGAGGGGTAAATAATAAGTAGCTCAAATACCATAATTTAGTAACAAATAACAACATCTGCTGGTCGAAACCTAAATTAAACGTTTAATATTGTATGCAAATTATTTCACTGGTTAAATGGTGAAAAGGCAGGATACGCTCCACAATAAAAGAAAAAAATAGATGGCAGTGAAAATCGAAGGATAAGCAAATTTTGCAACATTTGAATTGCCGGTGGAAAATCGAGTGATAAGCAGACAGAGGGTATAAACTGATTAATTTTTAAACTATAAAATAATTAATTCTTGTTACAAGATTAATCACGAATTAACAATAATTAATTATGAAATGATTAATTGTTATAATACGACAAATTAAACATTCTTACAGGATTGAAAAACATAAATATTTACAGTTGTATATGTATTCGCCCAAAATAAATAAATGTTCTGTTCATTTATAAGAGAATTCATTTCACATAATGAAAAATCTAACAAAAGAAGATTGTTGCATGGCTTTTATAAAATCTGCAGTATAATAGCTGTCAAAAAAATTTTAGTAGAAAAATTTTATGTTAGGTCTTTTGGATACAAAATTATTGAAAAAGGAGGAAACTCAGAAAACTTCTAAATGACGATTAAGTTGGAAACAGAAAAGTAAAATGAATCTATCATTTTTTAACAATTGTGGCAACAAGTTTCAAAGAGCATATTCTGAATCATTTTTCTGATGCGAGACAGTTAAAATGCAGTTATTAATGTACTAATCATGCTTATATGCTTTAGATCTCTCTCTCTCTTTCTCTCTCTCTCACACACACGCAGTTATGTGAATCTATACAAATTAAGCCATATATTATGCTTATAAGGGGGAATTAATTTTTGTTTGGCAGTTTTGAGTCACTTAATTACTTTCGCCAGTAAACTCTATTTTCAGTTCTGTTTCCACAAGCATTCACTTCTGTTTCCATAACATTTTTATATTTACGAAAATGTAATTTTCAATATTTATTAACGTTCAGCTATGAATAATGTGATGCATTAGTAATAAGATGCATTTTCATAAGCATGAAAACTATCCTCTATTCATTATTTCCATTTCATAACAAAATATTATAACGTTTGTGTAAGCTATAAATGAAAAAAGTTCATTTTGAACGTCACACAATTTGAAAGTTGGAATTGATAAACATTTCATAAAAACAAACACTGAAAAGGATATACAATTTTAATTTAATCGGAAAAAGTGGAGAATATCTAGAAAAATTGCTTTTTAGCAGAATTCACTGTATTTCAGAATTATATTCATTTTATAAAATTAAATTAAATAGTTTGAGTATATTGATATTGATAATCATAAATATATACATTGTTAATGACTGATGAATGCTAAGAAGCACATGCAATTGCTCATTATATTCTCTTATTAGGATTATTATAAAATAAAACATTTCTAGCAAAGGTTACTCAATTGCTATGACATAGATACAAACATTTAGATATAAGTGTGTTATTTGTTTTTGAAAGATTTATCCGATTAGAGAGCTTTGAAGAAAATAATACACTATATTGTGATTCATTACTTGTATGTCGTATTTTTATTTTTATAAAGTTTTTTAGAGCAATTACTTTGAGAATGCGAAATAATAATAATTATTTAAAATTGATAATGTCCTATAGAGAAAATTGAAGCAAGCTATTAATGATAAAATCAGCATTGTTAGCACAACTGTTTTCATATGAATGTGCGTCTTCAATTCAATTTTTAGTTATATACAAAAAGATTTTCGTAATTAATAGTTATTATGATTATTCAATTCATAATTAGTAAATTATTTTATAGGAGTATTTAATGTATATTTCTTGTAAAATAATCTTTAGTGATTCCAAATTTTGTACTAATTATACAAGCGAAAAATACCTTACAATGTAAAGATTTTAAGGAGAACTTCTACACTTCTGAACATTTATAAATGAAATGTATTCAGTATATAGTTTGCAACAAAACTCTTTTCATATTGAATTGATGTTTTGTAATCTTGTAACATTAATTTTCTATAAAGTTAAAATTCAAGTTATTTTGATTTAATTGACGTTTCGATATTTAATACCATATTTTGGTAGAAATGAACTTAAAAATATAAAAACATTTTCTCTACTTTACATGAAACTACTTTAAATTCAAAAAATTCAAAATTCATAAGTTCTAACAATAAAATAATTATTTCAAGCATATAATTAAATTAAAGTAAACAATACTGTTTATCGCATATATTTATATTAAATGCTCTGATTCAAAGTATTCCATCAACAAACAAAACAAGTTTTGAGCAGTAAGCAACTCGTTATCTTAAGTGACAGAATATTTTGAAAGTTCTTTTCAAAGCTTTAAAGCTTAACAATCAAATATCTAAGTTAGGATAAAACGAGGCTTCCGAATCTTTGTCATTCAAAATAACAGACAAACTTTTCTTTCTAATCTTGATTAAGAGCTTCACAAGACAGTTAAGAGATGGATTACGTCCTTATTTATTTTTTTTCGTGTCACTTAAGATTTTGTATGAGAGAGTGAATAGACTTTTCAGAATATCTAATCAGATTTTTTTATAAATCCGATTATACCTGAATTATTTTACTATAATTTATACAGCTTTTAATGTTTTAGAATGTATTTTTCTATTAATGATTATTTCACTTATTGTTTTTGCAATAAAAATATCCTTCTTAGATACTTCCCCTTATAATTTTTATCCCTATTTTAGTGACAAATTTTAATCTTTCAGTTGAATTGGAATCACTTTGTATATACATTTTAATATTCTCCATTATTTTCTAATTTTTAACGCTGAGAATGTACTAATAAAATAATTGCAAACAAAAATATTTTTATTTTATATTTTTTCAAATTATGATAACATTTCATTGTGTTTAATCTAAAATAAACTTTAGATTAAATATTAAAATAAAGTATAACACAATATTTCAAATTAAATCACAAAACTTTGAAAAAACACTAAAATATATGTTCAAACCTTCAATTTAAGTTGTGAACTATCGAAAAAAATAATCATATGAAATACGATATATTCCAGTTAATTAATTAATCTAAATTTTAATTTTTCTATAAAACAAAACGTTGATTTGATTGCAACTAATCATTTTGTATAAATGTCTGCATGAATCAGTAAGTAGATAAATAATGAAATAGTAGAAATGTTTTTAAATATTTTTTATAATTGATACTCACTGCGGAATGCCCATGTGTGTAAAGTATAAGGGTCACTTTTATAATTCAACCTGCATTAATAAAAAAAAAAAAACAAATTTTAACGACAAATATGTCCAATATTTTGATCATTAAGGTATACTGTTATGAAGTATGACGACCTTCTATTTATGAAGCTATGCCTCATAATGTTTGAGTAATAACCGAACATAGAGATGCATAGATGCATCAGAAGTATCTTTTGTGTGAGAAATCCCCAACACTCTCAATATGATCCTACAAGAACTCACTATTTTTGGTTTCAATTGAATTCATATTGTAAGCGATTAGAAAAAGATTATCTTCAAAATACTACAAAAGAATATATCAATTCTAATACCAAACTTATCTAATAATACAGATATATATCTACGCCTTTATAGGATTTAGAAGAATTAAAGCATCAAATTGTACATTTCTTTTTTAAATAAAGTTTGACAATTAAGAATTAATTTCTAAATTATAATCAAAATATTCGGAAAAAAGATTTATATTTCATTTAGATATTTTGAGACGTAAAGAACAAATACTCCATCTCGTCCTAAATACAATTCAATTATTCAGCCTATCAATTATCAAAAATCAATTATCATCCTTATATTTCCAGGATAATACTCATTATTTATAAAAACAACATCATGTACACTAGGTGAAAATACTTTACCATGTTGACGAGGAGTAATTCAAAAGAATTCCACTAAAATTTCTAATGCAATAAAGTTCTTATTACATTCAACTTTTCATCTTTGTACTTAGTTAAAGGCAGAGACAAATTAATTTCTTATGTACTAAAATTAAAGTGGGTTAGTGAGTGGTTAAAGTGAGTTAAAATTAAAAAAAAGTGGGCTAGTAGATTTATCAAAATAGTTTACTCTAAAAAAGAGATAATATAACAATTATTTTCTTTAAATAACTTTTAATTGTAAGTATCTGTTTATATAAGAATAGACAACATAACCTAAAACTTTTTCCATAATTAATTTTCCAAACATTATATTTGCATGCAAATATATTTTTAAATGCAGGACTGCAAATGCATTCTTACTTATTTTTAACCCACTATTTGCTTTTTTGATAGGCTAAGCGTTGTCTGAATACAACACCTCGATGAGATATAAATCGTCTAAGCCCCGGGAAAAAATGCCTTGATTATACTGTTAAAAATACTTAAAAACGAATTACTCTTGTCATCGCACAACTAAAAATACGTAGATAGCATTTTGACTTAAAACTTTTTTGCCGTAGAACCAAAGAGATAAAGCGGAAATTCAAAATAGAATCAACACACATTAAAAATTGGTTTTTCTTGAATTGAATGCGGGAATAGAAAAAGTTATAGCTGATTTCCAAATTTACTTTAAAATATCTGAAAATCTAACATCATTACTACTTTTCGCAAGTTGTCGATCTATGACGATCCATAACTGTTCTCAAATAGAAAATAAATTGCTACATAGAATTACATATGATTGCACACGTGAATCTAAAATGAGAAGTTCAATAAATTTATCATTATCGGAAAAAGTCAAGGGGTTTGGCTTTCCCGTCCTTATTTGAGAACTGTAGCCGCCCAACTTGTCTAGTGGTCAGTGTGCCTGACTGCGGATAAGGAGGTCCTGGGTTCGAATCCCGGTTCGGGCATGGATGTACTTTCTCTCTCTATCTATCCTGTCTTTGTCCCTTCCTTGTATGAATGAGGTGTTAATGGTTGCCTACCTTATAAACGGGTTCCTATGGCATGTGTGTACTGAAGAAATCGGACTCCACACCAAATATGGTTCAGTTGGAAAAGTGGAGCAGCGCACCCCATATTGCCAGCCTAGCTGGCGCACGACAACAACATTTGAGAACTGTAAGTTTACTTTTGAACAAAATAAGCTGTTATTTTTCTATTCAGTATTTAGATTGAACATATGAAACGCTTATTAATAGTACCTTTGAAGTACCTCAACTAAAGCATTAATGAATGGTACCTCAACATCATAATACTTTAGTTAAGTAAATTTTTACTGAAATACGTTTCCTGAAACTTTATACCACAAATAAGTCTATATACGTGAATTAGGTTTAAAATTATGTACATATATTTTTTAACCAAGTTGAAGCAAAGAAATTTACTAAGAAAATTAAATTAATTTAAAAAAGTCTTTATTATAAAGGGAAGATAATTTTTTTTGCTGTTTGAGCTAAGTTACTAAAATATTGTACAGATAAGTTTGTCTCTCCTTCAAGTCTTCCAAAGTCCCACCTTCATTAGTATCATCAGTGAAGATAGTTTCAGTTTGAAATAGTTACGAGTGAAAGGGTTGAGACGACACCAGCGGTCGACGCAATCAGGTATCACTCGTTCACCTCAGGGATCTTGAAAATTTCTTCCTTGCATATTCCCTTCAAAAAGTAAAATCTGTTGAATTGTGGGATCCACTAAAGTGAATCCAACTCTCTGAATGAATAAATGACTGCAGTTAAGTCATTCTGCTTACCAAAGAAGACTTTCATAGCTTTGACGATCCCTTCAACCATAAAGAAATAGTTGAATCTCTTTGCAAAACATAATTTAATTATATCTGAGGATTATTTTTATAAATAGTTAACTATATAATCGTGCAACAGAAATGCTGGCATCAATTCCATCCTGGCAGGATAAATTTTTTTAAAGCAACTATTTTACTTTTCGACATAACTAAGTTCATTAAATTTTTTGTCTGATATATCGTACCACAGGTATACAACATACCCTAAACTATTGCTGATATTTTCTGCTGAATATTTATTGATTCAAATTTATAAAGTTCTGAACACCCCATTCTCCATTTTCTTTCTAAATAATAGACAAACATTTACCTCACTTCAATTCTCTTTTTCATACGTCTTACGCGATATTTTTTTAGGAATAAAAAAGATACATAGTTATGAAGGTATGAAAAAGTTTTGAAGTAACTCTTAGTTCTTACCTATTGGTTTTGCCAACATTTCTAGATTCCGTAACATAATTTAAGTAAAGCTTGATTTTATCATCAAAGGAATCCTTAAATAAGTAAAAAAAAATCCTTTGTGTCTCAAATCAGTGTTGTCTTCGCAATCATATTTACACCAGAATTTATTGAGTGCAAAATATCCGAGTGCATAAAATAATAATCAATTCATAACTTAACATTTATTAATCAACTCTCTCTCTCCCTCTCTCTGTATATATATATATATATATATATATATATATATATATATATATATATATATATATATATATATATATATATATATATATATATAATTAATTTTAATTTTAAGTAGAGTAAAAATAAAAAAGATTAAATCATTGCATCATTGCTCAGTATAATTTTATAATTAAACAATGTAAATTGTTTTAGAAATATATTTGCCAAGTTATTAGTAAATAAAGCAATTAGAGAGAGAGCTGAACAATTGAATAAGAATAATTTGCATTATGTGAATTGCAAAGAAAAACATTCAGGACACAAAACAAATGAAGAAAATTAATTTAAAAGTTTTAAAAAAGAATTAATCTAAAGCTGAAATTAGAAAAAAAAAATAGGAAATAAAATTACCGAAATTAGGAAATTGAGAATAAGAGAGAATAAAAAATTTTGTCTCCTCAATTGGTAGACAGTAGACGAAGATAAAGGTATTTTGGTAAATTTTATATATATATATATATATATATATATATATATATATAAATATATATATATATATATATATATATATATGTATAAACATGTTAGTTTAATCTTGAACAGAAAATTTTGACAGCAAAGAGGTATAATTATGATTCACAATGTTCAAAATCATAATATAATATTCAGAAAAATTAAAAATAGTTTTAAGAATAAAAGGAATATATGAATATAAAACATGGTGTTCTTTAAAATTTAATAAACATTGAAAGGAAGTGACTTCGTATACTTAAATTTTACAATTGTTCCATTTAAAGGAAATTAACATATTGTACATGTTTATTATCTAAAAGATAAACAAACCTACATACCACAAATATTCTATTGAGATTTTATTAAATAAAATGTTTGTAATATATATTTTAAATAATTGCATTTTAATGCTTGCACTCAACCCTTAAGGGAAACTGATTTTTCCTTTTCAAATTATAAATATATATGAATTTAAAGTGGTATATTTTGCTGATTTCGAAAGTGCTAATATTTTCTGTAAATGGAAAATAATTATTCATTTCAGTTAAAATTTCTATCAAGTTAAGTTTGAATTGAAGTTTATTCTCTAGAGTTCTTGCAAAATAATAAAAAAATTATTTTAATTAACAGCAGTTATTAAAGAGTGAAGCAATTCTTAATATACACAATGGTTAAATTAAATTTGGAATAAATGTAACACTGCAGATTTAATAAATATTTAGAGTATATACTAAGTCGTTTTTATCATCAAGCTTTATTTAAAATGTAATATTATTCATCTTTAAGAGTGAATCAAAATGATTTTTATTTTCCAGAAACTGATAAAAAAAGTTAGGCAATTTTCATTCTGTACTTCTCTTACAAAATAAACACTTTCTTTAATACAATTCTTTATTTTATGGTCATTGAGAAAAAATCCACAATTTATGAACTTTTGCTGAATATTATGGAGCTCAACTGTTTAATTTCAGACTAATGTAAGAATTTAAATTTTATTTTGATAAATGATTTATTATCTTAAACTGGTTATTTTTTCTTAAAAATATAATGCAGTATAAAAATTTTTAGTTAATTTTTATTTTATTCATATCAGTATAGGAATTAAAATTTTGTTTTCAAATAAATTACTTTTCTGTGTTAATAGGATATATATTTTGACATTTCTTGATGAAATTAAAAAATATAAAGTAATTATTTTCCTCTGACACAATAGTTTATATAAGCAGTAAAAAGCTATTTTTATATTTTATCCCATTAGCTGTCACGATTCTTTTTGGGAATTTCGGAATTTTACTTGCTCCATTCGTCACCAAAATATATTTCAGACACCTGACAGATTAATTTCCTTCTATATTTATCAATCATTATTGTTGGTACCAGAAAGTGTGCTTCCTGTGCTTCATTTTATTACAATACGAAAACAAATTTGAAATTCATCCCTTAGTTGAATGGAACAAATTTATCATATTTGAAGGAGTACATTTTTAGTTTGGCTTTTATAATATAATGAAATACAAAAAACCTTCTGTTTTTTACTCAGTCTTTTTTTAATGATTTTGCTGATCATTTTATAACAATACGCATTTATGAATTGTGGCTGATATCAAATTCTTTTACTCTCTTATAAGAATTATTTTTATTTGATGAGAGATGGATAATAGTAAGCAATTTATGCTTTCTGAGGTAGCCGTAAACAACCCTAATTTCTTTGAAAGTTACAACAATGTTGCCACAAATGATATTGTTGAGCTTCTTTTCCATAAAGTTGATATTGTTTCGGATATCGATGATATTGACGAGACTACATTAGAAGACCTGAGTTCAAGAAGTTCCAGAAATGTTCCTGGCAGGCTATTCATTCGAATGTTTTGAATATAACATCTATAAGCACAGACTCTAATAACATCAATGTAGCTAGAAATGTAGAAAAAAAAGATAACGTATGAAAAAAGCTAATAGGAAGTGTCAGAAATATCACATATTTTCAATACAAAACATTATTTGAATATGATTTTACTGCTATATAACTTATGCAGCCTTGGCGATTAGTGGGTTAATAAATAAAACATAATGCTATATATATATATATGTATATATATATATATATATATATATATATATATATATATATATATATATATATATATATATATATATATATATATATATATATATATATACATACATATACATACATATATATACATATATACATATCGTAGTATATATATATATATATATATATACATATATATATGTATTTATATATATTAAATTTACAGTGAAGTTATCTAATCCAGGCTCAAGAGTTCTATTTTTGTCTGAAAATTTATTATAAGGGTAATGATCTAGATTATTGTATATATTTTTTGTATAAATGACTAACATAGATCTTTCAAATTAGAAATTATCAATACTTCTTAGATGTTTTCAAATATTTCTAATATATATGGGGAATAAAGATGAAAAAAAACTTATTTGTTGATTGAATACATTACATATATTTTTTGAGCTGCAGATATCTAGATAGTAAAAGCACCGATAATTCAGTTTTCAGTTGCTCAAAGCAATTATATATTTTACCTAATTAATGCTGTTCTTTATAAGATTCTTAAAGAATATAAATATCGTATCTAATTTAGATTATTCAATAAAAATACAAACCAATTAGAATTTTAAATTTCTTGTAGAGATTTTAGAGATATTAGCATTAACTATCGTAAATACTCTATAATTATGGTTTTACCTAACGTTAATAAATTTATGAATGTATATTGGTATTTATTATTGATAAAGAAACTATAGAATCTATAAATCATGCAATAATAAATAAAAAGTTTTTAAGGTTGACTATTAATTAACAGAATTTGCATTTAATCTTTCATAAAAATCGTAAAATCTTTCTTTCACACTTTCATAAAAATTACAAATTTAAAGTAAAATTTATGTTTTCAATAGCAGTTTAAACTGGAAATATGGATAATTAACCAATATAAACAATTTTTATCATTGAATTTAACAAATTATTATTTTATTAATATTTAATTAATTATTTAAGGAATTACTAATTGGAGTATTTTTCAAATGCGTGTTAGATTTATAAACATACTCTTTGAAAGAAATAATAAATATTATTTAAACAAATTAAAAATTCTTCAGATTAAAGCATTTAATTATTGAATCTCGCGGTACTTCAAGTTTATATAGGTTAAAGGAATCAAAGAACAGGCATTAATTTCTTATTCCATTAAAGTACAATATTCTATAATACAAAATAAATTTGATAAATAAAAATAAACATGCCTATCTAAATGGAAAAGTTGGTAGAATGAGAGATAATTTTAAACTATACTTTTTCATATTTCTTTGATGTCCGAGTTGAAATTCATTCGAAACAAAATTTTTATTCAATTTGATGTTTTCTACTATTCATTAATAAATGAAAGTTATGCACTTTATTTTGAAAATTATAATTTTTAGATTATTCATTCATTTCAATCTTTTATTTTAAAACAAATTAATTAAAAGTATTTTTTATATACAAAAATGATAAATGCGTTTCGCATCTACACGTGAATCGTCTAATTTCGTTTCAGAAATAAAAATTGAAACTTAAACAACAGTTCTTTTTTATGAAATGAAAAATATTTCAATCGAGTTGTGGCTTGGATGCACAATTTCATAATTTCCTTAAAATATTTTCTAAATTTTATTTACGAATATCATTTTTTGTTAAAGTATATATCCTTTCTTCCCAGTTTTTCGTACAATAATTTCAATTAGGGGGGGGATGTCAATCTATCTCACTGTAAATGTTAGTTATTTATAACACTTCGTCTTAAAGATACACACTTAAAGTAATTCTTTTAAACATTTTATTATACAAAATATTTTTGATTTAAGGTAACTTAAACATAAATATAACTTAATTATACCCCTTACATTAAGTTTAATATTAATTTTTTATTGAATGTTATTCAAAAATAGAATATTTCGTAATACATTTTATAAAAATGTAAGCACATTTTTTATATTAAAATAAGTCTTCAAAACATTTTTTAAATGAAACAAAATATTTACTCTTATTTAATACTCTATTTAATTGATAAATAAAATTATTGAACCATTTAAAACGATTATAGAAATAGGCCTGTTATTTTATGCACAAAAATATTTCTAAATTTAAAATAATTTTTGTGAGATCTATAATAAAATAAATTAAATTTTATAAGAAACTGAGCTTCTAAAAACGTCTTTAATTATGTTTGAAGAAATATAAATATTATATTTACAATGGAAAATATATGAATCAATTCCTTCAAAATAATTTGCACTTGGCTAATTTTGTTAAGGCAATATTCCTTTACTTTTGGAGAAATAATTAAATGATTACCTTAACTATTCAATTTCAGCATTAAACATAATTTAGGACATTTTTATATTAACATATAGGATAGATAATTTTAGGATACTCTAAAAATTAGGAAGCAACCTTTAAGTTGTTTGCAGTAAATAAGTATATTTTTCTGTTTTAAACGACATTAATGCATTTTATTTCATTATGCTATAATTAAATCTATAGATGTAATTATCTTGTAATGTAATCTTAAAGTGCAACTTGTATTTCTATTATGTTTGATTGTTGTGTAGTCTATAATATTTACGTAATAACAGTTTAAAATAAGGTAGAAGTACTATTTAATAAATATGAAATATTTATTTTGAATAATACTATAAGAATTATTAGATAAGTGATAATAAATACTAAAAAAATATCTGCATATCCAAGGAAAAATGAAAAAAATCTTTGTTAGAAGTTAAAGGAATTGTAGAATAAGTAGCTTATAATGGCAAGATAAGTTCTATTAATACAAAATTCAAATATTTTCTAGACAAAAACAAAACAGGAACTATAAGCCTCATTGAAGCAACCAGTTCACTTGCGTTGCCTTCAAGGGAAATTGTAAATTTAAGATTACATTGTGAAGTTTACTTATGTGTTTTAATCAGAGATAAATTAAATATTGAAAAATTTCTTATTTCATTTTAAATAATTTTGGTTCTAGTTTAATTTAAAGAAATTCTTTGATATTTATTTCAACAATTTTTTTTAAATTTACACTGAAACCATTTTAAGTGAAGTAGAACAAGAAATTTTCGGGAAGAAATCAAAGAAATCAATTAATTTTGGGGGTACATTTGATGGTTTGAAATTTATCAAAATTTATTGTTGTCATAATTCAAGCTCAGTATTGGAATCAAATGGTAACTTCATTATAATATTTAAGTGAAAATATATTAAATGAAAATTATATATTATAACTGTTTTTATTATCTGCGAAAAATATTTTACTTTTCTTTAAGAAAATTAAGAATTATGATTATTGATTTTAATTATTAATTTTGTGTTGAATAAAATGGCGTTATTATAACAGCACTTAAGTTAATAAACAAGAGAATCGCTCAAAAAAGTATATAATTTAAAGTTTCTCTTTTTGATGTTATGTTAATAAATAGAAATATTTTTAAGCATATAATCATAAATTCATTATTAATTAGGGATATTGCAATTAAAAGACCCATATTTTAGTACATTTATGGAAACAATTTTGTGAATTATTTTTAACTCTTCGAAATACATCTTAAAACTTAAAATTACTAAAGTGAATAAAAATGAGAAACAATTAAAAGAATTAGCATTTAAAATTTATACAAAACAAAAATTAAATGATACAAAAATCATAATTAATTTTAATTACAATTAAAATAAAATTATTGGTGCTCAATATTTATAAGGAAAAAGCTTTTATTTTAAAGGTAAATGTTATTAAAATTTTAAATATCTTGCTTATGTTTATTAAATATTTTAAAATATAAATGAAATCCGCTTATAATATCAAAGTATAGTGTCGAGTTTAAAATTTTAAATTATTCGGAATAATTCCTTCTATAAGAATAAAAAAGCTTCAATTTAATGTATATATGTTATTGTATAAACACATTTTATTTTAAATTAGTAAATTTCTTTCCTTCTTTATTATTTTATAATTTAAAATTAATGTAAGCTATGTGAGTGTAGATAATAAATAATTTGAATTACAATAAATTAATGACATTTTTAAATTTAGAAAAATGTATAATTGCTTTTCTATTTCCTAAAATCCTATTTTAATTTAAAACAATTTAAACTTTATCCCTTTAAAATTTTAATTTTAATCAATTGATCACGATTTCGCTACCTGAAATAATGCATTTTTGTTTTGTTAGTTATTATCACTTTCACTATTTGTTTACTTGCACATTTTTCCTATTTTCAGTAATTTAAAATTGATAAATGTTTTTCCCTTGAGAAACTAGGATTCAAACATTCAATTGTAATAATTTAATATCTTATTAATCTTTTCATCTCATCTTGTCTCTAAAGGATTTTAGTGGTATGTTGGACATACTTTAAAATCACACATAAATTCTTATGACATGAAAATCCTTAATAAATATATAATCATAATGTATTCATATAAGAATATTTGCTGAGGAACTTAATTTATTTCATTCAATGGAAACATTAAATTAATTATATTTTCTTAGGAACTATTCTTTTTATTTTATGAGTAAATGTTACAATAATGTAAAATATATTTAATTTAATTTATGAGTTTATATTAAGAACAAAATGTGAGGAATGAAAAATACATTGCATAAATTCATAAAAAATAATGGAAAATTAGGAACAAATATTTATAAAAAACATCTATAGTTCTAAAAATCTGTTCTTAAATATCACGCTGTGGGAAAAAGTAAGAGATTTTTATTATAAAATATAATTTTAAATAATGTTATATTGTAAAAGCGTAACTGCTTGTTTAGACAAGACATTAATTTAAAAAACGAATGCTCTTGATCTTGACAAATATTTGATATTTGGAGAAAATGAATTTTAATCTTTGCTTGAAAATATTTTGTTCTTTAAATATTTTGAGAAGAATATGCATGTAAACAATAAATGAAAAGATAAAGTTTTAAATAACTTAGCAGAGAGAATTGAACTGTTTCGTATTCAATGACACCTGATAAAATGTAATAACTTGAAATAAGAGAAACATGAAGCAAAATAATTTCATTTTAAGACTGTTGTCAAGAAAATCTAAACTATTTGTACACAGAAACAACTTTAAAATAGAAACTCCATTCTTAATATTAATTTAAGCCTTCATCTTCTGTTACATGATTGTGAAATTTTCCTATATGTCTGTATTTAAAATATGTTGAGTGTTTAACAATTCATATGAAATATTTAGATTTATTTTGAATAGCAATCAAAATTTATGAATTAGTTTATGAATGAAATGTATATTATGATATAAATGGAATTCATTTTTATTATGTCAAAATAATTCCTTATTGCTGTTTTATTAGTGTACATGTTTTGTTTAGTGAATGCTCATAAAATTATTTCATTATTAAGATAAATATTTCCCAGTCAAATAAATATTAAACAGAAATATAACTGGGAATTCTTTTATAAAAAAAAACTTTTTCATGAATGTGTAACTATTGAAAATTTCCAAAAACAGGAAAAAATTACGGTGGAAATTTTAAAAGATTAATTTCACATCAGTTTTTAAAGTTGCTTAGCATAAAGAGAGTATTTTACTAAAATTGAGCATAATTATGGTTAATAATTGATTACTGTTGTAAAAATTAATTATTGATTCCTTTCCCTTACTTCTAAGAATAATTATTTAACACATAAGCACAGTTATTCTAGTTTCATGATGATTTTGATGTGAATAAGGATTACATGTGATATATATATATATATATATATATATATATATATATATATATATATATATATATATATATATATATATATATATATATATATATACATATATATATATATATATATATATATATATATATATGTTTTTAGGATTTCAGGGTGTATAAGAATTTTACATAAAATTAGAGTTTATTAAAATAATACAGCCACCATACATACATCAGATATGACACACAAATAGTTGTGTTAATTTATTGCATTTTTAAATCAGTGCATTCCATCTTCAACCCTCAACAAAATGTTTTAGGAAAAGAAAAAAAAATTACCGATCAAATGCAAAATTAAGAGGATATTCACGTAGAAAATGAAACTGACGAAAACAATACTGAAACTTTTATCATGGATGTAAAATTATAGAATCATTTAAGAATAGATATCATTCTAAAGAACTATAGGAATTGAGATATCATGATCAAAACTCAAAATTATTCGCAAGTAATGAGTTAAGAGCGAAGGAAGAGTTGGCAGAAACACATTATGAAAATTGTTAAAAATTTTCGAAAAAAAGTTTGAATGAAATATTTTCGAATCTCTTTAGTACAGATGATTTTTAAGAGCTAGAACAATTTTTGTATTACCGTAATTACAAAATGACTCCCAAACTAAGAATTAATCGAAACCAAATTTGTTTTCTTTTCATACGGCTTATTGAAGCGATAATTAATAGAAATGTGAAAAACTATTCAATTTAATTCACAGACAGTAATATATTTGATTAAATAATGTCGAATCTAATTATTTCGCTTTAGTAGTTTCTAATTTATGCACTTCTAAAAAGTAAAATTGCAACATCAAGAAATTATTCATTTAGCGTCATGCAAATTTCAAGAGTGATAGTGGTGAAATGGATATGCAAATGATTAAATTTGCGCACAAATCTGATCATATAGTACTCATATTCGGGGTATAATGACAAACAATTACCCTTATCATAAACAGTATCTCAGGTTTTGCGTAGCATTTGTAGTTTTCGCAGGAGTGTAGAAAATGGCTCAGAGACGCAGTTGAGTTCAATACCATCAATTAACACCTTTGGAATGTGATAGTATTATCAAACTCCATGAAATGTGCTTATTGATGTGCACAATAGCAACTCGTGATAGGCATAACGTGATTACCATCCAATATTGTCTCATATGATGGATTCTTGAAGGTGTATAAGCCCACCAAAGAAAAAGTGAAGCGAACAGTGACCGGCGTATTCGCCGGTTGGCTATTAGAGACGTGACGTGCGAAGCTTGTTGCCTCCAAGAGAAAGTGGATCGGTGTCCCCTCGAAACCATATCTAATAAACATCATGTTATAGAATTACGTGCAAGGGTATCAGTAACATGGGAATCATTGACTGTTCAACTCAGGGCAAGACATTTAGCTTGTTGTCATTGTCATTGTGACTGGACCATTGAATGACACCAAGTGAAACTCATTTCTGTCTGTGGAGGAATGATTGCCTTAGGCAGAAACCCGGAGAAAGCTATAAACGAGCCTCATTTCACCGGTCACTCAAACCGGTTCTGTACTTGATATCATGGTTTAGGGGGACATAATAATTGACCACAGGTCCTCTGGTGCACATTGACGACCGTATGTTTGGACGCACAGCGAACCAAACATAGGAAATTATGGAAATGATTCTTCTCTTTTTCAGGATTCTTCTCTTTTTTCATCCAACATGGTATTTCAGGTTGACAATACCAGACAGTATCCCACACGCCGAACTGTTAATTGCCAGGGGGATTTGGCATCCTTCTCTGGACGGCAAGCTCTGCAGATGTGAATGACATCGAATACCTGTAAACCTGTCTGGAATCATAGCATGTAACATAAATCGGGGATCACTAGCGCAAACCGTGGATGATTTACGCACATCAGTGTATATGGTTTGCCAACTGTAACCTCAGGCAAACATCCATGTACTAATTGAGGGAATACCTTGTTGGATTCCGGCTTGTATAGCTGCCTGATGTGGGCACTTTAGATATTGAATAAATTGGTTAATAATGATTGTCTTAGATATTGATAAATTGGTTAATAATGATAATTGGTCTCTTTTTAATCATTAGCTTATCTGCTTGATCCGTATTGTTTCTGAAATTTGCAAGACTCTACATACATTATTTCTTGGTGTTGCAATTTCACTTTTGAGGAGTATAATTATAGATTTGATGTTTATTAAAATTTTGAGTTGAATGTTGTTTGATGTCAATCTCTTGAAACAGTAAAAGGCCATGTATCTCAAGAAATACATGGCCCTTTACTGTTTTACTTTTATGTATATATAAAAATAGAAAGAGGAGAACAAATTTTTGATATGAAATTTCAGGTAAACAACTTGAATTTGATTGGCAAAATAACTTTAATATCTCTTTATTTATCAAAATGATTTTAAAATTAATGGAAATAGATATTAAAAATTTTAAATTATAAATATGAAAAGTATGAAAGTAATGCCTGTGAGATTGTCTTGTTTCTTACATGATCACAACCATCCTTTCCTTATCGGTATGATTATATGTTTATTATTACTCTTTTTTTTTGAAAAATGTGACAAGTCACCGCTGTTTTTCAATTTATCATGGTCTAAAATTACGATGTATTTAGTTGTATTCAAAAAATTATGAATTGGCAGTAGACATTAAGAAGCACAATACAGAATGATTTAACTTACATTACATGGCTTAAATATTTTATTTATTAGTTTTTAAAAAGACAATTCAATTTATACAAAAAAGTAGCAATAAAAAAGCGAATAATAATAAATTAATATTCATAACTAAAACTAAATCATATATTACACAAAACAAGCAGAGCCTTGGTTTGTAATATTGTACTATAGTTAGGTGGACATCTTATAAGAATCTTCGCAATATAATAAAAACTTTAAGGATAAAAACTGAAGTTAGTATTGGTTGATAAAATATACACTGTTGGACAATTGCTAAGGACAGATCACAAATTGCAATGCAGCATAACATTAAGCGAGACATGAAGCCTAGTAGGATAAAATATAGTTGCCACACTGTTAAGACATTAGAATAAAGAATATTTATTGTTCTGGAAAGTACAAAAGCTGTGAAACATCTGAAAGAAAAAAAAAATGTTCATTTGATCCTGAATACTGAAAAATAGATCAATGCATCTAAAAGTCAGCAGGCACCTTGAAGAAAGTTATCAGTACGGGATATGTCCACCGTGGAGTGTGATGCAACATTCCACACATCGTATCATACTTTGCACAACATTATCCAGCAGCTGTTGAGGCAATTTATCCCATTCCTCTGGGAGTGCACGGATGAGGGTATTCTTGTTTGTCGGAGGATAGTTTCGACCAGCAACTTGCTCCCCAAAGCATCCCACACATTTTCAATGGGGTTTAGATCTGGAGAACGTGATGGCCATACGAGGCGTTGAATACCCTCGCTGTCTAGACAATCCTGAACAGCGAGTGTTCGATGACATGTTGTGTTGTCGTCCATAAAAACAAACTTATCAACGACAGTACCGCGGAAAAGACGAACATGCGGAAGTAGAACTTCATTAATGTATCGTTGGCCCGTCATAGTCCCATTCGCAACCACATGTAGGGGCATGTGGCCATTGATCATGATGCCGGCCCATACCATGACACTGCATGTCGGATATCGGTCCCTTTCCTGGATATTTTCTGGACGATAAGCAGTACCACTCTCGCACCAGATCAGTAAGCGTCTACAATCCAATGACAGACTGACCTACTCTCATCTGAGAATAATACGCATGCCCAGTCCTCTTCAGTTCAATTGCGATGCTCACGACATCATTGCAAACGGGCAGTACGGTGCTGTCTAGTCAATGGGACACACACAACAGGTCTGTGGGCATATAGTACTCCTCCCCTCAAACGTCTGGCAACAGTTTTTCGGGAAATCTGCTTTCTTGAGGCAGCAAGAAACTGATTTGCCACCTGCTGAGCTGTGGTGCGCCTGTTCCTTTTTGCTGATAGGACGATATATCTGTCTTCTGCAGGCGTCGTACTTCTAACACTATCTCCCCCGTGCCACCTACTACACATTCCAGTAGTTTTAAATGACTTCCATAGCCATGAAACAACGCTGTGAGCGATGTCGAACTCCCTGGCAAAATCTGTTATTTTTCGCCCTTCTTCGATCTTTCCAATAATTCGGCCAAGCATAAAATCATCTAAGTGATGCCGGGAAGACATGCCAAAAATTTCAAGTTCGTCTATTAAATCTTTCCTGTAAAACTTTGACTTGAAACAACAACTGTCCACACGCGTCAAAACCTTTAAAGCTCTTATGAACGCTATCACGTGATGAACAGACGTGGGAAAAAAATTTGCATACGCATACTTCTTCTTACTATATCCCGCACTTATTATAATTTTCCACATTTTGCTTCCTTTCATTTTATGGTTGCTATGGATGCTAGTGTTATCCGTCCTTAGCAATTGTCCAGCAATGTACCTGTCTTAAGAAAACATCTTAATATCTTGTGTTAAGGAAACTAAATTCCTAATGTGACGGAAACAACTTAATCTCACAGAATGAATAGAAATAGTCAAAATATGCTTATTCTGATACTGAATATGGAGCAACATGATTTCTTTCTGGTTTAAATTTTCTAATTGATTATATTTCCTTAGTAAGAATTAAAACATTCTATCTTTGGCTGTCAATGTAGGTGTCATATTTTATATATAGATGGTTTTGTTTCACCAATTCTCTTTTTAATGTTACATACAAATCTTATTTTGCACCACACAAATGTATAACAAGTGAGGGAGAAAATAGTTTTCTTCGAAATACTGCTCTCAAATATTAATGCTTGTTTCTTCTTTAGAATATAATCTCTTACAAGAAAAAGATACAACCTATACCGAAAAAATGTTGTCATATCAAATCCACTTAGAAAAGCAACGGAAGCTCCATAGATTGGCAATTCACATAGAAAAGAGATTGCGCCATAAACACCGAATGACCGACATCCCAGTTTTTGTGAATCTTCTGAAAATTAGAAATGAATCATAAATTTATTTGAAAGAGGTTACCTTCAAATCATATTACATAAAGTTTTAATATTATATTTCAAAACCTACGATTTGAAAAACCTACTAAAATATTGACTGTTTATTATTTCATTTATACATTTCACGTATCGCACAACTTGAAGGTGTTACAACTCTCAAAATTTTGTATCAAAATACTATTTTGACAAATGCTGATCAAAAAGTTAGGATAAATTAAATGAAACTCAGCTTGAAAATCTTAAAGCTTAAAAACTGATGTTTGTATAAGTGAGGTGAAACATACTTTCTTTTTAATACGTTTATGTTCGGTTCACCACTTCTTCTGTTACAAACAGTACAAAAACTTAAAATTTTGAAGCAATTGTTCCCAATATTCAATTGATCTCTTTCTTTGTAAGACATACAATTCTATCCAATGAGCCATTGAATTTTAAATGACATTCCTTTACATAATTTGACAAGTTTAAATAATATATCGATTTCTCATTATTATTTTTTTTCCTTTTGAAAATAATTTACTACAATAAAATGCATTTGTATATTTTTAAGCTTTCTAGTATATATTTCTGTAAAAAATACCATACATAAGTATTAGATAATTAAAGTTATACCTATCAATTCTATTCAAGTCAAACAGCTTTGTATGACAGAAAAATAGATTTACACAAACATACCAAAATTTATACTTCATTATAAATTAGTCAATGAGAAATTTAATTTCATGTTTTTAAAATAAGTATTTATTATAGAAGCTGTTATCATGCCAATTAAATGTCTTAGAAAATTCGACAAAATATTTTGTGTGAAGAATGATAGAGGCACGAAAAACAATTTTATGAAATATGTCATTTCCGGTAAAAAAGATAATAAAGAGAGTCATTCATAATTGTACTTCATAACTAATAACCATGATAGATATTTAATTAATCATATTTAAGTACCAGGAAAAATCTAATAACATTAATTTCAACTGAAAAATAAAATGACTATATGAAATTTTGGGTTTATTGCATAAAAATAAGTTTATTTTGTGAATACTTACAAGAAAAGATGACAAGATCAATTCTCTGAATTCGCAAATATTATGAAATACTTTATTGAATGTTTTTCTGGATTTCATAAAAGTCACTTGGGATTTCATGTAAGCAAAACAGATGATGAGATTTAGAGTTCTTTCAGTTTTTTACACAATATTTTGTTGAAGGAAGAGCAGAAAATCTTCTACTAATAAAGCTACTATGAAAAAGCATCTGCTTTACTTTTATTTCAGCTACAAACCTAATTGCTTGGTTTAAGTTCCGTAGAATCATTAAATCATATGATTTTAAGATGGTTATTAAAATAAATTTTATGAAATCATGTTTTCGTAGCACATTATTTATCAATAGCTCGTTTAACTGCATATTGCACCACAAAATAGATCAGCATTTAGGAAAATAAGAATGAAAAATAATGTCGCCTTTGCAGAACCAATAATAACTAGAAAAGTACAGAAAAATAAAATCGGATCTTAAGTTGATGTAACTAAAATAAATAAATATAGAATAAAAACCGAAATATATAAATGGGAAAATTTTAAATTATATATAATACACATGATTATTAGTTATTCAGTATTGAATTGGTAATTTTACCATGGTCATTTAACATTAGGATGAATTTCAAAGCGATGCTTAAAATAAAGATAAATTCTTGTGAATGAATGATGTAATCAATGATATTTTCAATTAATAATAAAATTTTATTAAAAAATCTTATACAGTAAGTATGTCATATTCAAATATTTAATAAATATGCGTAGAGAGAGAGAGAGAGCACAAGATATTTGCATGATGCACATTTGACAACATTATTTTACATAATATAATTTTAAAAAGAAAGTATTTTAACTTTAAATAAAATATTTAGACGAGAGCATTTTTACATTTTCCTAAAACATTTATCTTTGAAAATTTTCATTGAAAAACCTTTTCAAAGAAAACTGTAACAAACCACACCGTTTTCATTTTCCCTTTAGTCAGTCTAAGTTTGAAACATTGCAGTTACCATAAATATTTAATCAATGTAATTACGTATTTTTTCTAATAACGTTGAAAATATTTAATAGAATAGGATTGCTTTTCTGTTTACAGCTGGTATACTATTGTGAAAGTTTAATAAAATGAAATAAAAATTAAATATAAAACTACAGAAGTTAATTAAATCAAACTAATAATGTGTTTTTTCAGAACAATTATGTAAGTAGTATTCACAATGCGATAACTAATTTCCTTCATGTGTGCAAATAGGTCTTATGAAATATATCTAAATTTAAGTTATATTACATTTAGTTATCTAAAATTAATATTGCATATAAAGAAATATATGTCTAGTGTTTCAACGACGAGATTTATTTTCTTCCTCTTCTCAATAGAAATAATTTAATTTCCCTTAGATATTTAAATATTTTTCAGGAATTTTGCAGAGAGATTGTAGCAATTTTATCGTTTCATATTCCCTTAACTTCAATTAAAAAATGTTGATAACGAATGCAGTAGCGTAATTGTAGTAATGATATATGGAATTAGAAGTGAGTGAAATCGATGTTTGATTATACCATATTCTCTCATACTGATAAAAGTTATGCAGAAAAATTATAACTCTGGAAAATGATGCAGTATCTTATAGAGATAAATGTTAGAGTTCATACCTTGTTAGTAATTAAGAAATATTTATTCCTCAATATTTGTTTTATCCCATATTTGTGTGTCATAGTTAAATATTCTCTAAATAGTTTATGAATTTTTAAAATTTATTTACATGATGTTTCATTACCTGGGTCACAAAAATATTCAATAAAAACTTCGAAGTCAGTATTTCAATATTACAGACTTATTGAGAATTCATGAAAATAGAATTTAATTCTTAAAAAATGACTAAATTATCAAAACAATCAAGATTTTTCAAAAGTATTATCGGCAAATAATAATATATTATCATTATCACGTTAAATGTTACACTTTAAAGTTCCCATTATATTATATAATACATTTAGCTATAGTGCAATGAAAATGTAAGTTGCATTAAAATTTGGTTGCTTATATGCCATATTAAAATAAGGAAAACAGACGTCGTTACTTCAATATTGAAAAAAATTCTGGTTTATTTTAAATCACATCTCATTAATTAAGGTTAAACAAAGTACGCTACCCTTAAATTTTAGGCAGGGTTAATTACATTGTTTTACAAAATTAATTCGAAATTTTTGTACAGAATTGATATAAGAAAGGTTTTGATATAAAAAACAGGCAAAATGTTTTCACAGATAAAAAATAAAATAAATTGTACATTTTATTATAACTTTCTCATACAAAATACTCTTAAGAGATTTGATATGGTAGTAAATTATTCAAAGTGCTGAACTACAGCTGAAATTCTATCCATACTAATACCCCTTAAAATTTGAAGCTACTTGATAAACTAAAAGATCTTGAACGCTATAAATAGAATAGACAAGATAGCATGAATCATATCTGGAAAAATAATATTTAGTAAGGAAATAGAATTCTGTTTCAGTCAATATACTTAAATACTGAAAAATGGAAACAAATCAGTCTTTTATTCTATGAAATTATTTTGAAATCTGCGAAAAATCAAAAAGTGATTTTTCGTACTTTAAATTCAAATTTTGAGACCTTTTATTTTCAATGCACACAACAGGGATGAATAAATACTAACTTATCAAATACTAATTAATATAATGTATTGATCTTTTTGGCATTTAAAGTTTTTTATTTCACTGAATTATCTCTACTCCTTAAATTTTCCATTAAATGATAATAGAAAAAGAATAGTTAGAAAAGAATAAAAATAAAAATTCATATATTTAAGAATTTTTTTATTTCATATAATTTTTTAATTCAGACATAGACTGAATTAAAAAATTAGATTTTGCTATATAAAACAGCTAGAAAACAAGAGATATTTTTTCTATAAAAACAGAAATATGAAAAATTATATTAATGACTGTTCTTTAAACAAGTTTGAAAATCATTGTAATTAATCAAAGTTAAAAAAGTAATAATGTGTTCTATATAATGAAGTATTTAGTGTATTTTTAAGCATATGACGCAGATGTGTGTACACTTGATATAATAATTATAAAAAAAGATCGTAAATCCTTTCTTTTTTGTGTTGAAATCTTTATATTGACATGGATGTATGATACACTCAACTGCATGACAACTTTGAAAAAGATTATATAAATCCTTTCTTTTTATTGTTGAAATCATATTAATTGTTAAAATAATGATGAAGTAACCTAACTATTATAAGCAAGTACAAAAAACTTATATATGTCTATTATTTAAAATACAATCAGAGTAGTAAAAAGGATAAAGAAACAGCAAATTAAAAAAAATGTCTGAAAAGAGCTCAGTTTGTTAGTAATTATCCGCTAATTTCTAAAATGAAGAGATTATTCTTAATTGGATTTTGAGTGTTGTAACATTTTCTTTTTTGTCAAAGTCTGTAATAATGGGATTTCAGTTGAAATATGATGAAATATAAATCCAAAACCAAACCCATCTCAGAAGGTAATATTCAGGGAGTGACATATAAAACAGAAATATTTGGAAACAAAACCAGTCGTGAAAAAACAATAGTTGTTTTTTTTAGAAATAATATGCTTTTTTTTCTTAAGTGTGCTGTCTGTTTGGTAGATTTTTATGTTAAAATTAGTTGTATAAAAAATCACTTGATTTATTAAAATAAAAATAAACATTTAAAAGTAAATGCATAATTCCTCATTAAAAGCAATAAAAATATTTTCCCTATTTAACTTTTGTACTTTTTAAACATGTTCATATTGAAATAAATGTGATAAATACTGGGAAAATACCATTTCATAACGAAACTGAATTTATTAAATTATAAGAAATCATTATACATTTCAGAAAAATTTTTTAAGTTGTTTCATAAAATGCTTTCATTAAGTATAGAATTTAGAAATTCACAATAACTTTCTTAAAGTATGAAAATTGAATTTATCATAATGAAATATGAAAAATAAATAAATAAAACAATTATTTTATGTTTATTTCCTTTCAATCTAATCATATTTGATTGAATTTAGATTTCTTAAAAGCAATCATTTTGATAAATTTCTATATCTCTAATACATTTAAGAAATATGTTTTGTTAAATTTTGTGCTTTTTACGAAAATATGTTTTTTAAATTAAAGTTTAATAAATAACTGTGGCAACCCTAAATTTAAATATTTAATCTATTATAAATAAAAATAAATCTACGTTTAATTTTATTGACTATATAGTAATCATTTGAACATATTTATCACAAGTATAAGCACAATGAAGCCTAATAATCCTACTAAATTATGTAGGGGATTCCTAGAATTTTAGACGAAGTAATGATAAAGTGAAGATTTAACAGTTTAATTTTGAACTCTTTATTAACCTTATAAAAAATATTAAAATTTTGATCAATGTTTCTTATGATTTTTGAAAAGCTTTTAGATCTAATTTTAGAAAAGTTACAGTTTTATGACTGAAATTATGTGCTGTAACTTTGAATTCAATTACATAAAATACGGAGATATCTGAATACAGTGTCTGATACCATAAAATAATTTCAGAATATGATTTTCAAGGAAGAAATTTAGAAAATATTGAGATTGGAAGAATGCATGAATTGCATTCTTGCAATATTCAATCTATGAACAGTGTCAAATATATTCAATTTTCTTTTAACTCTTAATTTTCTTTTACAATACATATTTTTACTTATTTTTATGAGTATTTTTAATAAAAAATTAAAGTACCATTTAGAACATATTTACAACCTTCAACATTTTCGTATCTCTGTAAGCTGAAATGACTGCTAAGTGTTAAATCACTTAGCAATTAATTTAATTATTAATCTTCCACTTTAATAATTAAATTAATTGCTAATTAATTACTCACCGCTTTATTGTCTCGATTTTAAAAATTCCAACAAAAATAAAGAGAATTCTCGGTTGTAATTTTCTATGATTAAATTTACCATAATTGCTTACATTATATTATCTAAGAAGTCGAAAGTACATAGGCTTTCAGAAGTTTTAAGTTTTTATTATTTATAATAAAGCATTCTACAGAAATTGTATTCATCTGTTGAAGTCTTACGAAAGGAATTTTACGAGGGGAGAAGTCAGTGCTGAGTTGGTTATGGCAGAAATTGTCTTCAAGCTGCAATATTAAATAATGTTTGACGTTTTATATGATGTTCAAAATGAATAATAAAAATTGTATTTGTGTATGATTTTCTCTTAAAATTGACTTGATATAAGACTTTTATAGAACTAGATGCAGAACATTTTAAAACTATTTTAAAATAAATAGGCTAATTTTGTTATTGATTTCTGAGTAACTATATGTGAAGCTTTAATAATATAGAAAAATTATATATTTGATGCCTATTATTTCTACCTCTTGATATATATTAATAACGTTTTTTTAAAGCAAATTGATTTGAAAATTGATAGTATGTGATGATATATTGCTTTTGATTTTGATGAATGCTTTCAAAAATTATTGTGTATACTTTTATTCGTATACAAAATAATATGAAACAACATGTATATGAAAAGTTAACTGCTAAAGAAGTGATTTTTTTAGCAATCTTGATTCCTGCGATTAAAAAAAATAAAATCCTATTTACTGTATTATTCAGTACTAACACTACATTATTATTAAGTTAACTTGTAAGTAAATGAATTTATGCAATTACAAATTTAAAATCATGCATTTAACAGCTATCCTATCTGTATCAAAAGTTAAATACTTTCAATACATTTTTAATTATTGAATAGTTAAGTATGGTAGTTTTATTTATTAATACATAAATATATTTAGAAATATTTACGCAATAAAGTATTCTCGAGTTCTAAAATTATTTTATTGAGTTTAAAATTTGAATTTATAACTTTAAAACAATTTTACATGCAATTTGTATACAACATACATATCTTTTCATTAATAATGAATGAAAAATAAGTGCATAATTTTTTTAAATTTTCAGGTATTATATGAGAGTAAATTTTAGACGGCTAATACAAACCTTTTAAAGCTTATTTATTAAATGTTTGCATTATGATGAAAAGAATTGTATCACATAATCTTGTTATATAAAAGGGTAAATAAATTTACTGTTCTGTTTGAAAACAAGAATTGAATTGATGGCTTAGATGAGAGTTACGTGTGTGTTATTATCATTTTCTTGTCGTTCATGTTTTTTCAATTTCCTTGTAATTTCTTTCAAATATTTTAATCTAAGAACACATTGTTTGATCATACAAATTCTAACAGTCACCATAATAAATATTATGTTTTCTTATAAATATTATATGATAAATCTCGCTTATTTATAATTATTGACTGAAAATGAAATTTTTTTAACTATATTAATCTGAATACCAAGACAGTTTTATATAAAATATTTAGATCATTGTGATTATAACTTTAATATATTGAAGTAAGATTTTTGCATGAAAGTTTAAAAGCATTTCAAATGAATTGTTTAAATGTTAGATCTATAGTTCTATAAACTTGGTTGCAAAATCAAAATAATTTAAGATATTAACAAAAAGAGCTATATTTTACGTATATAAATAAAAAAATAGGGTAAAAAATAACTTCAATTAACTTTCTCGAATTAAATTATTTTAAACTTAAAGACAATTAGGAGAAAAAGATTTGAATAGAGATGAAAATGAGAAGGTAATTTCATAGACATTTTAGGGGAGGAAGTGGACAAAATATTTATGCAATAAAAAAATGCTGAAAAATTTAATTCTTTGATCAATAAATTTTTCCTTTAATTCAAATTAATCAATAAGTTTTTTATGTTTAGTATATCAGTTAACTATTCAATCTGTTTATTGTTACTTTCCAAATAATAGGCCATATTTATGTGTTAACTTAAATATAAAGTAGACAATTTTGATAAAATTATTTCCTCTCAGAAGATATTTTATGTAAACATAAATACAAAAAAATTATGTTGATAAAATTATTATCCTTTAGAGGATTTCACAAAATTTTTTATAGATATTTTAGTAAAAATAATTTTGTTGTGAACTTAGCTAAAAATAGAATTAAAATTGTACGAAGGCAAATATTTATGACTTACAAATATTAATTAAACTATTGATAAACACTCTGTAAGGAAATATCCCTGTTAGAACTGAAAAGTCCAAATCCAAGGAATTCATTAATGTATTTAATTTAAATACATTAGAACTATGAATAGCTCCTTATTGTCAGTGATATCGGAGAATTTTTGAAATGTGAGTAGAATAACAATTTTTGTTATTCTACTCATATTTCAAAAATTCTCTAAAATAATAATTATAATTAATACATATTTTAATTGAATAATTTTACTACCTATTTTTTGTTATATATTTCAGTAGATTTGCTTTATTCACGTCGAAAACACCAGAAAGATCCCCTTTCCCCTTTCTGGAATCTATAATGATGATTTCGATAAAAATAGAAACTTCATCTAGCATGTTTCTAGGATTATAAATTAATATTCTAATTTGTGTGTAGAACTATCATTTGATTGATTAAGGTTGCACAGTTATTCGATATTATTTTATGTTTCTGCATATATTTTCATCATTTTTTGGGAACATAAATAAGTTTCAAATGTGAAATAATAATTATTCAATATGAATTTTATAAAGATATTTTTAGTAAACATATATTGCTGCATTAATATAAGCTGAATATTTTTGCAACATTTTCAATTATATATAAACGCATGTATATATACATATAAATAATTTAAAATTTAAATCCTCGAATATGGATTTAAAGACTTGCCGCTAATTATTTTTAATAGACGGGAATAGCTGTATTTTCTATCGAGAGAAACAAATTTTACATGTAATTAATTTGAAATGGTGATCTATACAATAATTTTAAAAACTGTGAAAAAGATATTTAGAATAATAATAAAAAATGTCATAAAATATAATGTGCATGTATCTAAGAATTTATTATCATTGCATAGTTTATATAGTAAAAAAAAGAAGAGATATTATATTTTTGGAAATGCAAAAGGGGCCAACTTGTGATATATGACTGATAACATTACATATTTATTATTTTATTCAAAATTAATAGATTTTCTTAATGGAATAATCTGTGTTATTATAAACAAATATGTTATAAAATATACTGTTGGCAGCAAAATCCTTTTTATTCTTGCGAATATTTACAAAAGGACCACGCAAGTGAAATAAGTACATGGAAGAACAATAAACTTCTCTATTGTAAAGTTAAGGCCTATGAAGAAAGTTTTCCGTTTTGAAAATAAAACAAACCTAAGATTGATTAAGTAATTTGTACCAACATGAATAATAAAAAATAATTTATTTCTATTAATACTGTGTGCTTTGATGTAAATTAAAAATATGCCGTTTTTTAAAATAAGGACTTAATTTACTTTCCAAAGAAATATTAATTCCTATAAAAAATAAGTGAGTGATTAGTTAAAAGTTCATCGAAAATTAATCTGAAAATATTTATTGAGAAATTTCATTTTTACTTCCATGTGTTAAAAAAGAAAGGAATATGGGATGTTGGAAATAAATACTTTTGGGGGAATATAGGAAAAAAGTTTTTATTTACTTTTATTGATAGATACACATTTTATTGAAATTTAAGGAGATAAATTAAAGATAGTTACTCATTTGTTTCTAACATTGAATTTTAAATCTTGGAATGTATATGCTGTAAAACTGTACTTTCTAAACTGAGATATGAAAAAAGCAAAATATCCTTTTCTTAAGCAATTAATTTTCAAATTATTAAATATTAATAGTTTAATTTTTAAACACATAAGAGTTCATAAAAATGAGGTGTGTAAATGCTTATTCCATTTAGTAAATGATAGTAAGATTTTGCATTTAATACATTATTTAATTAAAATTAATAACCAAACTGAATTCAATTTTTATATTTAAACTTGAAAATTATGGATTGCTTAAATATATAATTCATGCTCTTATATTACGAATGTAGATACGAAAATGTAATTAAATAATGATTTAAAATATAAAATAAAATTTTTAAATAAATAATTTCCTAAATAAGTAATTGCTTAATTTTCTAAAATAATTTAATAGATAATTGGTTTACGAACCTAAATGTATTTTTGCTTAAAATTTCCTTTTAATATTTGCTATCAGTCAAAATTTAATAATATTCAATTTATATTTAAAATAAGATCTTGAAAAATTATTTTCTTAATTTAGCCAAATTTATTAAATATTCCTCATACAGAAAATGATTTGGTTGATGCTTTCGAAATATTGCTCATGGTAAAATCTCAAATGTCTGGTATTTTAAAAGTATGTCGCAATATTTTCTTAATGATATATACCCGAGATAATAAGATGAATTTTACAAAAATTTTCTTTCTTAGGATTAAAAAAAGGGCTTCATTATTTCTCAAAATTAAAATTCAATTTCATAAAAACATCCAAGTATTTCTTTTTAAATGAATGATTAACATTAGGTTGAAGATTTATATTGCAAAAAGTGATATGAGATTGAAATTAAATTTTTTGACTTATGAAAAAAATGGATTATAACTTCAATTAAAAAAGCGCAATTATTTTCTTAATATTTTTTCTCTACTTAAACGAAGATTAAAAGCAACATTTCATTTATTTAGCTGTGTAGCCAAATAAATGACAAGCTGCTATATTTTTTTGATCATATAAAAATAGCCTTTATAATCTGAAAAGACATATTAATGACATTAAGAATAAATTTTAAAGATAATTCAAGACTGCATGTTAAAATATTTTATGAGTCATTTTCATTAATACATGAAGTAAGCATTGTAAAGGGTGTAAAAGTTTAGAATCTTTCTTAATGATAATTTTTTACTTATTTTAAATATTTTGATCACTTTACAATAATTTTTATAGTGGTTTTATTCCTCTCTTTTAAAAAGGGAAATCAATAAATTATATTGTATTAAAATTACAGATTCGGTAGAGCAATGTTCTGAAAAGCTGTACAAAAAAATTAATTTATTTGTTAAGAAATTGGAAACTGTATGATTGCTATTTGAAAACTGTTATTCTTAAATGAATCTAGCAATCTAAATTTATGACTAAAATATATTTTTATATTAAATATGACTGAAACTGAATTTTGACTTGAAAGCTTTTGATTTTCCTCTAAATTTCAACTATGGCCAATGACAAAACTAAAAAGGTCAGCAAAATCTAAAATGCAATTGTTTATAAAAAGATTTGAAAATATCGAACACAAATACATTCATATTTATTTAATCACTAATAAAAGAAAATCGTAGCTTTATCACAAATGATATCAATGATTTTTTGACAGTAATAATTTTCTGCTGCCGCCCAACTTGTCTAGTGGTCAGCGTACCTGACTGTGGACAAGGAGGTCCTGGGTTCGAATCCCGGTTCGGGCATGGATGTACTTTCTCTCTCTATCTATCCTGTCTTTGTCCTTTCCTTGTATGAATGGGTTGTGACTGGTTGCCTACCTTATAAAATGTGCACCTATGGCATGTGTGTACTGAGTCGGACTCCACACCAAAATATGGTTCAGTTGGAAAAGTGGAGCAGCGCACCCTATAATGCCAGTCTAGCGGGCACACGACAACAACAACAATAATTTTCTGCTAAAAAATTTGATTTTTGTTAACAAAATCTAATATTTTTGACGACGATATGATCCATTTCGAGGAGATAATATTATTTGCGTCACCGAGTAATTAAATATTTCATTACTTGCTACAATTTGATTTGTACTTTAGGTGTTAAATAAAAATGTTTTATTTCGCTAACTGCTATTATTTGACCTGGTTTGTTCAACATAAGATTTATTTGTAAGAAATTACTTCAGATAATTAGTTAGGACATGTGATCTTGATTTAATTGTTTATTGAAATATTTGTTTAAAAGTTACTCATATTTATTAATGTCTAATTCTACTTTTCGAATGATAAAAATAATTTGTACTCTTGAATTTGACAATAATGTGTATAATTTATATTCCTTAAGTGATTTTTTTAAAATTTGTATTCTGACAAAATATCAGAACCTCTCCACAGGAGGTTTATGAATAAAAATGTAAGTAATCACCTATAAATATTTATCAGATATCATAGTACGAAGTGTTATATCATTCAATATATTACATATTTTTAAGAGATTTGAATAAGTTAAAAAAGCTTAAGTGTATCAAACATTTGAAGAATTAAACTACATTAAAAATCATGTCTATTGTATTAAAAGAATACATTTTAGTGTAGATATAATGTTTTTTAACTTATAAGTAGCTTGGAGACTAATTTCAATAGTAAATTAGCTTAAACTATTACTTGAATTTCAAAAAAAATCTTCCCTTTTATTACATTTTCGTGCTAAAATATTAAAAGTGAAATTTAATAAATCTCCTTATATGTTTGGAGTTAATGATCTACATTTAAATCATGAAAGTATTTCATCATAAAATGTTTTGAATTTAAATAGTTTTATAGATATAGGCAAGGTAGAAATATTCAGCATTTTGTAGAATGCCTAGCATTGTATATAAAGCCGGATGATTTTTAGGTAAGGAATTGTATGTAGTAAATAGACATTCTATAGAATGACAAATACTATTTAGGCAAAGTATGAAAAAAAACATCCTGATGAGGTCATTATGTACATGATGTACATTTCTCAAAAATAAAAATGCTATTGTGAAAAAATAATGAGAGTCCCATCAAAATAAATATTCAAAATGCATAAAGAAAAATGAAATTTTATTCATGCATTTTGAATATATAACTTTCTTATATTTTTAAGCCATAATTTATGTCTTTCTTATTACGGGAAAAAAAATTCCATGTAAAAAATAAGAAATTAACCTATTTGTGGCAACATGACAGGCTTGAATGACATTTTGAATTACATTTCCTTACATTTTCCACGCAAAGACATTTCATATTTTGGCACTTTGTTTTACACATACATTTAACGAATCCTTGGCCACTGCAACAGGAATGAGCAATTGCAACTGACCGGAGAGGAATTTGTGGTCAGGAATATCTTCAATTCTAAGCAAGTTCTTAGGGCATGAAGTGAATTGTGATTTCGCATATACTTGTTTTAAAATTTCCTCAAGAGTTCGAAGTCGATAGAAAGTATCCTATGTCATACTCATTACAGCTGTCAATATATTGCACGAATCACCTTACCCTTGTCGATGTCAGGAATAGGAACGTGTACAGTAAATCTAAAAGAAGAAGTGGGAAATTTTTTTAGAATTAATTTTCATCTTTTGGCTTGTATTTCGAGATTGATTTTAGAGTTTATCTTACTATCGATAGCATTTTCAGTTTTGAAACAAATTTTGCACAAAATATCCATTTCATCAATTTTACTAGAATGGCCAGAGAAGGTACGAATTTTTTGATGACATATTTTGCATGTAAGTGTATCACTCATTTCCTTTAAACACACGCAACAGGTATCAGAAAAGAATATCTCCTCAGTAAGCATGCCTTCATCACGTTGGTTTAGTCCAATATCGTCTATAATTTTATGCACGTTTTTTGTAACAAGCTCTTTTTTGAGTTATTAAATTAGTTTCACCTTTTGCATACTTTAGCTTACTTTAGATTTGCAGTGAAAAAGAGATTTGTAGGGTGCTCTTTTGATCCCAGAATGATAAGTTTTATTTTTCATAAATTGTACCAAATGTAATTTTATATCTCTAGACCAGGTCTAGTTTATAGACTAGTGTCTAGTTCATATCTATAGACGAATCGTTGTTTCATGCCTACTGACAATGACTCCCTTCGCTAATACTACAGCTTGCTTCCCCAATTTCATGCAGCACAGTAAAAAACTAATTTTTGTTGAACAAATTTAAGTAAAAACATATTTTGACACTCCTGTGCAACGCAAAATGCAACTGACAAATTCTGACTTTAGACGCGCGATATTCGAAATGAATCGAAGAGATATTTTATACTCTGTCGGTTTTTCATTTCGTATTCTATAGAATGCTTAGGGAATTTGTAAAATATAAATTATTTCATACATTGCTAGCCATATTTAGGCATTATATAGAATGCATAGGGGTTCTATTGAATGCCAGATTTCAAATTTTGCCGGTAACAGATGAATTATTGAAAATTATTATGTATCAAATTTTGTTATAGAAATTTTGATTGGGGCATATATATTTTAGAAAAACGTTTTATATTTTGGTGATGTGTTCAAAATTTTTTTTTAAACTTTCAATTTCTAATCTTTCATTTATACTGTAAATTAATATTCACGCAAAATGCTTTTCAGAGAGTAAATGTTATTTAGTTTTGAGAAAAATTATTGAAATCAGTTAATTTTTAAAGATATGATTTACTCTTAATTTAATTACCTTGTTTACTACTTTATCAAAAATTTTAATGAAATAAAATTTTACAGTTCAAAGAAAGTACAATTAATTAACCAATATGCTTTGTTCCACCCATCATTTGTTTTATTGTGATTTCTAGGTTTTTAGCAGAGAGATATTTCCTACGTTTAAATATTTTGTTTGCTTGTAATAAGTAAGACAGTTCTTGTCATTTTAGCATTATTATTGAATGAAAGGAAAATGAGTATGCTAGTTAGTGTTGGACGTGGTTGAGACACCAGTCAGTCGAGAGTAGGAATGTCAGTCGTTATAAAAACAGGTGAAAAATTTTCAAAAAAAATAAATTGAAGATTTTATTGAAAAACTTTCGATACGTTTGATTATTATACATTCAGTAATGTAATTAATATAAAGTCCAGTAATGTGAAAATGGTCTCGTATATTTTCCTCAAGTACTTTTCAATTTAATTGTTTTAAAAAGAGAAACAATTTTTTGATACATTTTCTGAGAATTCTTTGAAATTTGTTTTTAATGTAATGCATTTATTTTTCCTCTTATTATGTTAAAATAAGTTCTTAATAACACTGTATTTTAATTTTAAAATAATTACTAACATTTAACAAAAGAAATAAAAACAAAAACTAGAATGATCTAACATTGATGAATATTACAGAGCATTTTGTATTTTATATTATATGATAAGAACATATAATCGGTTGAAAAATATAAAATATAAAAATTTTGTTTAAAATTACTTTTTAGATGCAAAAATCCTCTTTTGAGGATCTGATTGTCTCATATGCCAAAGTTATATCATCAAATACTTCCTAGAGGTGTTTATTGAAAAAGTTAAAAAATTATATAAAAAAATAAGGAACTCATTTGTATATTGATCATCAGTTGTTATTTCATATGAATTCCTTGTATGTGTGAAATATCCTTTTCAAAAATCAAAACCCGATTTAAAAAATAATTTACATCAGCAAAACTTCATTTCAGAAGCTTTTATCTACTAAAATATATTAATATTACTTATTTAGTTCATGATATTTAAAATAATATACAGTTAGAGTTTTTCACTGTAATATAAGCGTATAACATGATTTATCCATTAAGATTTGTAATTTTTGATGCTCTTGTATAATCTAGATGTTAGCTAATTTAACAGTTTACAAAATTAACTATACTTAATATTTATTTATTTAGATTGAAAGGTAAAGGAGTCTTGCAAAAGTTAAAATTATTTCATTCAATGTATTTCATATATTTTGTGTAATATTCTATATATATATATATATATATATATATATATATATATATATATATATATATATATATATATATATATTGTACCGAGCTCCACGGGTTCGTGTTGATTGAGAGTTGAATAAAGCGACCACTTAATGAACACAAGACTTTTATTCGTAAAAGCTTCACTAGATAAACGAAATTCCCGCTGTAACAATCACAATTATACAGCTACAATTCGTCAGATACAATAGGAAATAGCTTCCAATCACAGGTCTCAAATACCTCAGACAGAGAACAACTAGCAGTCACAACTAATCGTCTTCACTCACTGACTGTCTTCACAAAAACTCTCTCTTTCATGTCGGGCTGCGGTATTTATACCTGACTTGGCGGAGAAATCTACCAATTTCGCCAAGGTTCTGGAAGTTTCTAGGCTATCTCGAAAAATATTGGTCCTAGAGCTTAGGTGATGGATGTTTCCAGAAGCATCGATTTCTCGCCAAGTCGCCAAAAATCTCGCCAACCGTCGCCAAGTCGCCAAAAATCTCGCCAACTGTCGCCAAGTCGCCAAATCACCAGGAAATCCGCTTTTAAACTACAACACGTCTAAATACCGCAATTTTTTTGCCCAAAATGTGAGAATTTCTGATCTGTCTGAGATATTTTACGACAAATATAATCATTATTTACAAATTTGTAACATTGCCCCCCTCTCAAGGACTGCACGTCCCGGGCAGTACAATCCCCTGATAGGAGGCCAAATTTAATATAAAAGAATTTACATTTCAAGAGGATACAGAGCACATTACATACACAAGCAACTAAAAATACAAGAAAATAGAAAAGATTAAAATTATCTATACTATTTACAAACAGACCATGGTCTACTAATTTTTACTCTACATTACGATAAGGAGCTAATCTATCATAATGTACTACCTTTGGTTTTGAAGAAGATGATTTTCTTATACGAACCACGACGTCGTTCAGTCTTTTTAGGACTGTGTAGGGACCTTCCCAGTTGGCTTGCAATTTTGGAGAAAGTCCTTTACGTCGAATCGGGTTCCACAACCAAACTTTGTCACCTTCTTGGAATTCATGTCCCGTCGCTCTTGTGTCATACCTTGTCTTCATTCTTTCGGTCGTCAGGTTGATTCGGTCTCGAGCGAAGTTATGGACATCTTCAAGACGTGCCTGAAGGTCTCGAAGGTATTCCTCTGGCGATGAAGATGTATCCGGTGGACGACCAAACTGAAGATCACAAGGGAGACGAAGTTCGCGACCAAAGAGCATCTGTGAAGGAGTATATCCGGTAGTCTCATGGACAGCACTGCGATATGCAAGCAGAAACAGCGGTAGCTTCAAATCCCAATCTTGCTGATTTCTGGAAACCATAAGGGAGAGGTTATTCAAGATGGTTCTGTTAAACCTCTCTACCATGCCATCCGATTGTGGGTGTAGTGGCGTGGTCTGCGTCTTGTCTATTCCGAGAATTTGACACATTCCTTTAAACACAACAGAGGTGAAATTTGTCCCTTGATCAGAATGAATTTGTAAGGGTGTGCCGAATCTGGAGACCCATTGTTGCACTAGAACGTCGGCTACTGTAGTCGCCTCTTGATCGGGGATTGCAAACGCTTCAGGCCACTTAGTAAAGTAGTCCATGACAACTAGTATGTATTTGTTGCCATTTGAGGATCGTGGTAAAGGACCCAAAATGTCCAATGCTATCCTCTCAAAAGGTGCTCCTACGTTGTACCGCTGCAACCTTCCTCGGCTACGTTTCTTCGGTCCTTTACGTGCCGCACAGTCATCACAAGATTGGCACCATTTCTCTACATCTTGTCTCGTTTTGCTCCAATAGAAGCGTTCTCGAACTTTCTGTAGAGTTTTCATTACTCCGAAGTGGCCTCCAGTTGAGCTACTGTGCAATTCTTTCAAAACATCTGAAATTCTTGATTTTGGAAGAACAAGCTGCCATTTGAAATTACGTCCATCATCGGACTCCCATTTCCTGTATAAGACACCATTTCTTATATGGAGTGAGTCCCAAAGAGTCCAATATTGCTTAGTAGTAGGACTGTAGGTAGAGATATCCTGCCAACTTGGTTTCATACTGGAAGATTCTTTTAATTCTAAAATTGGATTTATATCTGGGTCTTCTTTTTGAGCTTCTCTAAGTCCTTTATCACTCCATGGGTCTGGTTTCGGTGGAGGTGAAACAGTAACTTAGCGTACCGAAGGATTTACTAACTGATAGTTCTTCTCTACTCTCGAACAATATCGGCAGCTTTCATTGCACGGTTTCCTTGATAGTGCATCAGCATTTCCATGAAGAGTTCCTTTGCGATGACGTATTTCAAAGTCAAACTCCTGGAGTCGTTGAATCCATCTGGCTACCTGTCCTTCCGGATTTTTAAAATTTAAAAGCCAGGTTAAGGATGCGTGATCTGTTCGGAGCAAGAACTTTCTTCCATAGAGATAATGGTGGAAATGTTCTATGGCTTTAACGATTGCCAGCAATTCCTTCCTGGTTGTACAGTAATTCCGCTCTGGTTTCGATAGACATTTACTCCAATAAGCAATGACATATTCTTTATCATCAATTTCTTGCGACAAAACAGCTCCGATATTTTCGTTGCTGGCATCCGTATCTAAAATGAATAATTTTTCGGGCTGGGGATATGCAAGAACGGGCGAAGATGTCAACGCCTCCTTCAGTTGTTTAAAAGCTTTCTCACATTCATCTGTCCATAGAAATCTCTGTTTAACTTCTGTCAACTTGTGAAGAGGTCTGGCAATACTTGAAAAACCCTTAACAAATTTCCTGTAATATGTGCATAGTCCAAGAAAACTTCTTAATTGGTGGACATCTTTTGGACGACTCCAGTCCTTAACTGCGGAGATCTTTTCAGGATCTGTTCTTACACCTTCAGCAGAGATAATGTGTCCCAGATAGCTTACTTCACGTCGGAATAAATTACATTTGCAAGGATTCAGCTTCAGGTTGGCCATTTTTAATTTTTCCAGCACCTTTCGGATGTTTCTTAAATGGTCTTCGAATGTGCGCCCTACAATAATGATATCGTCCAAATATACCAAACAGGCTTCGTAGGAAAGTCCTCGTAATACTGTCTCCATCAGGCGCTCAAACGTTGCAGGTGCATTGCAAAGCCCAAATGGCATAACCTTGAACTGCCAAAGTCCTTGTCCTGTGGTGAATGCAGTCTTTTCTCGATCCTCAGGATGTATCTCTACTTGCCAATAACCACTCTTGAGATCCAAAGTCGAAAACCATTGTTTTCCGGATAAAGCATCAAGTGTATCGTCAATCCTAGGAAGAGGGTAACTATCTTTTTTAGTGATGTTGTTTAACCGACGATAGTCAACGCAGAATCGGGTAGAACCATCTTTCTTCCGAACTAAAACAATAGGCGAAGCCCAAGGACTCTCTGATGGCTCAATAATGTCATTCTGCTGCATTTCCATCAGAAGATTATCCACCTCTTCCTGCTTAGCGAATGGCAATCTTCTCGGATGTTGTTTAATGGGTGGATGATTTCCTGTATTGATTCGGTGCTGCGTCAATTTGGTTCGCCCAACATCATCTGATTTCTTGGAAAAGAGATCTCCGAATTCTAATAATAAATTTCTTGCAGCATTCCTCTGTTTATCATCTAACTCTGCTCTCTGAAGGAGTTCATTAATTAGAGTGTCAGGAGGCTCAGATAGTGTGGCTTGACAATTTCGGTTAATACAGGTCACTGGAGTGCAAGTCGCCAGCACTTCTCCTTCTTTTATTAGTTTTACCTTATTGCTTAGATTAGCAACTCTTACCGGGATTACATTTCGTGAAAGGTCGACGAGGGAAGAAGCCACTAGTACTCCTTTAACGCTATTGTCGGAATCTGGATATTCAGTCAATCCATAATGAAAATTATTATCTTCTGAAAGAGCTCCGGAAACTATTGTCTCAGTTCTTGGTGGTAATGTTATTTCACTCTTTGCAGTTATATGATGGACTGTTTTAATATCTGAATATTTCGTCTTAAAAATCGCTATGTCTTCAGAACATGAGTGTAGTTCATTATTTTTAAAATCTAACTTGAAATGGTTTTCTTTGAGGAAATCCAGTCCGAGAATAAATTCGTCATTTATATCAGCGACATATGCCATATGATGGTACACGGCATTACCAAATGCAATGTTTAGATTGACTTTTCCATGCACTTTAATCTTATCACCTGTCACAGTTTGGAGGGTAATGCAGGGCGGCGTCCAGATGAGTTTCTCACCAAGTTTGCGAGCCATATCTGTCCTAATGATAGTTACGTTGGCTCCAGTATCGATTATCATTCTGCAGGGAACTTCGTTGACATGTCCCATAACGAAAAGTCCGTTGTCGCCGCTACTTACGGAAGAAATGTGAAACAATTTGAAATGGGGCTTCTGACTCTCTGGACATCTCCGCCCCGCGAGATGGCCACATATTAGTTTCCCTGCTGTGGTGGAAGATCATTTCCACCATCTTTTCGTTTCGGGCAGTCTCTATGGACGTGTCCGACTGCACCGCAAGTCCAACACTGAATCTTCATGTTTCTGCCACCTTTACTCAATTCTAAGCTACGGACTTTTCGCCGCAGATCTTCAATTTGCTTTCTTAGATTACAGTCCGTATCAGTAGCAGAGACGGCTCTGATTGAGTGCCGGTCTTTACGCGCGGCCTGCTGGGCAGCCTCTATCTTATGTGCGTATACTAGGGCAGATCCGATATCTTTGACATCGGCGAGTCTAAGTGTTTTCTGTATCTCCGGATCCCGCACACTATCGATGAAGTGATGGAGAGCCAGATCTTCACGTGTCTCAGCTGGGCAGTCCGAAAATGCTAGATGGGAAAGTCGCTGAATATCGGCAGCCAATTCTTGCAGACTTTCACCCGCTCTTTGATAGCGGGACTTTAACTGTAGTCTGCTATATTCTTTAGTGCACTTATCTCCAAACCGCAGCTCAAGCGCACTCGATAGGGCTTGGAAATCGTGCCTCTGCTCCTCCGGAAGCGTCTCGAGGATGTCAGCCGCGTCTCCTCTTAAAGAAGCCGCCAGGTGAAAAGCTTGGGCTCGGGGATTCCATCCATTAGCTTCCGCTACCATCATAAACTGGGTCTTGTATACTTGCCAGGATGATTTCCCATCAAATGTTGAGAGTTTAATATTGGCTAGGGAAGGCACAAATGTCACGTTCGGTTCCTCATGTTTGTTTGATATTTGCTTCTCCAAGCTTTCAATCTTCTTATTCATATTGTCTAATGCTTCTTCAACGTTTTCTTCTATCTCCAGAACTTTAGTTTCAACTGAAGTTACCTTATCTTCCATTGCAATCATCTTCTCCTGAATGATGTTGGAGAATTCTTCTTTAACACTTACAATGTCCTTCTTAAGTTCCTTTTTAAGCTCCTCCTGTCCAGATTTTATCTCTTTCATCACCTCGGTTTTAATCTCTTCTTGTCCAGCTTTCATCTCTTCTTGTCTAGCTTTCATCTCTTCTTGTCCAGCTTTCATCTCTTTCATCATCTCGGTTTTAATCTCTTCTTGTCCAGCTTTCATCTCTTCTTGTCTAGCTTTCATCTCTTCTTGTCCAGCTTTCATCTCTTCTTGTCCAGCTTTCATCTCAGCCATCTGCTCCGCTAATTTTTCGAGAAGACTTTTCATTAAATCCATATCCATTTTTCTTGTGACACGCTGCATCAACTCTTCAATCCCGATTCTGACACCAGTTGTACCGAGCTCCACGGGTTCGTGTTGATTGAGAGTTGAATAAAGCGACCACTTAATGAACACAAGACTTTTATTCGTAAAAGCTTCACTAGATAAACGAAATTCCCGCTGTAACAATCACAATTATACAGCTACAATTCGTCAGATACAATAGGAAATAGCTTCCAATCACAGGTCTCAAATACCTCAGACAGAGAACAACTAGCAGTCACAACTAATCGTCTTCACTCACTGACTGTCTTCACAAAAACTCTACTCTTTCATGTCGGGCTGCGGTATTTATACCTGACTTGGCGGAGAAATCTACCAATTTCGCCAAGGTTCTGGAAGTTTCTAGGCTATCTCGAAAAATATTGGTCCTAGAGCTTAGGTGATGGATGTTTCCAGAAGTATCGATTTCTCGCCAAGTCGCCAAAAATCTCGCCAACCGTCGCCAAGTCGCCAAAAATCTCGCCAACTGTCGCCAAGTCGCCAAATCATTAGGAAATCCGCTTTTAAACTACAACACGTCTAAATACCGCAATTTTTTGCCCAAAATGTGAGAATTTCTGATCTGTCTGAGATATTTTACGACAAATATAATCATTATTTACAAATTTGTAACAATATATATGTCTACCGGAAAGTTCTGTCCGCTCCGGTTACAATCAGTTTCAACAAGTATGCGCATATTCCGGTGACACATATTTGGCTCTCTCTTTTGATTGCTAACAATGTATACACATTTTCGTCGCAGATGAACTAAAACGAAGTTCACTTACGAATTCCAACAAGGAAGAAATGCTACAGAAGCGTATAGAAATTTATGGAAAGTGTTTGGTGAAGGTACAGTTTCTGATAGAACATGCAGAAGATGGTTCAAAAAATTTCATGTAGGTGATTTCGAACTTTCTGATAAGCCACGCTCTGGGCGACAATCTTTGATCGACGACGATACTGTCAAGATCATGTTAGAGCAAGATCCTTTTTTGACAACATCGGAGATTGCGAAAAGGCTTGATTTAGCTCAACAAACCATTTCCGACCATATTCGGATACTAGGGTTTGTGTGGAAGTATTCGAGATGGCTGCCACACAAGTTAAGTGAGAAGAATTTGAATGATCGAATCATCATATGCACATCTCTGCTTGCACGCAACAAAATCGAACCCTTCTTGGACCGGATCATAACTGGGGATGAAAAGTGGATTACCTATGAAAACATCATAAGAAAAAGGGCATATTGTGAACCCGGAAAACCTGCCCCCTCTACCTATAAACCGAAGTTGAGCCTGAACAAGAGAATGTTGTGTATATGGTGGGCTACAATACATTTTGAGCTGTTGAAACCAAACGAAAGGCTAAATTCGGAAAGGTACTGTCAGCAATTGGATAAATTAAAAACAGCACTCCAAGAAAAGAGGCCGGCGATGTTCAATAGGAAGGACATCATACTGCTTCATGACAATGCCAGGCCCCATGCTGCTTTGGGGACTTGTCAGAAAGTCACAGAGCTAGGCTGGGAAATTCTGTCGCATCCACCATACTCCCCGGACCTAGCACCATCTGATTATCACTTGTTTCTGTCCTTACAAAATTTCTTGCAGGGCAAACAATTCAAGAACGAAGAAGATATCAGACAAGTACTGGTTCAATTTTTGGTCTCTAGAGATAAGACATTTTTTTAAAATGGGATATACAAATTACCATCACGCTGGCAAGAAGTCATAAATATAATGATGGCAATTATATTATTCAATAAAGTTTATCCAAAGTATGAAAAAATGTATTCCTTTGTTTCATTCTAAAACGGACAGAACTTTCCGGTAGACCTAATATATATATATATTTACAGTTTGCAATATTAATAAATTTTTGTTTCATCCAAAGATACACATACACAATACAGCATGAAGTTCATAACTTAAAAGGTTAAATCATAACTTAAAAGGTTATTTCATTAATGAAATGAAATAATGCATTAAGTTCATGAATTCTGAATATTCATTGATAGATCAATTTGTGCATTTTTTATTAATTAATAAATAAAATTAATTATAAAATTATATAACATTAATGTAGTAACTAAAATTTTGGTAGCATAATTATTTTTATTAAAAATATTTAAAAATATGTAACTGTGAAAATTGGCAATGCAAAAAGTCAAACAATGTCTTGATAATTTTTGAATATAATGTAGCTATAATTATTTTTAAAGTAGTTTATGTTTTTTTATTTAGGATTTTACTGATGTTATTTATACATGTAGTTCTAGCATGTTTCTAGTACTACATGTAATAAAATTTTATATATTATGAAATCTATGTTAGATTGTTTTCGATTATTAAATGAAAAGACAAATTAAGAGTTCATGATTTCTGAATTTAATCAATAAATCAGTTTTTGAGCTATCTATTGATAATTAATTGGATTTCTTACAAAATTATATTAAACCAATTCTGCTAATTAATGTGTTAGCAGCATTATTACTTTTAATAACAAAATATAAAAAATTTACATTCATAAAAATACTACATCGTATAGAAAGTCTTTAAAATAATTTCTTAATATAATATTTTTAAAAATATGCTTAAATTAATTTATGAATTTTTATTAAGATGTTTCTGCTTTCAAAAAATATTTTAATTTATCACATTTTTCAGTTTTAAAATAATTTTGCTGTAAACAATTCATAAATTTTGTTGTTGTTAGTGTTTTGATAAAAAGAAGAAAGACTGCAAGCTATTCATCATATTCATTGCAATTTTAATTTTATGAGTATCATAAATGTTTGGATTGAGCAACTGTAAAAAATATGGAGTCTACAAATATAAACTTTAAATTAAAAAACTTCTAACATTTAATTTTTGAATGTTAACATTGTTGCTACATATGTTAATAGGGATTTTTTTAAGTAAATACTTTTGAAATGCCCTTTTCATTCTTATTTTTAAAAGATAAAAGCAAACATGCTTTTTTTTGTAGATCAAACTAGTGAAAAATTGCAAATCGAAAGGACACTTTGACAGTCAAAAAATTTTCTAAAGAATTTATGTGTTCATTATACTTCTGTCAACTTGACAAAAGCTGAGTTCAATACTTGTTTAACATTCTAGAAAGAATAACGCTTCGAGCAAAGAAACTTCTTTGCTTTTTCAGAGAGCAGATAGTTGACAGGGTAATACTCTTTCGAAATTTTTACTCAATCGTGAAAGTTTTGCTTAGTTTTTTTCATTTGTATCTTTATATATATTTAAAATGGAGTTGATAACCTTTATAGAAGTTATTAATTAAAAAATTTTGCGTTTGAAAAACTGTATATTAGACGTGTGAAAATTTAAATAAGTACCTTAAAATTATATAAAAAATTTTACTTTAAAATTTGCGATAGCTAAAATGGTTATTACAAATATTGTGTTGAATAATTTACTATTACTTTAATCGCTTATTAAAATCTACTGTTTGATGGAATATGTATTTTTTCGTTTGTATATTTTAACGTTACTTATATAAATTAACAATATATGTAATTAGGAAAAAGAAATACCTTAAAAATATTATTGGTTATCTTAAATTTGTTTTTAACTATAAATAAGATTAAGCGGAAGTAAATAGTTTAAAACTCCATTTCGATGGAATATTGTCTTTGTACACCAATTTAATGACAAAGGTCAAACGTTTTATTTGACAGTCATATTTTCTACAACGACTCACCGTGGCCTAAAGGTAAAACAGGAGTCCTTAAAGTGAAAAATCTTAAGTTCAATACCAGCCACAATAGAACATCGGGAAATAGTTATTCCGCTTATACTTTCTATTGAACATGTCGGACAAAGTCGGTGCTTGGAAATTAATGGGTTTTTTCTTGCGACATGAAATACAACTTTCCATGAAAAGTCATCTCAGAAGACAATTCACTGAATAAGTTTAAAATTATCTTACAACCTTAGATGGTTAGGCTGCACAATACGTGGTGTTAAATCAGATTTTGTAAATAATTTGCATCAGTTATTCACAGCAAAGAAAGTCTTGTCTTGTGATGACATTAAAATACAACATTGCTTCAATCACTCTCAAACATGCTATTTTTCTAGGAGGCATTTATAAGAGTAAATTTACAACCATCCTATAATGATTAAAAATTACCATGCTAAAAATAAAAGAATTTCACTAATTAGAAATTTATACGATTTGAGCTTATTTATTGAGGAAAAACGTAACTGACATCAGATGATTTATAATGTTAATCCTCAAGATATTCAAGAGATCATGTTATCTTCAAGTGATATATTAGCTAGAAATTAAAAAAAGTCAATTACACGCTAATTCTTATTTCTCTTATAGTGTATTTACTTATATCTTCACTTCAAATTTAAATGCTAAATTTTAATTTGAAATTATTATATTCCGTTATACATGTTATTATAGAAGAAAGTGAAAGAAATTTAATTTTTTTACTTGGACTATTTGGACAAAGATTTTGAAATATGATAAGAATACTAAATGTATGAACAATTTCTTTAAGTTTAATGTAAAACTATCATTATAAAATTAAGTGTTCTCCTGAGAAAAGCCCGATTTTAGGCAGTTTACTTAAAATTGGGTATTACATTTATTGATTAAAATCCAGGAGTAGTTTAATACTGAAGCTCGGTGGCTTAGTGGCATCGTTTCACGTTCCCATGACACAGGTCCGAGGTTCTATCCTCGGGCTGGGCGTTGACTCATCCTTTCATCCCTTCAGTGGGTCGATTAACTGAGTACCAAGCATGCTTGGGAACTAAACACTGGGCGACTTACGTTAGGCTGAACACCTAACTGGGACATATGCTTCGCACCCAGGGCCCTCGGTCATGAAAACAGTTATGGGTACTGTAGGCCTTGGCCCACATGGGCTGTCGTGCCATGAAGTTTAGTTTAGTTTAGTTTAGTTTTAGTTAATACTATTAAACATGCTTATAATAGTAGAAAAATAAATTTTATTTATATTTGCACTGAAATGTGAACTTGATATAATTATTTTTTTCTCAGATGACTAAAGCAGCAATTAAATAACATATTAAGTCTGAGTGTCATTTTATTAATGCTTTTTCTTTTAAGTGATTTTTCTCTTACGAAAAAAATGATCTTTTATGAACAACTCAAAATATAGAAAGATTATAATTATTCTGATTAATGGAAAAGTCCTTACAGATAGATTACTATGGATTTCAGATAATAGAATTCGAGGTTATTCGAGATTCTGACTACAGTTTTTTTTCGATGAAAAAAAATTAATTGCGTTACATGCCTATATCTGCCTGTATGTCGCATTACGGGGTGAAATCGTCTGAAAAGCATACCATACCTATAACAAAACTTTTGAACAGTCTTTGGAAACATTGGAAAGAAGCTTCACCACAATTGATCATATTTAAAACATAACTTTTGAAAAACTTAGGAAACATTTGAAAGTAAACTTCAGTACAACTGGATCCTTCATCTTAAAAGTTTATACATTTGAAATATGTGTTGTTGTTATTAATCTCCATGTCTAAGAGTATACTAGATGAGGTCCACGAGTCTACTCACTTTCAGAAAATCAAAAACAAGAGTTGGAATCTTTTATAAATCCTCAAGAAACAACCCCATGCACTCAAGAATATATGCCGGTGTTTCCGACATTTGAAATATGTGTATTTCAAATGTATAAACTTTTAAGACGCGTGAAATAATGTTTTTTCAAGTGTGTATTTAATACATTGCAAAAATTTAATCTGTTGTTTCTGCACAAATATAAATCCAGTCAATCAATTTCATTTTTCGCATTAAGCTATTTCCATGAGTAATAGAGACTTGTTTCTAATTAAAGTGATGCAATTCAATACATTCCTATATTTTGTATATTCTGATTCACATAATATTTTTCAAAAGAGCATAGTTATATAGTGTATAAATATATATTTAATGAAAATAACTGAATAGTTTCAAATGTATTATTAAATGATATTTCCATATCTAGAAAGCTTTTAAATTGAGTAACAACACTTTTCAAAATATTGTATTATAATATTTAGTAGAATTAACTAATTAAATATTGTGTACTATATATTTATTTAGTTTTTTCTCACAAAACACACTTAACAATATATATAAAATAATATATATAAATATACTTAAAAATAAAATCTAGTAAATATAATGAATTTTAATAATATTGTTAACATAATAAAAAAGAAGAATATATTGAGTAGATATATTATGTGAAATAAATGTATTCTTACAGCTGAAATAATTTAAATCAAAGCGTATTTATAATTAATTTTAAAAATCAATACAAACTTAAAATATACTTAATATACTTTACATATGACATTTTTATACATTTTATGTAAAATTAATTGACACTTTCAGTACTAATCATAAATTGTTAAAATAGCGAAAAATGTTTAAATTAATTTTTTCCATTATCATCGTAAAATATAAACTTCTTAGTAAAGCATTTTTCGTAAATTTATTTGTATTAAAAGGAAAATTTTTAACCAAACTTAAAAGGAAAGCATAAAATTGTGTTATTATAGTTGAGAGGTATCTGTTGCAATTTAATATCTGAAGAAATTTTGTTGAAATTTCTTAGATTTTTCAAAAGTAAAACTATTTTAGTTAATATTTTCCAATTTTTTTTATATTATGAATATTCAAATTAAGGTGAGAAAAACTGAATAATATCTTTAATGATCTCTTTTAAAAAAGCAAGTTCTTTCAAAGTGTTTCAAAATTACTTTGTAGAAAAAATGAGATTAAAGTTTTTACTGTCTTAACTAACCAAAAGTAATTTAGGGTGTTTAAACTTTTAGATAATATTTTTATAAAAAGATTATACTTCCAAAATTTAATGGAATATGATTAGAGGAATATATTACATTTTCTAACAAAGGAATGTTTCTGAAAACATAAATAAAAAAATTAATTTGTATCTCATTAAAATCGCTTTCAAAAATAATACATATTTCGCATAATTTTTTAAAATAATGAACAATGTTAAAAAAACGCGAGCATTGTTTTCACTTAAATTTGGATCTAAAAAATCTTTTAATAGATTTATAGGACAAATACGAGTACAATGCATGTTTCAGAAAATCCGTGATAAATAATTTTGAGAAAAATTAATTCCATAAATATAGAATTTTGTGTTAAGTGCTGATAAAATGGTGTTTTATAAATGAATGAGAGATATTTGACTTTTAGTTATTGCTATTTTATTTTTATATGGAGTTTTGGGCCACATTAATATACGTTAAGTAAACAATGCTTAAAGTTAGCTCCTGATAATATCGTAAAATACATAAATTTACAGAAGTATTCATTATCTAAGTGCCAAAAACTAATTATGTTACGGCTTTTCATCTAAGAAATATTATAAAATGCATGAATATTTTCAAACATTATTTAAGTTTTAAATTGCTTTTATTTATTAAGCATCGATTCAAAAAATAAATGATTAAATCATAATATTCAAAATATTTATATAACTGAGGAAAACTTGAATTTAAAGGTTCTTATGTTTTCAAGGATTAATGGATCTTCTATAAGTAAGATATTAACTTTTTAGAATAAGATTCAGAGATTATGATGATGATGATGTATATATATATATATATATATATATATATATATATATATATATATATATATATATATATATATATATATATATATATATATATATATATATATATATATATATATATATATATATATATATATATATATATATATATATATATATGTATATATATATATATATATATATATATATATATATATATATATATATATATATATATATATATATATATATATATATATATATATATATATATATATATATATATATATATATATATATATATATATATATATACATATTTGTGTATATTGTTATAATCTGACAAAGTTTTTTGTAATGTTTTTATAGCTATTATGAAGGGAAAGGAAGATATGTACCTAAATTAATAAGACATGTGATTTGAAAAAATCATATCTGTGTGCAAAAATTTCAATTTTGCATTCATTGGGCTATACAGATTAGCATTAATTGTTTTATTTTTAATGAATACTGTATATTTTAAATATTTTATAACAAAATGAGATTTTTTTAAATACAATGCGATTTTCTTATATTTACATTACTATCATATTTTACACAGTTAGGGCACACAAAATGAATTATATATACACAAATTCATTATAAATCACCTTATTTTTAATTTAGCGATAATTTTCAAAAATTTAATTTTTTAATGAAAAATAATGTATTACTATAGAAAATTTTAATATTTTCTGATTGGTTATATAAGAATTTACTCATTAATAATATTGTAATATAACTCAGAGAGAATGAATAATTTTCTTTTAAATATTTACTAAGATTAATACACTTATATCTTTGAATTCGTTAAAAGATTACCATTTTAACAGTATAAGTAATGATAAAAGCAAAACACTGAACTTCACTGAAACTTAAAAGTTCCACTTCATTGTGACTTTATTTTAATTAATCTCTTTTACGTATAGACGTCATCAAGAAAGTGAGTTTAATTTATTCAAAGTATTTCTTTTGTCGCAATTCATTTACGTTACTTTCTACTCCAAGAGTTTCGACTGACTTGGGAAATTTAAAACAGCACTTTTGTGATATACTATGCTAGATTAATAAATGTTTGCTCTAATTTAGTGCAATTTAATTTTCCATCAATTTTTATTTATTTCATTTAACAAATTTGGAAACACATTGTAAATATGAAATACTGTTTTTTATGTTTTTTTATAATTATTAAATGATATATTTTAAATAAAAAAACAGTTTGATGCTTCTTAAAAATTTTTAAAAAATAGAATGATTGTAACAAAAAAAAAAGAATTTTGGGTACTATATTAAGATGAGATTAAAAAGGTACTATATATATGTTATATTTTGAAATCCCGAATTGAAATTAGTATAGATTTATGAAAATGTTTTGCATAAGTTTGTTTAAGAGTTTTTTTCTTATTTAGCACAAGATTTTCCCACGATATGCAAAATATGAAATCTTTAATGAATTTCAAGACTGCACAACAAATTAATTTCACTCCAGTCCTTTAGAATTAACTATCGTTGAGATGTTTTCTTCTGAATAACTTACAAAATATGAATTCTGTACATCTAATATTTTGATACCGTTTTGATATTTGGTTATGTAATGTTTCATCATATTATAATTTTTCTTAATTAAAACCGATACCAGATATTTTGGATTTATTTTGACATGAATTTTAATATCTTTTTCCATTTATAATAAAAAGATTATTAATAGTTTTACACCCAAACGGATATTTGGCCTTCCGCTGTTGATTTCAGATAAACGTCTCAGCAACGTTAACCAATATAAACGTCCATTTTAATATTTTTTGATACTTTTTAAGCCTTTTGACACTTATTAAAGTAGATTAATTTATCTATTCTCTAAAATAGATAAAATGTGTTTTTTCACTAGAATGATTAAAAATATTGTACCGAGCTCCACGGGTTCGTGTAGATTGCGAGTTGAATAAAGCGACCACTTAATTAACACAAGACTTTTATTCGTAAAAAAACTTCACTAGATAAACGAAATTCCCGCTGTAACAATCACAATTATACAGCTACAATTTGTCAGGTATAATAAGAAACAGCTTCCAATCACAGGTCTCAAATACCTCAGACAGAGAACAACTAGCAGTCTCAACTAATCGTCTTCACTAAACTGACTGTCTTCACAATACTACTCTTCCATGTCGGGCTGCGGTATTTATACCTGACTTGGCGGAGAAATCTACCAATTTCGCCAAGGTTCTGGAAGCTTCTAGGCTATCTCGAAAAATATTGGTCCTAGAGCTTAGGTGATGGATGTTTCCAGAAGTATCGATTTCTCGCCAAGTCGCCAAAAATCTCGCCAACAGTCGCCAAGTCGCCAAGAATCTCGCCAACTGTCGCCAAGTCGCCAAATCATTAGGAAATCCGCTTTTAAACTACAACACGTCTAAATACCGCAATTTTTGCCCAAAATGTGAGAATTTCTGATCTGTCTGAGATATTTTAAGACAAATATAATCATTATTTACAAATTTGTAACATTGCCCCCCTCTCAAGGACTGCACGTCCCGGGCAGTACAATCCCCTGATAGGAGGCCAAATTTAATATAAAAGAATTTACATTTCAAGAGGATACAGAGCACATTACATACACAAGCAACTAAAAATACAAGAAAATAGAAAAGATTAAAATTATCTAAACTATTTACAAACCGACCATGGTCTACTGATTTTTACTCTACATTACGATAAGGAGCTAATCTATCATAATGTACTACCTTTGGTTTTGAAGCAGATGATTTTCTTATACGAACCACGACGTCGTTCAGTCTTTTTAGGACTGTGTAGGGACCTTCCCAGTTGGCTTGCAACTTTGGAGAAAGTCCTTTACGTCGAATCGGGTTCCACAACCAAACTTTGTCACCTTCTTGGAATTCATGTCCCGTCGCTCTTGTGTCATACCTTGTCTTCATTCTTTCGGTCGTCAGGTTGATTCGGTCTCGAGCGAAGTTATGGACATCTTCAAGACGTGCCTGAAGGTCTCGAAGGTATTCCTCTGGTGATGAAGATGTATCCGGTGGACGACCAAACTGAAGATCACAAGGGAGACGAAGTTCGCGACCAAAGAGCATCTGTGAAGGAGTATATCCGGTAGTCTCATGGACAGCACTGCGATATGCAAGCAGAAACAGCGGTAGCTTCAAATCCCAATCTTGCTGATTTCTGGAAACCATAAGGGAGAGGTTATTCAAGATGGTTCTGTTAAACCTCTCTACCATGCCATCCGATTGTGGGTGTAGTGGCGTCGTCTGCGTCTTGTCTATTCCGAGAATTTGACACATTCCTTTAAACACAACAGAGGTGAAATTTGTCCCTTGATCAGAATGAATTTGTAAGGGTGTGCCGAATCTGGAAACCCATTGTTGCACTAGAACCTCGGCTACTGTAGTCGCCTCTTGATCGGGGATTGCAAACGCTTCAGGCCACTTAGTAAAGTAGTCCATGACAACTAGTATGTATTTGTTGCCATTTGAGGATCGTGGTAAAGGACCCAAAATGTCCAATGCTATCCTCTCAAAAGGTGCTCCTACGTTGTACCGCTGCAATCTTCCTCGGCTACGTTTCTTCGGTCCTTTACGTGCCGCACAGTCATCACAAGATTGGCACCATTTCTCTACATCTTGTCTCGTTTTGCTCCAATAGAAGCGTTCTCGAACTTTCTGTAGAGTTTTCATTACTCCGAAGTGGCCTCCAGTTGAGCTACTGTGCAATTCTTTCAAGACATCTGAAATTCTTGATTTTGGAAGAACAAGCTGCCATTTGAAATTACGTCCATCATCGGACTCCCATTTCCTGTATAAGACACCATTTCTTATATGGAGTGAGTCCCAAAGAGCCCAATATTGCTTAGTAGCAGGACTGTAGGTGGAGATATCCTGCCAACTTGGTCTCATACTAGAAGATTCTTTCAATTCAAGAATTGGATTTATATCTGGGTCTTCTTTTTGGGCTTCCCTAAGTCCTTCATCACTCCATGGGTCTGGTTTTGATGGAGGTGAAACAGTAACTTGGCGTACCGAAGTATTTATCAGCTGATAGTTCTTCTCTACTCTAGAACAGTATCGGCAGCTTTCATTACACGGCTTCCTTGATAGTGCATCAGCATTTCCATGAAGAGTTCCTTTGCGATGACGTATTTCAAAGTCAAACTCCTGGAGTCGTTGAATCCATCTGGCTACCTGTCCTTCCGGATTTTTAAAATTTAAAAGCCAGGTTAAGGATGCGTGATCTGTCCGGAGCAAGAACTTTCTTCCATAGAGATAATGGTGGAAATGTTCTATGGCTTTAACGATTGCCAGCAATTCCTTCCTGGTTGTACAGTAATTCCGCTCTGGTTTCGATAGACATTTACTCCAATAAGCAATGACATATTCTTTATCATCAATTTCTTGCGACAACACAGCTCCGATATTTTCGTTGCTGGCATCCGTATCTAAAATGAATAATTTTTCGGGCTGGGGATATGCAAGAACGGGCGAAGATGTCAACGCCTCCTTCAGTTGTTTAAAAGCTTTCTCACATTCATCTGTCCATAGAAATCTCTGTTTAACTTCTGTCAACTTGTGAAGAGGTCTGGCAATACTTGAAAAACCCTTAACAAATTTCCTGTAATATGTGCATAGTCCAAGAAAACTTCTTAATTGGTGGACATCTTTTGGACGACTCCAGTCCTTAACTGCGGAGATCTTTTCAGGATCTGTTCTTACACCTTCAGCAGAGATAATGTGTCCCAGATAGCTTACTTCACGTCGGAATAAATTACATTTGCAAGGATTCAGCTTCAGGTTGGCCATTTTTAATTTTTCCAGCACCTTTCGGATGTTTCTTAAATGGTCTTCGAATGTGCGCCCTACAATAATGATATCGTCCAAATATACCAAACAGGCTTCGTAGGAAAGTCCTCGTAATACTGTCTCCATCAGGCGCTCAAACGTTGCAGGTGCATTGCAAAGCCCAAATGGCATAACCTTGAACTGCCAAAGTCCTTGTCCTGTGGTGAATGCAGTCTTTTCTCGATCCTCAGGATGTATCTCTACTTGCCAATAACCACTCTTGAGATCCAAAGTCGAAAACCATTGTTTTCCGGATAAAGCATCAAGTGTATCGTCAATCCTAGGAAGAGGGTAACTATCTTTTTTAGTGATGTTGTTTAACCGACGATAGTCAACGCAGAATCGGGTAGAACCATCTTTCTTCCGAACTAAAACAATAGGCGAAGCCCAAGGACTCTCTGATGGCTCAATAATGTCATTCTGCTGCATTTCCATCAGAAGATTATCCACCTCTTCCTGCTTAGCGAATGGCAATCTTCTCGGATGTTGTTTAATGGGTGGATGATTTCCTGTATTGATTCGGTGCTGCGTCAATTTGGTTCGCCCAACATCATCTGATTTCTTGGAAAAGAGATCTCCGAATTCTAATAATAAATTTCTTGCAGCATTCCTCTGTTTATCATCTAACTCTGCTCTCTGAAGGAGTTCATCAATTAGAGTGTCAGGAGGCTCAGATAGTGTGGCTTGACAATTTCGGTTAATACAGGTCACTGGAGTGCAAGTCGCTAGCACTTCTCCTTCTTTTATAAGTTTTACCTTATTACTTAGATTAGCAACTCTTACCGGGATTACATTTCGTGAGAGATCGACGAGTGAAGAAGCCACTAGTACTCCTTTAACGCTATTGTCGGAATCTGGATATTCAGTCAATCCATAATGAAAATTATTATCTTCTGAAAGAGCTCCGCAAATTATTGTCTCAGTTCTTGGTGGTAATGTTGTTTCACTCTTCGCAGTTATATGATGGACTGTTTTAATATCTGAATATTTCGTCTTAAAAATCGCTATTTCTTCAGAACATGAGTGTAGTTCATTATTTTTAAAATCTAACTTGAAATGGTTTTCTTTGAGAAAGTCCAATCCAAGAATAAATTCGTCATTTATATCAGCGACATATGCCATATGATGGTACACGGCATTACCAAATGCAATGTTTAGATTTATTTTTCCATGCACTTTAATCTTGTCACCTGTCACAGTTTGGAGGGTAATGCAGGGCGGCGTCCAGATGAGTTTGTCACCAAGTTTGCGAGCCAAATCTGTCCTAATGATAGTTACGTTGGCTCCAGTATCGATTATCATTCTGCAGGGAACTTCGTTGACATGTCCCATAACGAAAAGTCCGTTGTCGCCGCTACTTACGGAAGAAATGTGAAACAATTTGAAATGGGGCTTCTGACTCTCTGGACATCTCCGCCCCGCGAGATGGCCACATATTAGTTTCCCTGCTGTGGTGGAAGATCATTTCCACCATTTTTTCGTTTCGGGCAGTCTCTCTGAACGTGTCCGACTGCACCGCAAGTCCAACACTGAATTTTCGTGTTTCTGCCACCTTTACTCAATTCTAAGTTACGGAATTTTCGCCGCAGATCTTCGATTTGCTTTCTGAGATCATAGTCCGTATCAGTAGTAGAGACGGCTCTGATTGAGTGCCGGTCTTTACGCGCGGCCTGCTGGGCAGCCTCTATCTTATGTGCGTAGACTAGGGCAGATCCAATATCTTTGACATCGGCGAGTCTAAGTGTTTTCTGTATCTCCGGATCCCTCACACTATCGATGAAGTGATGGAGAGCCAGATCTTGACGTGTCTCAGCTGGGCAGTCCGAAAATGCTAGATGGGAAAGTCGCTGAATATCGGCAGCCAATTCTTGAAGACTTTCACCCGCTTTTTGATAGCGGGACTTTAACTGTAGTCTGCTATATTCTTTAGTGCACTTATCTCCAAACCGCAGCTCAAGCGCACTCGATAGGGCTTGGAAATCGTGCCTCTGCTCCTCCGGAAGCGTCTCGAGGATGTCAGCCGCGTCTCCTCTTAAAGAAGCCGCCAGGTGAAAAGCTTGGGCTCGGGGATTCCATCCATTAGCTTCCGCTACCATCATAAACTGGGTCTTGTATACTTGCCAGGATGATTTCCCATCAAATGTTGAGAGTTTAATATTGGCTAGGGAAGGCACAAATGTCACGTTGGGTTCCTCATGTCTGTTTGACATTTGCTTCTTCAAGCTTTCAATCTCCTTATTGATATTGTCTAATGCTTCTTCCACGTTTTCTTCTATCTCTAGAACTTTAGTTTCTACTGAAGTTACCTTATCCTCCATTGCATTCATCTTCTCCTGAATGATGTTGGAGAATTCTTCTTTAACACTTACAATGTCCTTCTTAAGCTCATCCTGTCCAGATTTTATCTCTCTCATCATCTCGGCGTTAATCTCTTCTTGTCTAGCTTTCATCTCTTCTTGTCCAGCTTTCATCACCTCCTGTCCAGATTTTATCTCTTTCATCATCTCGGTTTTAATCTCTTCTTGTCCAGCTTTCATCTCTTCTTGTCTAGCTTTCATCTCTTCTTGTCCAGCTTTCATCTCGGTTTTCATATCTTCTTGTCCAGCTTTCATCTCAGCCATCTGCTCCGCTAATTTTTCGAGAAGACTTTTCATTAAATCCATATCCATTTTTCTTGTGACACGCTGCATCAACTCTTCAACCCCGATTCTGACACCAGTTGTACCGAGCTCCACGGGTTCGTGTAGATTGCGAGTTGAATAAAGCGACCACTTAATTAACACAAGACTTTTATTCGTAAAAAAACTTCACTAGATAAACGAAATTCCCGCTGTAACAATCACAATTATACAGCTACAATTTGTCAGGTATAATAAGAAACAGCTTCCAATCACAGGTCTCAAATACCTCAGACAGAGAACAACTAGCAGTCTCAACTAATCGTCTTCACTAAACTGACTGTCTTCACAATACTACTCTTCCATGTCGGGCTGCGGTATTTATACCTGACTTGGCGGAGAAATCTACCAATTTCGCCAAGGTTCTGGAAGCTTCTAGGCTATCTCGAAAAATATTGGTCCTAGAGCTTAGGTGATGGATGTTTCCAGAAGTATCGATTTCTCGCCAAGTCGCCAAAAATCTCGCCAACAGTCGCCAAGTCGCCAAGAATCTCGCCAACTGTCGCCAAGTCGCCAAATCATTAGGAAATCCGCTTTTAAACTACAACACGTCTAAATACCGCAATTTTTGCCCAAAATGTGAGAATTTCTGATCTGTCTGAGATATTTTAAGACAAATATAATCATTATTTACAAATTTGTAACAATATATTGAGACATCGTATTTTTTTAATGTGAGAAAAGTAGCATTTGATTTCTTGAATGCTCAGTCTCTGTTATCTTAATATTAAGTAAAATTTATGATTTACAAATTTCATTTATTTGATTTAAATTTATATGATTGTCATGTATTTTAAAAATCATTAGGATAATAGAATAAAACATTAACAGTTAAAAATATTGATGAAGATTTATGGAACCTCACAGAAGCTTTGTAATCTAACAGCTGCCATAAGTTATAGAGTACGATAATATTGGGTTGTTTTGTATAAGTGTCTTAGAGATTAAGTTTTAAATCATGCTGTAATAATTTTTAACATTTAACACGTTTTTTGTTATGATGATAATATGAACAAATGTAGACGTTTTAAAATTTTATAAGAACTTTTGGTAGAGAGATATATTTTTTGTAAAAAGAATATGCATTTTTTGCATAAGTACTTCATACGGTTTGTTGCTCATTGTTTCAAATGCAATGTTATAATGTAAGAAATAATCTTTTTAAAATTTTTAAATTACAAAATTTTTCGTTACAATATTTATATAATATTTTAAAGCATTATTACATATTTTAAATGTATAACTTTAAATGAAAGTATTGTTTTGCAAAATGAAGGAATAAAAATTATTTTTTTAAATCTGACTATTAAAATAAGCTCATATATAATTGAGAAAATATAATTTAATATACATTCAAGCTTTTTTAGCTTTTGACTTACTTGCAAAACGTCTTATGGGTAAATTTAGGAAGTCCTTAAGATATTGATATGAAAAAATATGGAGCAGAAAAAATTTTTCTTTAAGTCTTTAAAATATTAGGCATCAGAACTAAAATACTTAGAAAAAGTTATGTAAATATTGCATTCAAGTAAACAAAAGTTATTTTTGTTTGAATGCAATAAGTTGAATTTGCAACATGTTTTTTAAAATAGGAAAAATATGGCTTAATTCAAGAAAAACTTTCTTATTTTTGCATATAAATTTCTTATAGATTATTCTGAAATTAAACAGCCAGAATAAGAAAGAAACCTTTCGTTCTTTTGAAAATGTTAAACATTTATATATTGTCATAAATAAAACTCCTGCGGAAATTTTATTGAAATGTTATATCCATAGTTAAAAAAAATGTCTTTCTCATTTGAAATAAATAACTTTTCATTCTTTACATTCTGAAAAATTGTATTTAGTTAATATAAAATAGATTTTACTTAAACAAATTATTTAAAAATATTATTCAGTTTTTTAGCAACTTAAAGTGTAAAAGTTGCAGAAAAACTGAGTGTTAAAAGTTTCAATTTTGCTATATAGGATATTTAAAGATAATATTTTATTTTTCATATTTTCCCCATGTGTTTGCAGACATTAAAAATTGGCTTGCAAATTTTTTCAGAAAAATGCAAAGTGTAAAATATAATTATATCTTCATGAAAAATGCTTACAAGAATTTTAATTTAATGTATTTTGACAGAGATATTCCTAAATTTATATATATTCTCTTAACTGTTAGTTTATTATGTGTGTTTCGTAATTCTTGATATAACATTACACGTTAAAATTAAAAAAAAGTACTTAGGTGCTGTGGTTGTTGTAATATAACGGAAAATTAAAATTTCATTAAAACTAACTATTGAATATGGAATAAGAAATTGTAAAAGTTGCGTAAAGTCAGAAAATTAAAATTTATAACTAAGTCAGTTTTCGGTTTTTAAGTTTAGTAGCTGCGTTTCTCTTATGTTTCTGAAATAATTATATAACAATTAAATTAGTTTCAAGTATATCACTTATTTAATCAATATAATAATTAAAATACTATAATTATATACAGTTATAGAATTATTATAATAATTGTTAAAATGATTAGTAAAGTAATATTTCAATATATGTTGTGTAATACAATTTTTACCTCGGAAAACTTTCGTGCACTGCTTCTTCAACAGAACTGCTTTTTTCAATGTAAATTAGAATACCATTCTACTATTCTATAACTGTCGTTATAACATAGTTTTTTTAAACTTTAAATTACAAAACTTGTTTTCTTAATTATGCTTTTGAGTGTAATTTTATAAATTATTGTATAATTCTTTCCAAATTCTTTAAATTTGTTCTATATTTTATAGCTGCTTTTTAATTTCATATAAATTCTGGGATTCATTTCTATATCAGTTCACATTTTGAGTATGCAACTCAGTTTTATTGCATTTATTCATCTGAATAAAAGTGCAAATATCATAAATGTATTTGTTTATTTCATATATTTGCAAAACTATTTAAAAATAATTTCTGTAAGAAATATATTTTAACTTCTTTCTACACTAGATCGTTTGATTTTATTGTCATATATAGTTACAGAAAATAACTTCAATATGTTTGATACATTTGTAATACTATACATAATATTTATCTAAATATTAAATATAGTATTATAATATCTATCTATCTATCTATCTATCTATCTATCTATCTATCTATCTATCTATCTATCTATCTATCTATCTATATATATATATATATATATATATATATATATATATATATATATATATATATATATAATATATATATGTACACTGTTATTGCATTCAATGGCCTAACAAATGTAAAAATTGCATTATATTTGCACTTGACAGATAAACTAACATTTTGTGATAAACAAGATGCCACATAATACGAAAATATATTCGTATATCCTATTTGCACGGAATTTATTTAAGAAATATGTTTAGCGAATAGTTTTATCATATAACGAGCTATTTGGAATATATATATAAGTATGTGGGTTTAAACTGCACTAGTATAAGTTAGTAACAAAACTATTCGTAATATGTGGAATAAGCGGAACTAGAATAAATAATACATACCTAATGACAGACTAATATTTAAAAATGAAATATATAAATATTTGGCAGATATAGTTTTGCTTGTTATCTTTTTATTTTATTGATTTTAATACAGCTTCAATTTCTGTAAATCCTAAAAGATCTTGAGATCTTATCTAAAAAACTTTTTTTAAAGAAACAATATAGAAAAATTGTTATACTCTATCTGTGTGTGTGCTTTTTAAACTATATATATATATATATATATATATATATATATATATATATATATATATTGAATTCATGAATTAATTTCGTAAGTTTGATTACAGCGTTTGTACTCAATTTAAAGCATAATAAAGGCCAATTGAAACTCCTAGTGAAGTTGATTATGTCGTGAAATAATTATAACTTAGCTAAGTAACATTCTCTCTACTCTGGAGCTTTTCACGCTTCAAAAATAAAAGCAAGTGATTATTTTCTGTTTTCAAAAGTGTCAACTATGCATTATCACTGCAAGTAAGGAAAATTGTTTACATCATTGGATTTCTCTTTTTTCTACATTCTCACAATATCATTACTTTTTTAATTATTGCTATTTGTGTGTGTGTGTTTTTTTTCTCGTTTTTTGAAAAAGTATTGATTTTGCACTTTTCTGCGAATAGGCTTTATCTTTTAGCTATACGTCACTAATCGGAACCACATTAAAACGCGGGTTAAAAAATTCCGACTTCAATATTTTATAGCTTCATAACTTTTCAAGTCTTATGCATTTCATTTGATTTTGTTAGCTAATCAATACACAATCAATACATTTCGTGATGGAAGACATCAGTTTGAAATAATCTTAATTAAATTATTTTGTAATGTGGGCATTTTATGTATTAGACTGTAGAGCTTCACTCTTATATTTACACTGAAATTTCTGTTAGAAGTGATTTTTTATTTATTGTTTTAGGATTTTCATTATTTTGAAAAGAGCAAATGATATTTGAAGCAAATTCTGCTTCTATTTTCATTGCATTCATTTAAAGTTTATCTTTTTAGCGCATAATATTATAATTTAGAATATGTTGAAAGAATGTATTTTTTAATTGTTAAATTTTATAACTTTATTTTTTCACGTTTAAGGGGAGACTTTTGTTAGAATATTCCTACTTCTTTTAGATTCTGTTTACTTTGGTATGTTATATAAAAATATTTTATTAAGTACTGTCTCTGTTTTCATAGCATTATTTTAATAATTGATTTTTCAATTTCAAATAGCGTCAGAATTTAAAATAGCTTTTACAATATATGTAATTTTATGTGTTAAAATTTAGGATGTCATGTTTTCAAATTTATATTGAAACTTCATGTTTTCAAATTTAAATGGATGCTTTTACTTAGTACCTAATATGTATTCTGCTTCTGTTTCGATTGTATAAATTTAATGTTTGTCTTGTCAATTCATAATTAGGCGAGATCTTTGAAATCTAGTTACACGTCTTACATTTTTAAAATCTGAATTAATTGAGATATGGTATGTCAGGTTTAAACTATCAATTAATTGAACAAGATGTGAAAGGTTAAAAGCAGAACCCAACGGAATGTGTGAAACCAAAAGTGTAAAACCAAAAAAAAAAAAAAATATGACTAGGTATATGATAAGCTATTGTACTTGTTCCTGAAAAATTCTTATTTGCTTATATTATTAATATAATGGAACATTTGTGGGCACTCTGCCAGTTCTTTACATTCCATACTTATTTAAAATAACAAAATATAGATATAGGTCTTTGAATCATATATATATATATATATATATATATATATATATATATATATATATATATATATATATATATATATATATATATATATATATATATATATATATATATATAATCTTTGAAAGTAGTAATAAAATATGTATCTTTGAAACATTATGAGGCATTTTCGTAATTAGTTATGGAATATTGACAATAATCAAGACAAGACATTAATCATGAAAATCTTAATCAGTTTTCAAAATTTATTTCAATCAATTTAAAGTATCAAAGCTATTTTACAGCAATTGGAAAATATACAGTTAAATTATCTGGTTGTGTTGTAAGGATGACATGAATATGGTTTATATAATGTAATAAGAGAAAAGTCTACAAAATATGAATAAGTACATAAGAAAAATGTATGCTTCAATACAAAAGTTGGTATTTATTATTTTTAACAAATGTTTCTCACTATTTTAATAACTATTTAATAATATACTTAAAACATCACAATTAAAAAATAAATTTTATAAAATAAAATTGCAAATGAGTTGTCAATAAGACTTAAAAGAATGCAAAATATTCATTTACTGAATTTAAAATCTTCTTTTGGACAAAGCAAAGCTTTGCATTCAGAGATAATATGTACATGAAATTAAAATTGGTAATAACATTTTAAAGATTCATTATGACAAATCTACCGATCTATTTATTTTGTTTAATAATTCTGATAACTAAAAGAATTCTTTTTGACATATTTATGAAAAAATACTTTTCACAAACAAACGTAAAAGTCATCGAAGCAAATAAAAAACGAGATAAATATCATGTTCTGCAAAATGATACTTTTTAACCCTTTTTGTAAAAGTTAGTCACTCTAATTAACAGAAAAAATATATACAAGACATAATTTAATACACTCCATTTAGATAAGGATGTCTGACTTCTTCCCTTCAAGCATTTCCATTTTTTTTATCCAAAAAGCAATGAATGAGTTAAAATTTTTTTTAATTTCATGAAAATTAACTTAAAGAATAATTTTTCTCAACGAGAATTGTCGATTTATATAAGATTTTTCATTAGATTTTACTATAATGGGTTTGTTTTTCTCATGCATTGATTACATTCGCTATTTAATCTGTTTTCGTATAGATTCTAAGATCGTTGCGAAATAAACGTTGTCGTTAATTGCAAAGGGATTTAATATATTTTTACTAAAAATTTTCTTATATTTAATGCTTGATAGATTTTTTTTGAAGAAAGAAAATTAAAAAAGGCTTTAGAAGAATAAAGAAAGTTTAAAATAATTTTTTTTTGATTTAATGTTTTTGAATTTATGTCTTTAATTAAATTGTTATTTTATGATACCTTTCGTTTTCAGACTTATAGTATTAAAATTAAAATTTAAAAATTTTTTTTAATCCTGTCAGTTCTCGTAAGCTTAAACAGAAAATTTTATGCTATGTAGTTTTTAATTATTAATAATTTTAATTAGTTATTGAATGTAGCAAATTTTATTCTTATTTTAATATTAGTTGAATCATACAAAAACGAATTCAAGTAACAAACTATTTTATTAAAAAGAGTTCTCTATTCTGATAAAAGTAGTTTTAGTTAAAACACAGTTTTTTTAAAGGAATATTCATTAAACTTTCCTTTTCAAAGAGCGTCAACTAGTTAGGTTCTCAAGGAAAAGATTAGCAAAAAATGTTTAAAAAATTATTCCTAATATTTATTTTCTGGAAAAGCAAACTTTGTTTTGTTTATAATTGTTTGGTTAGTTGTATGTAAATTTAAGAATACAAAAATAATTTAGACTTTTTATTTTCAATGAATAATTTTTGGCTTTATATGATAGTTCTTGATTCCACAGATTTAAACGAGTGCTTGATATCAAAGCGAGAAAAATTATCTTAATTTATTTTCTATAATTCATAGTATGTACAAATAAATATTTTAAATACAAATTGTACAGTTTTGAAAGTTTACTTATTGGAACATAAAGAAATAGGTTTATTCAATTTAGGAGACTTTCTTAAAATTTATTAATTCATTGCAACATTTGCAATTAATTTAAAGGTGAAGAAAACATTAAAATATGATGAATTAAATAATAATTTTGTGGTCCATAAGTTACAATTTTTCAGAAAATATAAGTAATTTAAAAATATGTTGTTTAAAAATATATTATATGTTTAAAAATATAAATTAATACTTTTCCCGTTAATCCAATAAAATGCAATTTAATGATGTTAAAAATTTGAAAACACAATAAGTTTATGAATGTTTTTCCTCTAATATGCTAAAATCTCATAGAACAATTTAATGAACTGAAATTTTGTTTTTATATGTATAGAATTGATTATCAACCATCAATGCTATACATATAATCTAAATTTAGGAAGGCACAGAAAAATAATAATAATAAACAATTCATATTCTATATTCTATTTCTTTTCTCGTTTTCCAGTTTGTTAAAAATTCATTTTATAAGTTTTTAATTTATAATATTTAGCGATTAAGCTTTATTGCCCTTCTTTTAAATTAAAATCCTTACAATGCATAATGATATAAGTTTAAAGTTATTTGCAAAACAATAACTCTCACTGTTGATAATAATAACATGTTTTTTGACCAGAGCTGCAAGATGAAAAATACGATGTTGAAACTGTTCCAGAAATTTTGGTCTTACTTTTAGAGAAGTAAAATCAAATAGCATTAAGATATAAGAATTATAACAGCATAACTTACAATGAAGTTCATTTTACTATATTTAGTATGGACCTAGAATAGAAAAATTATGTTATGGAATAACACATTGCCGATATTAGATTCATTAACATTGTGGATATTGGAATGACAGTCTTGTTTTGATAGTGATTGCTTATCCACTCCTATTTAAGACAGGTTGGTCTAAGGTAATAAACTCCAAATAAACAATTATTCCAGACCTCTTTCCCACTTTAAGAACCACATATAAAATGGCTCTTATGTATTTGTATTTTCAAATTATATTCGTTATGTTTGATCCTTTTAAACGAATTTTACTTCTTTATGCAGAAAGAATGCAAAATTGAAATAACATTATAATGTGTTATTTTTCAATTAAAATGCAAGTTATAAATTCATTTATCTGGAACTACATTGCTTATATTCTTTATGTACAGAGGATATGCCATTAAAACTGAAAGTTATTTTTTACATTGTAGAAACATTGCGAAATTAAGAGAAAAAAACAGGTGATTTTTTAAAAATTATATTTTGACATTTACGAATATTCTAAACGAAGCAGATATTTCATTGTTTTAATTTCTTGTGTATTTAAAGAGCTGCTTTTATTTGCCCTGCAGAAATGGAGGTAATTGATTTAGAATTAAAAAAATTAAATTCTCTGTTGCAAAAATTTGGATATTGTTTAGGCAAAACGCCCGCAGAAATAAATAAATTAACTAAAAAAATTTTTTTAAGGACAAATATTTTGTAGAAAGTACAATTTTTAAATAGTATATTGATAACAAAAAGTTATGTCTGTTTTCAGAATTGATTCTTAAGACTGGCTGGCTGTTAAAAAAGTGTTGTATATGATAGAGTTGTAAAGTATGAAATATCGACATTTTCGAAATGTTAATCGATAACGCTATCACCTCACATGATATTTGCTGATTTTTTTGTAATATTACCCAGACATTTTTATTTCTATTTCTTTTTTTGCATATTTATCTTTTATGAAGAGTTAATAATTATTGTCTTGAAATTACAAATGTTTATTTACACTTTATAGTGTATCCTTTAATTGAGACTAAAGCATATCAAGTAAATGATAACTGTTCCTTCATAAATATATCCAGTGTCAAAATCATTCATTCCTCTTTGGATGACTTAACGTATGAATGTCTGAGGTTTGAACCATGTCGCTGTAGAATGTTGATTATTGATGTTGAAAAGATGTTGTGATTTGTTATTTTCATTTCTGCTTTCAATATATATCTACTAGAACGGTTACATATCTGTTTTAACATTTTAATCGTGCATACTAATTTCCTGTCGGCCAGGCTTATGATTTAGTTCTATTTACAAGTGTTCTTTTTTAAGATATCTTTGCCATATAAAATTGGTGACTCACCAAAAAGTTTATCTTGGTAAGCTTCTTTTTTTAAACTTAACTGTTTCTGAACCTGTTTTGGGATAACGATGCAGTAGTTCATGGGTTTATGGTAGTTTTCTTTTTATTTTATTACTCTGAATCATTCACTTCATTTCTGAAGGACACATAAAATTGGTTTTTTAAACAAACAAAAAACTAAGAAAACAACATTTTTCCTTCATTTAGAATATTTGTTAGAACTCAATTAACAGTTTTAAAAATTTTCCAGCATTTTTATGTTTCAATTTCACAGTGTTGTCTTTACGTAAAAAACATCTCCCAGTTTTTATGAAATGTATTTTACAATAAAAATTTGTATTACCAGTACTTCTGGAAAGTAAAATATCACTGCTATATCATTTGATATAGTATATTACTTTAAAGTAAGCTAAATTTTAAAAATTCTTCTTCTATATGTAGTTGCTAGAAAATGATAATTCGTTACATTTATCCGAAATTATTTGCAGAAATTTCTGAATTGTACATGCACAAACTTTTAGCAATCCAACCAGTTTTTATTACTTTTAAGAATCCAGCCAAAATATTGTTTCCAAAAAAGAATTGAACTTATCGTTGGAGAGTATAAGACATAAAAGATGTATTTCTCAGCCATCAATTAGAGGAATGTGTGTGCGTATAAAGGAAAATTTCTCTTATCAAATCCTTTACAACAAAGACATTTTTACCGATTCAAAATAATTTTGAACAATAAATTTTCAAATTTTTTAACTAAAAGAGTTAGAAATGGAGCTTTATAAATATAGCATTTTATGTCCCACTTAGGCTAGCTGTTCTTGACAAAACAGTCTTTCATTAAAACTAGTCTTATGGTTTTTGAGCTAATCATTATGCCTACCTTTCTGCATGAATAGTTTTGTTCATACTGTTTTAAAATATATTATTATAATTGATTTCGTCAAACTCCAAGATATATTTTTTCCTATATTTTCCCTCAAATAATGAAATTTAACAAGTATTGAGTAAAAATTTAGAAACTGATGTTGAGGTTTTGACTAAAAACCTGACTAATGTGACGAAATGCAATAAAAAACTTCAAATATCTAATCTCAATATTATATATATATATATATATATATATATATATATATATATATATATATATATATATATATATATATATATATATATATATATAACGCTAACGAGACTAATCAACAATTTACACATAAATTTTGCAAATTTTATAATTAAATATAAACGAATGATATATTACTATAACAACAGAGCACTGTAATTTGCTTTTTAAACCTTATTTTCCTTTTACTACGACATCCCTATTGTGATTGTGTAATTAAAAATTTTAGATTACAATTTTTCCTTGGAATGTACTAATATTATAATATTTAAAAATAATTGCATATGTGTATACTTTAAAAACGAAACCAATGCTAAAATAATAAATTGATCGCTGAAAATTGCCTATGTGAAATTCTTAAAGAATATATTAAAGTGAAAAATAAAATATTTTTGGTCAACTTAATAAAGTTTAAAATATGTTATCATAAATACGTTATTTTTAAAAATATTTAAATTTTATATTAAAAATCAAAAATTAAATGTATCTGAAATAACTGCTAACTGCACTCAAGCTTAGAGCTAAAGAGTTCTCAAGTTCAACTTCCTCCTCGTCAACGGAGGATTGCAGTGGTACCGAATTCTTTTGAGGAATTAAATTTAACTTACAGTGCAAAAAGTCATCAGAGAGAGAATATAGCATCAAAAGTTATTTACTGCGTATATTGATTTAATATTTAAATCCTTTTTTTCAATTTAACGAGCTAACGTAATACTAATCATCTCTCACTCTCTCTGTGTGTGTGTATATATATATATATATATATATATATATATATATATATATATATATATATATATATATATATATATATATATATATATATATATATATATATATATATATATATATATATATATATATATATATATATATATATATAAATAAATAAATAAATAAATAAATAAATAAATATATATATATATATATATATATATATATATATATATATATATATATATATATATATATATATATATATATATATATATACATAAATATATATAGACAGTATGTCCACTAAAGTCCCTTGCCTTGCCATCCTCATAACTTCAGAACGGCAGCTACTATATTTATAAAAGTGGTGTCTAGATATAGTAAAGTAGCCATGCGCTACTGAATAAAACAGACTACTGCGCCACTTGGTGGAAAACTTTGGAGTTAGCATTTTTATCTCGAAAACGGAACGAGATAGAGAGAAAAAGTGATTCACAAAGTTGTAGAGCATCCTCGATTTAGTACGAAAAAATACCTTATAAGCATTAATGTGAAGAATACAACGGTTAAAACGCGTATTTGTTGTTTTGTGCTGTGATGTGACGAAACGATCTAAGAAAGAAAAGAAAACAAATAGTTATAACAATATACTTTATTTAAGATGTTCAAACTTCTCACCGTCAGTTGCAATGCACGTTTGGTTCCTCGCTTGAAGATCACGTTGCACACGTTGGAGCATACAGCGTGCCACGTTGGAACACGTGACAGTAATGCGTCGTTTAAGGTCCTGCAATTTTTGTGGAGGGGTCGCATACACCTGCTGTTTCAATTAACCCCACAGGAAAAAGTCCAGCGTAGTCAGATCAGGAGAACGTGGAGGCCACTCTTCGAAACAGCCATACCCTAGTATTTGGTTGCCAAATTCCTAGACGAGGTACTGCTTCACTGGAGATGTCTTGTGAGCAGGCGCACCGTCATGTTGAAGCCATAGTTTCTTAAGATTAAACAACGGCAGGTTCTCCACAAAATCGAGTATTACATTCTGTAGCAATTGTAAATATCGTGCACTCGTTAACGTGCCATTGTAAAATATTGGGCCAAACGTTAATAGCATACCGCATTTGATGTCGAACGTCGACGAAACATTCAGGATTTTCCAGCTCCCAGTAATGGGTGCTTTGCCTATTGTACATGCCATTCCGTGAAAAGCATGCCTCATCCATCCACATTATATCTGCCAAGAATGTTGGCTGGACCTGTAACTGATTCATGACGAAGTTGCACCATGCATAGCGTCTCTCGGTATCCCCGTCCACTAAAATCTGATCAGGTGTTGGTCGGTATGGATGAGCACCTGATTCGCTTAGGATTTTCCATACGTGACTTTTGGAGAGACCACAGTGTTGACTGATCTCTCTTACGCTGCATTTCGGATATGCGAGGGCATCTGCTAATACCTCATCCGGTTGAACTTTCCGTGCTACCTTAGCTGGTCTGCCAGATCGAGGTCGACAAGTAACGCAACCTGTCTCCCTTAAACGTTTTACAACAGTTAGGATGGTTTGATGGGAAGGATGCGAGCCTGCAGGGAAACATTGGTGGTATAGCGTTTCTGCTGATCGTGCCTTGCGTCGACATTCACCGTACAGTAAAACCATCTCACAATACTCAGCTTTGGATTACTCAGCCATGACCATGAGCATCAACATACTACAGCCCCAAGAAAATGTCTCCTTTATAGCTGTCTCAGGTGAACAGGCGTGACGTTTCTTGCATAATTGCATACTGCATACAAATTGTTGGAATTATTTTTAATACTTCTGTTCTCTTCCCATTTTGAAATAAAAGTGAAATCACGAAAATGTAAATCGTTGTCTTTCACCACTACGCGGTGAAATAAAACGATTTTTTGTTTTTTCAAATATGCACACGTTTGATGTGCCACGTCACAGTACAAAACAACAAATGCATTTTTTAACCGTTGCATTCTTCACATTAATGCCTACAAGGTATCTTTTCGTACTAAATCGAGGATGCTCTATAACTTTGTAAATCACTTTTTTTACCTATCTTGTTCCGTTTTCGAGATACGAATGCTAACTCCACAGTTTTCCACCAGCTGGCGCGGTAAGTGGTTTCATTCAGTAACGCAGCGCATGGCTACTTTACTATACCTAGATATCACTTTTATGAATATAGCAGCAGCCGTTCTGATGCTAAGAGGGTGGCAAGGGACTTTATTGGACATACTATATATATATAACTCTTTTTTTAACATTAGATTATGAGAAGTATATTATAAATTTTCTAGATTTTATAATTTTCTTTTACATTCTTAAATCTTGAATAGTGTAATAAGAAATAAATTTAGTATACCAGGGATCATATTTGAAAAAATATTATCATGATTCAAATATTTATGATAAATTCATGATTATTTTATTATTAAAATATTAATTATTTTCACGAGTAAATATTATAAAAAATAATATCATGATTAAAATATTAATATATATGTCTCTTGAAGACCAAATTACATATTTTCATTTATTTACGTAGATATTTAAAGGATATATTTGCTTTTTGCATAATATATTAATTAATGCGTACAGTGTGTATAAAAATGTATCTTTGCATTGCCTTGATTTACTGCTTACTTTAATTTTTGATATAAATATTTTTATGCTTTTCTCCTTTTATATAAACACTCTTAAGGGGAGTTGCCCGAAGATATGTAGACGTATGTCTTACGTGCATGCCAGAAAAGAGAGTTTAATTTGCATTGCTGACCATCTCCTTCCTGACAAAGACGTGGTCCCTATATATATATATATATATATATATATATATATATATATATATATATATATATATATATATATATATATATATATATATATATATATATATATATATATATATATATATATATATATATATATATATATATATATATATATATATATATATATATATATATATATATGCATATATATTTCGTTAGGATTTTTTTGTATGATGCAATTTCTAATAAAAATATTTTTTTATCAGTAAAGATAACCAAGTTTTGCTCATTAAGTTGTTTATTCAAGATAAAAAATTTTGTGATTTAGAAAATCTCTTTTATATCGTACAATTTAAGAATCATTCGTTCTGATACTCTTACATTGTCATTAAGTTGCTTAATCTATGTTATTCAATGTAAGTATTTTCCATTTTATGTGCAAAAATAATAGATTTAAAGTCATATGTTTCAGATAAATATGAATTTATTGTAAAATAATTCTTTTTTGGAGTTAACATGATGTTTATTGCATCATATACGTAAATAGATGTGATTTCGCAAAATTTGCTATCATGGATTAATATGTCTATAACAAAAACAAATGTATTAACTCAATTAAAGTAAGAGGGTATATGGAAATTATATAAACCAATGTTAACACAGAGTTTGTGATTCTAAGAATTATTATTTGTGTTTGATCTTCTTATTATTACTTCTAATGGGGCCGGGGCTGTTACTAGGATTTTCACCTTTCAGCCCCTACAAGGAGCGGAAGTGATGGGAACTTATATAATGAAGCAATTAGTGGGTGTAGCATTGTTGCCCCGAGAGTGGTTGTGTCTTCTTATTTAGAAGCAGAAACGAAGCAGAAGACCATCGACTTGGCGTGCTACAACTAGAGGTATCATTTCACATGGAGGAGATTGCGATTATGTCCTATTTAACGAATAGCAGCTACCATTAGGAAATACGACCGATCTTCGGTGAGGTTCGGAATCAAACTCACTACCTTCCGATGACGAGAACCTAACCAACCAAGCCACCGTATCTGCTGTTTGAATCTTAAAATAAAAGTTTGTGCACATAAAGAGCGACGCATGTAAAAGGGGAGCTGACGCATGGACTTCTCGACCTGTCACAAACACTATGGTTGCCATGAAACTTTGTATGAAGCAGCATTCTTACATACGTTAGTTTACATTGATACGTTTGTTTTCTTTGTTTGATATGCTTCTAAAGGAATATTTTCTCGCATAATAAGTTTTAAAAAGGATTATAATCTGCAAATACCATTCTTAATAATTTTTTAAGAGTTTAATTAAATTGTGTTTTACTAATAGAAAAAACAATATCAGAAAAAAATAACCTTTTTTGTACATTATAAGCAATTTATTACAGTAGGTATATTAGTATAATATTACTGATAAGCAATAATACATACTTACAATATGTAAACCTATGTTATAACTTATGTAAATAATATATACCAGCATATAGTGTTATAAAAAAGGACAGTAGAGAAACTATTTTTTATTAAATTACATTATACTGTAAGTAATATATAACAATAGTTTTCCATACATAATAACTAACACAAAAATAAAAAAGTAACATTTCTTACATATTGTTAGTATATATTTATCAAACTAGTAAGTAATATATACTTACAACATATAATTTGAGAGTAACACATACTTAACATATAATCTAAAATAAATTTTAAAGTTCTGCATTTTAAGGCTGTAATAAATAATAAAATATTATATAATAATATAAAATATTTTTACATTGTTTTTTCTGATTGTAAAGAATAATAAAATTATGCATAACTTTCTTAATAAAAGTAATGTTTTCTCCCGTTATAATTTAAAAAAAAAGATTGTAATGTACAGAAACTATTCTATATAATTTCTTAAGAATTGAATAAAATTGTGTTATACAAAAACAAAAAAAAAAAAAACATTTTTTTTGTACATTCTAAGTAATTTATTATATTAGTATAATATTACTGACAAGCAATAATACATACTTACAATACATAAGCCTATTATAAAACTAACATATAGTGTTATAAAAAAGGACTTGTAGAGAGAAACTATTTTTTATTAAATTATATTAAACTGTAAGAAAAATATAACAAAACAGCTTTCATACACATAACTAACAAAAATAAACATTTTTACATATTATAACTAACTAGTAAGTTATATATTTACAATATATAATTTGAGAGTAATGCGTTCTTAGCATATAATACAATCTAAAATAAATTTTAAAGTTCTGAATTTTAGTGGGCCATTTATTTCATTTTATTTTCATTAAATGTGTTTCGTAGCGGAAAAATACAAAATTTAAAAACATAACAAAATTAGTGTACAAACTCTGTAATTTAGATATAAATAAAATGAGATAAACACTTCGAACAAGATACCATGTAATAAGATGTTAATTTTAAATTTAATTACATTTTAAAAAAGCTTTTCCAGTAATTAAAATATATTATTTATCTTAAGAATCGTAATATTACTTTTTAACACGTAAGCTTCTTTACCAAAATAAGCAAACCAAGATTGTGCCAAAAGGGCGATTTTAAAGGGAAAGTAACAAACCGTAAGCATCATAAAATAGTTTTGACAATTAATCGTTTAAACGTTGCCGTTTTCATTATTTAATGACTCACAAAATAATCTTATAGCTTAGGTCTAACGTTTGGTAGCAAAAAATTCTGAAAATTTTGCTCTAAATTCCTTTATTTCTCAAGGCAATTAGCAAAAAACTCCATAGAGATACATTGCGGTCGCCAAGATTTGGACAGCGGAAATCTCATGCGTCGGCCTGGGTGATTAAGGGGCTCTAGTTCGGATAGTGTTGGACAGTGACGAAGGTGGTGTACGTCCATCTCCTCCCGAAGATCGCAGAGCCTGCAGAAAGATTCTTGGACTATGTTCTACATAGGTGTTTAAGAAGGCAGTCATGCCCAGTGGCCAAACAAAACTCGGCAACAGCCGTGCGTCTAAGCCACTTAGGGATAAATTAAAGATTATTCCACCAGGTCTTGTTAGAGTGTCTCTCTGAGAATTGGCTTAAGACAATGTTCTTCATCTTTTTTTTAATGAGTAGCTTGGTGTTATTGAGTTGAATTTCACTTCTTGATATTTGTGGTACATAATATATAAAAAACCATAACCATTTTATTTACATCATAATGCTCGCTATAGAATCAAAGTACTTAAGCAACATTATTTCTTTTTATGAAAATTGATAATTCAAGATCAAAAAACAAAAGCTTGAAAGGAAATGCAACGAATTATTGTCACGTATGTTTTATTATGCGCACGCGTTATTGAATTGCAGTTAAGGAATTTGTACTTCTAACTCGACTCCAAAATAAATCAAATTTTAAGAGGTTGAAAGGGCTTTTAAAATAAAATATGTGACCCTATAAATTAAGGATGTATATAGTTTTTAAATTTTCATTTAAAATATGTATTACAAATTATTTGGAAACTGTTCATGATTCTTTACTGCCATGTTTTAAGTAAGAGGTTAATATAAATGGAGAAATAGTTTTAATTGAATGTGAATAGATTGAAGCTGTAAATCAAGAGACTAAGATGTGTCAAATATAAATAAAGAAATAATTTTAATTGAATGTGAATATATTGAAGCTGTTAATCAAGAGACTAAGATGGGCCAAAAAATAATCAGGTACTTCAATTATGGCTCAAAATTTACACCTCTGTAATGTAAATTACTAATAAATCAATGAAAATGAACGTAATATTTCCATTGTTACTATTTTCTGATATTTATCACGCTAAATATATGTTCACTTAAAGTGAAGATATTTATAAATCTATATTTGAAAAGTTATTTCATATCTAGTAATGAAAGTAGTATAAAAATAAATGTTAAAAATTCATTTTATAGGATAAAGTTTAAAATGGTTTAATTCAAATGAATTATTTCAATTTATATCAACTGAATGATTAAATTAATCTTCAAACCACATGATTATTAGTTTATTTCCTATTTCTGATTTTTTAATATATTATATTAATAGAACAAAATTTTTGTTTTTACGAAATATTTGATAAAATGTATTTTCCACATTTTTTACCGAATAAAGAAATTATTATTCATCTACTGAAATATTTTTACACCTTTTTAGATATTTTAAGTAATTATTTAAAGCTTCTTAGGAAACTTTCATCCATGATATGAGAAAATATTTGGCTTGTTCTATTTATGATTAATTTCTTTTACGTCTAAAACATTTACTATTGTTTTCATTCACTTTATATATCAAAAAATAGCGCTTTAGGTTAAATATACACAAGCTATTCATTAAATTTCTTATATTCTATACATTTTCTTATATGTTCTTTTGTATAAGAGAATTTAAGATTTTTACACTATTTTCTTATTAGAACTTTTCTAATTTCTTGTTTAAAATATTTTAATTATCCAAGTTTTTTTAATAAAGTATTTCAAAAATAAAAATATCTTATCATTTTTTTCCGATTTATTCATCTGTCAACTTGTTACTGTTTCAATTGAGAAATTTTACACAGGGTGATCATAATTAAACTGCAAATTTAAAAACGCTGTAAAAAAAGAACCACTGGTCAGAAAGACCTGAAATTTCACCAGAATGTACTTCAAACCGGGGGATTTTGTTTGGCATGTAAAAAAATATTAGGAAAAAAGTGGCTAATAGATGGCGCTGCACAGGCAGCTGTAGGTTAATTACATGAATTCTGACATGAACGATAATCAACTGTGGCTGTAAGCTGAACGTTAAACCAGATGTGCTATTGTAAGTCAAGCAGATGTTGTGGCACTCTTGGTGTAAAGCCTATTCAGACCGACAAGGTGGTGCCACATCGAATAGGAAAAAATCGGTTTTTAACTGCCCTGCGGTCAAAAACCGTAGAAAAAGCCAACAATAATTCGGTTTTAATTGTCCTTAGTCTTCTTCAAGAAATTTTCAATATGGTGTCCACCATTTTCTGTTAGGAGGTGTAAACGTAAAACGGTATTTTCCACAGCAGCTTGGAGTGTATCAGTGCTGATGTTGTTAACGTGCTGAGTAATGCGGCATTTCAAATCCGCTAAGGTGTCTGGTGGAGCACTGTACACAACATTTTTCAGAAATCTCCAGAGCCAAAAGTCACAGAGAGTGATGTCCGGTGATCATGGCGGCCAAGGAGTTGGAAAATGTCGGCTGATAATACGGTCATTTCCGAAATGGCGTTGCATCACCATCGACAATTAATGAGAATTCAAGCTACTCAGCATTTTATACAAGACGTTAATTTGCATATAACCACCTGTGCAGTGCCATCTATTGGCCACTTTTTTTCCTAATTTTTTTCCCACGCCAAACAAAATCCCCTTGTTTGAAGTATATTCTGGTGAAATTTCAGGTCTTTCTGACCAGTGGTTCTTTTTTTACCGCATTTTTAAATTTGCAGTTTAATTATGATCACCCTGTACTTTATTGGTGCGACATGAAATTATTTACTACCAAAATTATTTTGTTATACTTAATATTAATAAAAATTATATTTTTCCTGTAAAAATACAATTTATTTTAATAATTTGTTTTAAAAAATGGTTGGAAAGAAAAGTTTGTCGTTTACTGTAAAGTTTATTATTTCATTTACTGTATTCATGTTCTTTGAAATTAAGTTTTTGACATAAATTTGATATAGAGAAATGTTTTAATTTTAGATGCATGTGCTGTTGTTCATTTTAATAATACAAAGAATATATGAATATAATGTACTAAAATAAAAATGTTTGTCTATGCCAATATTATTGCTCATTTTCATGCAAGTCAGAAATATTTTAACAGTAACATATCAAATTACTTTTGGGACTTACGAATTTATGACTCAATTTGAGACAGAGAATTGATTGAAATATAAATTAGATGAAATGTAGGCTTAGAAATACGTTAGGAATGCTTACAAATTAATATCAGATGTTGCCGATAGGTGGCTTTAGTTACTAGAATTACTGGTGAATGCCCTGGAAAACAAAGAGCACCAGAAGAAAGAATGTGTAGCAGAACTTGTTTAAGTGTTCTATTTCAAAAAAAATTCATATAGAAATTAAAAATAAATTTGCTTATTTTATTAAATAATTCCCAAGATAGAATTATGTAGTAAATGTAAATATTTATTTAATAATTATTAATTTAAAGCTATTAATTTTGTCTTCCTTTTTCACTTCAGATATTCCTCTCCCTTTTTTGAATTATCAATTGATTTCACTCTTAACTATAACTCTTCCACTTATTAGACAGAACACAAATTACGAAATTTGTATTCAGTTCATTGTTAATAATACCAAGCTTGTTGGATATCCTTATGAATGCATATAGAATTAATCTCATGTTGCACCACTTTTCCATTTTTCCTATGGTTATTTCTTTCTTATTTAACTAAATCGGATGAATTTTTTCCGATATAGATTATTGTAGAGACAAGTTGCAATTTATCTAGATACTACTTCAATCACAATAGCAAAAATAATCATCAATTTTTTTTAAAAACAGCATTTTAAACACAATAAGAAAATAAGCGATACATAAGAAGTTAAAAAGAAAAATTCGTATTTATTTTATACTTCACTGTTTTGTTCCTAACAACTTATTTATTTAGTTTTAATAATTAAACACAATAAGAAATAATACAGATAGGGATATTAAGAGTATGTAATTTTTGTAGTATACGAGGGTTACTCTGAAATTTTTTGAGATACGCGCAGACGAGAATTTACAAAATAAAAATAACGGTTTATTTTAAAGTACAAAGTATTTTAACACAGAAGACAATTTTTTACTGACTTGCGTGGAATTTAGTTAAATTTAGCGGGGAATAAATTTTAAACAGAAGAGAAAATGGAGTTGACGTGAGAACATTTTCGCGCTATGATTTTCTACGATTTCAAAGCAGGGTTAAATCAAGAAGAATGCGTTCAACGGTTGCAATTAGCATTTGGTGATGAATCTCCAGCTCGTGCTACTGTATTCAGATGGTTTAGAGAATTTAGAAGAGGTCGCAATTTTCTTCAGGATGAAGAACACACAGGAAGGCAACCGTCGGCAGTAATCCCGGATAATGTGTCTGCCATACGAAAAATGTTAATGGATGATAATCGCTGTACCTATCAAATGATACAGAAGGAACTTATCATTGGATCCGCAGCCATACACAAAATCATTCATGAAGAATTACACATGAAAAAAGTAATTGGCCGTTGGGTTCCCCATAATCTAACTGAGCATCAAAAAGAGGAGCGTGTCAGAATCAGTAAAGAAACTCTTAATATGCTGAATGATGGTGGCCACCACATCATTTCTAAAATTGTAACAGGTGATGAAACGTACATACCGTTTTTTGACGTTCTAACACGTCAAGAAAGCAAAGTATGGGTCTTTGAAGATGATCCCACTCCGACAATGGTGAAAAAACAACGCGCACTGAAAAAAGTGATGTATGCCGTTTTCTTCAGAAGTACGGGATTGGTCAAAGCCATCAAGCTGGAAGGACAGAAGACAGTAACAACAAACTGGTATACCACTAAATGTCTTCCAGAAATTCTACAAGAACTGAATGTTAGGGGACTAATGCTTCACCATGACAATGCATCTTCACATACAGCCGGATTAACAGTTGAGTTTCTTAAACAAGAACAAATTAAAGTGATCGAACATCCGCCGTATTCACCTGATCTAGCTATGTGCGACTTTTGGTTATTCTTTAATCTAATAGAGAACTTATGTGGACGTCGTTTTCATTCAGAAGAAGAGATTGATGAGGCTATAAATGCATTTTTTTCATTTATTCGAAGAAATGAATGGCTTGAGGAATTTAATCTGTGAAAATTTCGTCTACAAAAGTGCATTGATGCTGGAGGAGACTATTTTAAACACACCTAAAATTTTGTAAGTATAATTTTAAAAACCTAGTTGTATCTCAAAAATTTCAGAGTGACCCCCTCGTATTAAAAAAACTGAATGTTTTTCTTAAAACTGTAAATTTTAATGCCAATAAAAGATTAAATTTTAGTATAATAGCAGTTCTTTAATTAAACGAAATTAAAATTTGATAGAGAACTTTAATTATGTATATATGTGTCAATTTATATTTGAAGACGGACATAAATTAAGGCACAATTGAATGAGTACTTGTACGCAATATAAATATAAGATTAAAATTTTAAATCTTATTTATGTAAATTTGATATATAAAGTCGAGAAATGAGGATATTTTTTCGATTTTCATGCATTAAAATACAAACATATAAAGATTTCATAAAAGTTCTATATTTAAAAGTAATTGAAAACTTAGATTTGCATGTAAAAATATGGAAAGATTAAAATTAAAAAAAATAAAAGTGATGTACTACGGATAATGATTACCAATTTTTACAACTTTCTCCAGGATTATTTTTAGAAATATTGAAAACAGTTAACAGGTATTAAATTATTTCTTAATTAGAGAAACAGAAATGCCTAAATTCTTTCAAATTTAAAAATGCTGTATTGTTCTTTTAACCATCATATGTTGATGAAAGATTAAAATATAAATAATATTGTTCCATTTTTGAAAACTTTATAAAATGTAAAATCGAAAATTTTTATAATAATTCAATTCTTCATGTTACAGTTAATTAAGATAATTACTGTATATATGTACAAATATGTAGTCACATATATGTATATGTATATTCCCATAGTTCTCATAAAATGAGGAGATATATTTAAATGAATGTTTAATATGTATGTGGGAACGCTAACCGTGCGAAGAGTAAGAACTTAAGTAATTAAGTTGTCACTTATGTCAGAGGAAGAAAATGTAGGATGCATATTTTTTGTATCTAAATTATCTTCCAAACTATTAACTTCTTTTTGGCAAGCAGTTTGTAAAAGTTTATTTTAAATGGTATTAAATTTTAAAATAGAAGCATTGGAATGTTATAACGAAATCATTTTTATAAAATTGTTATAAAGTCGTATTTTTAGAAATGTTTATGAAAATTTCTATAAACAAACATTGTTTTACAGAAATTTACTGAATTATTTCTTATATGTATCTTAAAAGTGTATACTTATAAAGTTTATGTACCTTTGGATTAAAACTTCAAAAGTATGTTTTTTAATTTATATTTTAATTTTCCTGACAAGAGAAAATTTAAACTAAGTTTTATTCATTTATTAGAATACCCAATTAAGGGAAATAAATAGATGTTACATTACATATAGCTGATATAAAACGCAAACAAATCATAATTAAATAGTTTGTTTTCTTTCTCAATGGGTAATTTAACATTTCAGCATTCCTGAAATATTTTTATTAAGATAAACATTTATTATTACCATTAGTATTTTACGTTGAATTACTACATAAAATTCTACGAGAGATTATATATTTTTATGTTCTCCTCTCTCGACATTTTGAAATATTGCTTGATAATTGTGTGTACTTAATAATTTTGTTAAAAGATAAATGCTACATTTTGTATAAGCGAGATTAAGTATTTTCTCGATAAACCTCGGAGTAAGAGGAGAACAATAAAAGTTAGAAGTTTAAGTTTGTGTATTTTATACTCAACATTTTCTTCAAGCAGTTCTTAAAATAAACATGGTAATTTAATTAAATATCAGTCATCTACAATTAAAGCTATGACATTTAAAAATTTTTTTAGAAAATGATATTTTTAAATTTTTTGAAATCATAGGAATGTATTTACATTTGCAAAAAATACTTCTCATTATTCATGCGTACATGCTTGTGAATTCTTTGGAAAACAATCCACAAGTTTGAAAATTATATATAATTTAAAAACAAAAAATCATTTTCGTTTTTAAATTATATATAATTTAAACAAATTTCCGCACCAAATTCGTTGAGCTAAATTTAAAAGTTAAAGGTTTAAAGTATTTCATTCTCTATGGTTAAGGCTTAAGAGTTAAAGGCTTAAAGTATTTCATTCTCAATGGTTAAAATATAATTACACTTTTAGATAAATATGCATGCAATAAATGAAGGAATTTTTTGATTATGTTTCCCAATGAAGTCTTATAAATTACTCATGTAATAAAAGCACACATAATTATTATAATACTATATATACACTATAAATTTTCAATATTTTTTCCTTTGTATATATTTTCATGTCTCTCAAGATCTTCAGAGTTAAAGTTATGCAGAGCAGGCTTTTGAATGACCAGCACTCTGGTCTTTGATTTTTGTGTTCGATTTCAATCAAGATAGTGGATTTTTGTAATAGTGTGGAATCTACATTATAAGTTGTAAGTCTGGGCTGAATTAATTCCAAAGAATAAAAAGGAAAAAAAACGAGAAGCTCAAATTAGTTAAGATTATATTTTGTTTATAGTTAAAAAATATGTTTATGGTTATGTGCTCAAAGTAGATTGAAAACAATTAAATACGGTTCTCTTTATGTAGATAAACATGATAGTAAGAGTCATTTTGTATTCTATTGCTGTATGTAAAAAGGAGATATTGCTGTTATTTTACGTTTATTGATATCTAAAGATATAGTAAAAATTTCAAAGCATTTTATCTTAATCCAAAATGCATTACCATAATATTCTATTGAAATCAAAAAGAAATAAATCAAAAGACAAATTTATGGAAATTATGCATAGTAGTATAAAATAGCTTTTTGTGTATTCAAAATCTTTTGTACAATTTTCTTTGCTTAACTATATGTTAGAAACAAAAGCCATATTGTGCGCTTTTGAACTGCATTATATATTCAGTGTTTTACGGCATTATATATTCACATTAATTATTGAATCGACATTTTTTATATTCTTGAATTTTCATATGCATACATTTTTAAAATGTCTCCTTATTTTGAACCCTTCTTTACGTTGTCTTAAAATTTCAAGCAGTTTAGGACCATTAATTTTGAGAAGTCAATATCTAGAATAACTTTTTCTAACATTATTAATAACCCGTATGTTCCTAAGCATTGAGTGAAACAGAGAATGAAGGGCATTTATAAGCATAGATATCAATGCAACTTTAATATGTTGCCAAAGTTAACTGTAGTGATTTGCATACTGTGATGAGCTAATCACTTTGTAAAAATCAACTAAATGTGTTCTAGTAGCCATTGGTAACATATCAAGAGAATGTGATGTTCAGTGCAACAGTCGTATATTTTCCGTAATAAGGAATGTCCTTATAATACTTTGGAAATGGGATAAATCATTATTTGCTGAGATGTAGCATTTCGTAAAACCATGAATTAAGGACAAAGTCTAGTTAGCTCAACGTAAAGTAACAAGATGCTGAAAGTACTGAATAGAAGGAATCCAAAGAATCCATACTCATCCAGTGAAATCCAATTCTATTACTCCAGATAAACCAATCAGCATAACAATGTCAAATATAAATTGGCAATGTAAATTATTCAAAGTACTACCAAATATGAATATGACCATTTTGATGGTGTACACTAAACTGAGATGCGTCTGAATATCTACTTCATACCATTTGTCATCCAAATTCGTCAGCGATCACACTCTGCAGGCAATCCTGTCATTAATGAATTTTCAGTGCTAGCCGAAGACATGAACACCGAGCTACAAAACGCCATCGAACTATTTTGCTCCAAATGCCATCGAACTATCAAGCAGATGCATGTTGTTTTGCGAACGACCCTATTTCTTTAATCAATGCTCGTGATGCGATTTCCAATAAAAACCTGGGAGTAACCGTCTGTCATCTCAGCTAATAGTGATAGGAAACATCTGAGATCCAATATGACATTCCATATGATCCTCTTGAACCCTTCGATTTCATATTTTGTAGTTAATCACTGGATATTGACTGAAGCAAGCAGCAATATTTTCAAACAACAATCACAATTCCATAATTCTACATTTCGACTTTTATGAAAGTTGAAAATGTATTGGTACGTATTTCTTCATTTTACACGAGGCATCACAGCAACTTTCATCAAGCAATAGTGATCAAAATCAGTTTGTGTGTGAGTAGCTTGTACATTTTTTCTCTTGAGAACATTGCTGGTGTTGTTTTTATTGTAAACTTTACATTAATACATTGAGAAACTAATAATTCACACACACACACAAACCATACCATCTTTTTCTGTCTTCTAAATTTCAAGTATGTAGAAAATCGCCTTTTTGGTGTAGACATTTTATTGATAAGCTGATTAAGGGAGTGTCAAAAATAATTTTCAACAAGGTTTTGTGATAAATGTTTTCAGTTAATGTCATCATTTCATAAAAAGGTATAAAAGCAAAATGTACATCGCGTTGCATAGTGATAAAACCACCATGTATTTTCAGCCTAGCATACAGTAATTGGAATAAATGATTGAAATAAATATTTTTATTAAAAATATACAAAATAAGAATGGCAATAACAAAGTAAAAACATTACTCATGTTTATATTTTCATGAAATAAAATAAAAAATACAAACTTTAGGTTACAAAATGATAGAACCACTTTCAGTTAATACTTTATAAGAGCCCCCTTTTTGGTTATAAGTTCAAAAATTCGATTAGGCATGCTTTTGACTAAGCGTTTGAGTATATATGCATTCAGATTTTCCCATTCTGTATTAATAAATAGGGTCTTTAAAATAATAAATGTAAATAGAGTCTTTCAATTCTTGAACCGTTGAATACTGCTTGCCGTCGGCGTATACGGCCCTGCTTAGAATACCCCTGACGTTTTCCATGGGGTTCATGTCAGGAGAACAAGCAGGTCATTCGATTACCTGCACTCCGTTGTCCAGGAATCATTCCCTAGACGAGTTTGCAACATGAATGTCCTGTTGGAACTTCCAAAATTGGACCTCCAATTTCTTCTCCAAAAGCAACAAATTTTCTTCCAACAAGTCTTGATAGTCTATTGCTCTCATTCGACCAGTATGGAAGGCAATGTTAGTCCACCCAGCATTGCCAAATCCAGCCCAAACCATTAATGACCCTCCCCCACACTGTCTCTTGGATAAAATGTGTGGCTCATTTCAGAGATCCCTCCAATAGAATGCCCAGCTGTCAGGACAATCTAGATTGAATTTTTTTTCGTCGCTGAACACTACTTGAGTCCACTGTTCTTTTCAAGTCATGTGTTCTTTAGCCCATTGCATCCTTTTTTGTTTGTGAAGATCTGTAAGTCTCGGTTGTGTTTTTATTTTGGTGTACTCAAGATGTTCGTTCTGCCGAGCTATTCTGGATAAAGTTGACTTGTGAACTTTGGTGGTGGGGTCTCGTGATAGTCTGTTCAATGTTTCACCAGCTTATAACTTATTTACAACTAACATTTCTTGCCGCTGTTAGCTTTCGAAGTCTTCCAGTGGATTTATTTTTCCCATATTTGAATCCAAAATGGAGAAAACTATTGACCACGTGTGATGAACGCCCAATATGTTTTGTTAAATTCTGTGAAGACAATCCTGTTTAGTTAAAAGCCGCAATTTGACCTTTTTCAAAATCAGATAACGGTTTTTTCCTACCCATATTTAGTGACACCTTTTAAAATCAATAAACTATGCGTGCTCACAATAAATGCACGTAAGGTTAGGTTAGTTGATCAAACGAAGCTTTTATATACTTGTTTGTCGAAACCTAACTGCGCATGCTTCTCTGGGATCGATTATTACACTAAAAAGTATGGGTGGTACTATCATTTTGCAACCTAAAATTTGTATTTTTTATTCTATTACATGAACATATATACATGAGTAATGAATTTACTTTGTTATTGTCATTCTTATTTTATAAGTTTTCAATAAAAATATTTATTTCAATCACTTATTCTAATTACCGTATGCTAGGCACAAAATACATGTTGGTTCTATCATTATGCAACGCGGTGTATATACCTTGCATTCTTTACAGAAATTTGAAAATTTATAATATCCTAGCATTTTAGTAATAAAATATCTTCTCAAGAAATAGCCCTTTATTTGTTTATATGTTTCGAACAACATCTAAACAAAATTTCCCATGCATGATAATATTCTCATTTACAGATAACACATGTCAGTAAAATATTATTTTAAATCGAAAAAAAATTAAAAACTGCATCTTTGTCATAGTAGATGATATTTAAAGTTGAGATATTAATAAATATTTTATTTAACCAACCAAATGTATGTCATTTTAAATAACATATATAAAACTTTTGACACCGCATTGTGGACAACCTAATAAACTGTAGCAAGCTTCTTTTTGCAGTCATTAAATATTTGCCTTACACAAATGATGGATCGTGTTCACTTGTTACAAGGGAAGAAACTCTGAAAACTCTCAATTGCTCATCCAGACGAATATGTATGAAAAAACAGTTTTCATGGATTTCTGAAAGTTTATATATTTGACACTAAGACTTTGGAATGGTTAAAATAATTACAGAATTTTGTTTTAAGGCTTTTTAACAGTCACAGAGTTTTTTGCCTTATGAGAGAATTTTTTATAGAAATGTGCGATATTATCATAAACATGGGTAATCATTGAGAAAATAATCACATACGGATATTCCTTTTGAGTCTACCCAATGACGCAAAGAAGAGCAAAACCACTTAAAAATCTACAGCAACCATTCCTTTTATTAATCACAAGATGCTACAAAAACCACATCCATGAATGCCATATCAGTTTTAGCTGGAATAACTCCATTACCAATATTCCTGGAAAAAACAGCAAAAAAATCACAATACTATTACTGAAAAAAAGACATCAAATTGAATAACGAAACATTCTACGATTGTTCAACAGAAATCTCAAATTGAAAACAGCCAATTCATTCTAATATTAACCCCATAACTGTCGAAGGAAACTTACGAGATTCACTCCTCAGTGCCACCGCTTTTCACATAGGTGCACACAGTTATGCTGTATGTTGGAGAAAAAGATATCCAAATCGTCCCTTTTTCTTTTAACCTATCGTAAACAATGTCAAGGACATTCAATTACATTCCAAAGCCATGAGTCCAGCTTTATTCGTAGCAGCACATTGCAGAGAAGCGTACTTCTGAATGGTGTATCATCAGGAAGTTAACGCATCGGCTTAGCACCTTGCTAAGGCAAGGGTTTTAACATATCAAGTTACCAATTTACAACATACTAACTCTTAAATAATAACAACCAAGGAAATCAAGAAATATAGATTTAACTCATTTTACAGATCGATCAGATTATGAAAATGGCATTAGAGCAGCTTTTATTCACTTTGAAACGAAATAAAAACAAGAAACCATTTCAAACTCTATGAAAATACAGTAAACTCTCGCTACAACGATACCCGATACAACAATAACTCCCTCTACTACAATAATGTTTTGTGGTCCCGGTGATTTTGCATATAAACTAATGTTAATCTCCCCTCAATATTGCGATATTCTCTAGAACAATAAACCTCTGTAAAACGATTTTTTCAATCTAAATTTCAGTATTATTTGGACAAAAAATAAAAAGCTTTTACAACACACTAGTGAGTTCAAAGGTTGTTTTGTAGTCTTTTTGGGATTCAATGGTGGTGTTCGGTGTGAAGAACAGAATCACAAGACCGAATGGTTTTCGAGATAAACTGAACGTTATCAATGATATTGGTGAGGGAATGAAGCAGATTGATGCGGCTAAGAAACATGGATTATCGCAATCTACAGTTGCAACGTTCCTAAAGAAGAGAAAGCAAATCGAAGATGCTGTAACTTCAAATGAAATTAACCCAGAGCGAAAACGACTGAAAGTTGCGACAAATTAAAACATTGATGCTGCTGTTTTAAAATGGTTTCAAGAGATGAGAGCGACAAATGTCCCAATAAATGGACCTTTATTATGTGCAAAAGCACGGAAATTTGCAGCAATGCTAGGGGACGAAACTTTCAAAGCTAGCAATGGTTGGTTAATGCGTTTTCGAGATCGTCATGGAATAACTTTCCAAGAAGTTCACGGAGAGAAAAAGTCAGCCCCGATAAACGACGCAAATGAATGGCGGCAAAACAAGATGAAAGAAATCTTAGAAAAGTATGCTCCAGAAGACATCTATAATGCAGATGAAGCTGGGCTGTTTTTCCAACTCCTACCCGATCGAACATTGGCATTCAAGGGTGACAAATGTTATGGAGGGAAGAAATCAAAGCAGAGACTCACTGTTCTTCTGTGTACAAATAGCACAGGATCGCATAGAATACAACCTCTCGTCATTGGTAAATCATTGAAGCCAAGGTGCTTTAAGAACGTGAAAAGTCTTCCCGTGGAGTATAAAGCAAATAAGAAGGCTTGGATGACGTCTAAATTTTTTTCCGAATGGTTACAGAAGTTAGACAATGAAATGAAGAAGAGAAAGAAAAAAATCGTTTTGTTGATAGATAACTGCGGGGCTCACACGTCATTTCCAAAGCTACAAAATATCGAAATCGCTTTTTCCCTGCCAATTGCACTTCAATTCTACAGCCTCTTGATATGGGCATAATTAAGTGCTTCAAAGGATATTACAGAAAACGGTTGGTGGACTCCATACTTGTAAACTTTGAAAATAAAGTAGAAGACCCTTTCAAAGCTGTAAATGTCAAGGAAGCGTGTGACAATATTGTTGGAAGTTGGTGGGAAGTAACAGAAAAAACCATTCGGAATTGCTGGAAAAAGGCCGGTCTTTGTGTTATGGAAAATAAGAAATCTGATAATGATGAAAATTACATAACCAATGATCTCTTAGATGATCAAGAATGTGTTTTGCACATCAAAAAATCCGTATCCCAACTTGAGGAAACAAGCGGTAAAAAGTTTGGAATTAGTATAGAAGACTATTTAACAGCAGATGATGATCTTATGGTTTTCGCAGGAGTTACTGATGAAAATATTCTTTCTGAAATTACTGATGAGATAGGAAACAATGATGAAGATGATGATGATATTGGTGATGATGATAATACAGGTCCATCATTCGATATTCCAAGCTGAGATGATAGCCATCCTCAAAGTCATCAAATATCGTCAAGAACTCACACATAGAAGCTAACATCTGATCAGATATGCAAGCAACACTCCTAGCTACAGCTATTACAAACCATACTGGATATTAATAATATCCAATGATTAATTCCAAAAGACCCACATCATTTCACTCTCAATTAGCTAAGGGGTCACAGTGGTATAACAGGTAATGAATTAACTGATACTCGGCTTAAAACGACAATAACATCATTTTCATGCAAGGCAATAAGCATACCAAATACAAGATTCTACCTTAAAAGACAAATCAAAAATTTTATTCAAAATAGTTTGCAATTACAATGGTCAAATGCAATAAATGACAGGCAGCTAATTTCCATAATATCCTCAGTATCATCCACAAAATTATTTTCTAATTGTTCTATCAATTTTTTTAAAGAGCACGGCCTTTTTTCATATTATTTACATAAGTTGGCAAAGCAGTAACCAATTCATGCAAACGAAACTTACCTGGAACACTCACTGACTATATATTTATACATTTGTCTTTATAGATATCTGTTCATTTGAAAAAGCCAGGTAATATTGAAGATATTTCATACATTCGTATTGTCTAAAAGAAGCACACAAAAGGCGGAAAATAACAGATTTGACATCCTATCTCCAAAGTAAAGTATAAGAATTCTGTCGAGATATTATTTCTCTTTCTTCAATAACAAATTACTAAACAAATGAAGATGATTATCCACGAGAACATTTATAATTGATAAGAAAAAAAACTCTTAATAATGAACTGTAAATATTTTCTTTTATTATTTTATAAAATTTTACCTTACATATAATTATTTTTCCTTATACTTCTCTGTAATTTTACTATGAATGCTTCTATATCTAAATCATAAATTTACTATTATTATTTAAATATTTAAAATTAAGAATACCATATCAACTTACAAAATTATCCCTTTAAATGAACTGTGATGTGACTCCTAATCTGAGCTAGGAATCCCAGACTTAGTAATCTCTGTATATACTTATTAAAAATTTATAAATTGGGTTGTGTAATGGGGGAGCAATATAAGCTAATCAATGGTACAGTTAACATATTCTCTGACTGTACATCTACTCTGGAGGTAACTAAAGGAGGTAAAACGAGACTTGCCAAAGACATCACTGCAGTTCTGTCCACCATAGTTGCAAGGAGAAAACCTGCACCATCCAATGGGTCCCTGCACATGTTAACATCGAGGGAAATGAACAGGTGGACTCAATCGCCAAGGAGGCTAGGAATATCAATTTCTCTCCCACGACTACTACTTGCTTCGATGCAAACGTCGTCCCAAGGCATCAGCTCTGCAGGGGACTACGGAAAAAATGGTACCTACCAGAGCTTAATCCTGACCATGGTATCACCTCTACCATCAGCAGAATGCGGACTGGGCACATGAGGGGTATGAAAATCATGTCCGGCGGATCTAGAACCTACGCAGAATGCAGGCACTGCACAGGAGCTCCGCTGGATCCGAGGCATCTCTTCAACTGCATCTCTGTTGCCTCGACCCTCTTCAACATCAATCCCAACTGCTGCCATGACACCCTTTATACGGAAAAAGCTGAAGATGTGGCCAGGGCAGTGCTCCATGCCTTTGGTCCCATATTAATTCTTTTTTACTTTTTTTTCTTTTTGCACTTGTCACACGACAACAACAACAATGGTACAGTTCTGAGCCATACTACACCATCTTCTTCAAGATAGAAAATCTAGAAATTTCTCAAGTTTCAATCCCATCAGATGTACATGCAAAAGTGTGAGACGCCTTACTCATCTTCTACTGTTCAGCATTGGATGGGGGTCCGTTGGTGGAAACGAGAGATGAAAAACTTTCTATGAATTACCACAAAAACAGTAATCAATATCTTTTATATACTGAAACTGCAAACTTGACAACGCTCGTTTAGTTAGAAATTTTTAACTGCCATATAGTTACGAAGTTCTCCGAATTGAGTGGATCACTTGTTCTTTTGTGAATTCTTAAGTTCTGTCTTTTATTTTCAAAGTATCATTTTTTATTTTTAAACTTTATTTTTGTTTTTAAGTACTTAAATTATATTATGTTTTAACATTCCCATCATGATTACTATATATAGATAATTTTGTGTTTGTCGAAAGCTACATTGTTTGCATATTTTCTACTTTATTTTGTTGTTTATATTTTTATTTATTTAATTGTATACAAACTTTTTCTATATAATATAAAACTAAAAAAAAGATATAAAATGCTGCTAGTATTTTATTGAAAATAATATTTTAATAAATGTTTTATAAAAATGCTTTTTTGATTTCTAGTAAATTTAATATTTCTTTTTATTGTTAATGCAACCTAAATATTAAATGCATAGATTTAATACAAATATTTAGTATGATTGACTCAGTTTGACATTAATAAAGTAAAAGAGAATATTTTATTTGACATGTCTTTTGAAATAAATGTTGAATTTGGCGTCCGATGGTGTTTTTCAATACGAATTTGCCCCATGAGATGAATAAAGTCAGTCAAAGTGAGTTACATGATTTTATATCCAGATTAGATTATGTGCAGTTTTTATTCAATAGAAACGATCTAATAGTTTTATTTTCAAGAGTCATTTATATCAATCAATATAACAATTATTATTTTTCAAATGTTTTTTGATTTCATGCATATAAATATTCTTCATTAGAATTTCATATTAGACAATGATTTGATTTGCAGTAGCATAAAATGAAATATTTTTAGATTAATACTTTTAGAATGTATTTATTTAAGGATATTTCACATTATATTGTCTCGAATTTAAAATTTTCTTACTTTTAAAGTTAATATTTAACACGTGAGTGCTTTTAAAGTTTTAATACTTGAAATCTAATTATTTACTCAAAAGTACATGAGCAAAAAAATATTATATAATCATCATTTTTCATAGCATTATTTATTTAAAAAAATTTGGGCACTAATAAGTTTATAAATGTCATTCTGTAAATTATGTATTTAATTATAATTTTTAAACAACATTTCTGTAAACATTTTAAAAGTGTTTTAGCGGTAAATTTAATAATTAAAGAATAAAGGTATATTAAAGAATGTTTATTTATGAATTACGTTGACAGCATTTTTCTTTTCTGACTGGTATAAAATTTTAAATAGTTATCTTTAATCTTCTAATTGTTTAATTAACAAGAAATAAACGAAGAAACTATCGATGCATTTCACATAATCGATAAAGCTAAAATAATTATCTGAAAACAAAATTTAACAATGTACAGACACTTTACTTACAACTTGTAATATAATGCTTTAAAAGAATTTGTAGCAAAAGGGGAAACATGTAGTTGAAAGAATCAAGTTTTTTCCCTTGAATTAGTTCAATTTAAATTATAAAATTAAATCTGGGATAAAATGATACACAAAAATATTTTTTTATTTTGTGTTTGTATATATTGACTATGCAAAAAAACTATTGCAGAATTTCTGGTTATACGTAAAATGATTTCTTAAATCATCTGAATCAAGTTATTAACGATATTTTAAAAATTGTACAATTAATAGTGGTTTTATCCTTTTTATGTTTAAATATAAAATTTCATTTGCAGAAATTGATTAATTTCATATCTTATTTGCAAAAGTGTGCAAAATACAAAAATTATTTCTCAAAAACATTACTTGCAGATATGAGTATTTTTTCAGGTTTAATGCATTTTTTAGTGTTTTTAAAACTAAATTTTAGACAATTAATAAGTTTTCATCAAATTCATTGTAAGTGCACGAAATGTTCAATGACTAACATGGACAAGATTGTCATCAAAATGTATATTAATTTTTGAACTCTTCTACTTAAAATTAAATATTATATATATTGGATTAAAATGAATAATTTTTCTGTGTTTTTAAATATTGTATCTATTTTTTTATTTGTTAGAAAATGTGTTAAGTTGTTTGGAGAATGAATAAACTCATTCTATTCATTTTAATTTCACCATAAACTATAAATTTGTTGGATTAGTTTGATGTTATTGCTTTCAGACACTTTAAAAACAGCTTGTGTAACATTGATGCATTTCCCTTAATTTTAAAATGATGAATACAATTCCCTTAAGCCTGCAGATAAAGTTTAAAATACAAATATTTCAAAATATTCAAGCCATTTTATCTTTTTGTTCTTCTGGGATTAGTTGTGAAACGCATATCTTTCTTGGACATGATAAATAGCTGTGATATGCTAATGTTCAATAAACAATTGTAATATATAGGTTATTTTCCTTTCTGTAATGATATTCATTTTTAAAAAAGACATATCTTTGCAATTCTGAGTAATTACTGCTTTCATATAGATAAGTATTTTACAAATAAATGTTTTAAATCCATATACCACTTTTAAAGGAATTTTTGGACAAAAATTAAACAAGTGAGGAATATATTGAATAAGTAACATAGTCCCTATTTTGAAAAATGTTACTAATAAATTAATTTTAAACAAGTTTTTCTGAAATGAATGCAATTTAAAATATTTTATTTATTTTAGCAGGAAAAAATAAATTTACTGTCAGAAATTTCATGGTGAAATAAAAGGTTCTCAACATGAGTTAGCTTATTTTATGTTTGAACAAAAATGTAGCTGTTAAAAATGGATTCAATAAATGAGGGAGTAACAACCATGAATAACCGAATTGAATTATTTGGAATAGAAAGATAATCGGTAGGATTCAACTTGAAAAGTGAGAAAAATGAATTGGAATCGTTTTCAGCCTTCAGGCAAGAGTTTGACTAAAATATCTGAAAATGTAAAAGGAAAAATTTTGGAGAAACAATTTTTTTCGCTTGATTTAGTACTTTGTTTACATATTAGAATTCTAGAAGATGATATGAAAAAATATTTTTCAAATTCTTGCAACAAATATATTGTCACGAAGATTTGAGTGAACACACCGTTGGCTTTAAACAAACAAGTTTATTGAAGGGAAGTAGCGACTTGTAACCTTACAAAGTTGAGAAGTTGCCCACGACTAGTGGGTATAAGCTTTTTTATACAGTAACAGAATATTCGAGAAACAACTAATTAACATAACAAAGAAAGGTCTATGAATGTTGGAGAGCATAAGGAAACAATAACTAAGAAAACAAACTAAAAAAGTTCATACTTTGGATACAACAGCCGTGGCTATTATCGAACTCGCAACCTCTGGGTTTGGATCGCGTGCTTTGACCACTCGGCCACTGAGTTCGTTGGTAGGCTTTCTCTCTGCGGCATTGCTCCTCTCTCAAAAAGACAGCGTCTCGCTGCTATTTGGATCTTGAGCGTGTTAGAGGTCCTTTGGAAACTTCTTCTGCCTTCTTTTCCGGAAGAACACCTTGATTTCGTCCGTCTTCAATGTCAGTCTGCTTCGCCGGATCATGGTACGGCTTTATACGGAAAACATGGACAACATCTTTTAGTTTCCTTTTCCGGGAGGAGGGATCAAAATGTTGCACTTCGTAGGTGACGTCGGATAAAAGGCGCAGCACTTGATAAGGCCCAAAATACCTCCTTTAGAGCTTCTCGGAAAGACCTACTTTTCGGACTGGGATATAAACCCATACGAGGTCTCCAGGACTATAGGAGACCATTCGGTGTTTGGAATCATAATGTCGACGGTAATTATATTGCGCTCTCAGAGTATGCGTTCTGGCCAATTGTCTCGAATCTTCTGCCTTGGAAATAGTCTTGGCTAGGTAATCGTCCGTTGCATCATCAGGGCAGAATAGGAACACTGTGTCCAGAGTCGTATTGGCTTCACGTCCATGGAGCAAATAGAACGGCGTGAATCCTGTTGTCTCCTGCTTAGCGGTGTTATAAGCAAACGTCGGAAATGGCGAAATTTCGTCCCAGTTTTTCTGGCCGGTATCAACGTACATGGACAACATACCGGCTAGAGTTTTGTTAAAGCGCTCCGTAAATCCATTAGTCTGGGGATGATACGCCGTCGTCATTCGAAGATCGATGTGGTACAATTCGACTAGTGCGGAGAAAAGTCTGGACTGAAAAAAGGCACCAGGATCTGTAATAATGACTCGAGGAGCTCCATGTCTCAGAAGAATCTCTTCGAGCAGAAAGTTGGTGAATTCTTCGGCTTCAGCAGTTGGTAAGGCTCTGGTTACTGCATAACGCGTACAGTAATCTGTGCAGATCACGATCAATTTATTTCCACGGGCAGACTTAGGGAACCTCCCAAGCAGATCTATCCCAATGCGGTGGAAAGGCGTGACAGTAAGAGGGATGGAAACCAGGCGTCCGGGTGGTAGTTGTGGAACTGATTTCCTCTGTTGGCATTCTCCACAATGCATGGCGTACCAAACAACATTCCGGTACATCCCCGGCCAATAAAATCTTTTCCTGATTCTGTCGTACGTTTTCGCAAAACCAAGTTGCCCTGCGGTAGGAGCGTCGTGGAAATGTTTAAGTATGTCCACTCGAAATGCTTGGGAATGACAGGCAACCATGGCTTCCCTGCTGGATCAAAATTCTTTCTGCATAGGACTCCGTCAATTAACTCAAATTTCTTCTCCTCGGTAGAGGGGCCGATCTTCGGAAGGATTATTTTTTCCATGTCTGGATCTTTCTTCTGTTCGATAGTGAGGTCTATACTCGTGGTTACAGCTAAAAATTGGTCTTGCGTTTCAGTCGCTTTATCCACTGGATTTCTCGAGAGAGCGTCGGAATCATTATGCTTCCTCCCAGATTTGTATTTTACCGAAAAATCGTGTTCCTGGAGCCGAAGAGCCCACCTCGCCAGTCTGCCTAAGGGATCTTTTAGATTCATAAGCCAGCAGAGTGAATGATGATCTGTAACAACGGTAAAATGTCTTCCGAACAGGTATGGCCGGAATTTATTAATAGTCCATACGACGGCAAGGCATTCTCGTTCTGAAGTAGAATAATTCCTTTCGGCCTTTGTCAGGGTTCTAGAGGAGTATGCTATGACTCTTTCGACTTCATTCTCAATTTGAACCAGAACTACTCCAATACCATATCCGCTGGCGTCTGTATGAATTTCTGTAAGGCACCTTTCGTCAAATATCCGCAATACTGGATCAGATGTAAGCGCCTCCTTCAGATTTTCAAAAGCCTTTACCTCTTTAGGACCCCAATGAAATTTCGCATCACCTTTCAACAGCAACTGCAAGGGCTCAGCGAGATAGCAAAAGCCCTTAATAAACCTTCGGAAGTATGATCAAAGTCCAAGAAAGCTTCGTATGTCATGTACGTTCTGTGGAGAAGGAAAGTTGCTCACGGCTTTCACTTTGTCAGGATCTGGACGGACATCGTTACTGGATACAAGATGGCCTAGTATTTTCACTTCTTGGGCAGCAAAAAGGCACTTCTTGGGGTTAAGTATGAGTCCAGCTTCTTGAATGCATTCCAGAACTGTTTTAACCGGATAAGGTGGTCTTCAAAAATTTCTGAGAAAACTACTATGTCGTCCTGGTAATACAGGCACATAGTCCATTTGAGATAGCGTAGCAAATTTTCCATCATTCTCTCGAAAGTCGCCGGTGCATTGCAGAGTCCGAACGGAAGAATTCCAGAAAAGGCTTGAAAGAGTTCAGCTAATTTGCGTTTTCTTTCGCTCTGCTCTCACACACAACTCAGGGGATATCATTATGGTATAATCCATACTGGAATTCGTCGGCTCCTGCAGTGTACTTGTACTTTTTGTTGTATCAGCAATCTCGCATACATGCCCGTCATTCAGGAGCTCAGCTTCGCCTATGTACATCCCTTTAGGAATAACTTGATCTTTGGCCTGCATGTTGGCAACCCAAATTCCACTTTGTCCATTATGGTATAAGGATACCATGGATGGCACAGCAAGGTTTCTTTCAAGCAGCAAATGTCTATTGCTGTCTGCGATTACGCTTATGTTTCTTCCGACATCTAGTCCTGATACGGCTATTCTCGTCAATGAGCGTGGCTGAAGCTTGTAGTCCTTCGTGGCATACAGCTTCCAAGCGTCTAGCGCAGTGGTTTCTAGGTCAGTATCTTCCAACAACAGTTCACTCCGGCCACAGTCTATCACGGCATGAGAAGCTTCCAAGAAGTCCCATCCGAGGATTACGTCGTGACTACAATGCCGAATAACGATGAAATCAAACAGCAGCTCTCGTCCATTTATAACGACACGCAAAACGCATTTTCCTCACTGGCTTAACAAAACTGCCATTAGCGACTTTCAGTATTGTGTTCTTGGCGTCAGTAAACATAACTTTCTTTAAGGATCGACGAAACTTATCGGAGACGACAGAAAATGAAGCTCCCGAATCCACTAGGGCACGGATCGTCTGATTATTTACCATGACGTCGAGGTGGTTACCATGTCATCTTTGCGGCTGATGGAGGATTTTCATTACATGCGGCCTCACCTCCCCGAAAGGTCGCTGTGCTCAGTTTTCCTCGTTTCTACGGCTTGGAGACCGACTTGATCGACGATATGGTGACGGTGATCGGAAACAACGGGTTGGTGATCGGCTTCTAACAGGACTAGGTGAAGAACGGCGTACGAGGCTTGGTTGGCGCAACTCTTCTTCAGCGTCAGCATCATCGAAGTTCTGTCGGCGGGCTCGATAATTGTCAAAAACGGCTTTCCTCTCATGGCAATAGCGTACGACGTGTCCAGGGCGTCCACAGTGGAAACAAACTGGTCTGTTGTCGGCCGTTCTCCAAAGGTCAGTTTTCCTTGGCTGCGGTGCTGATTTCTGGATAGGGCTCCTAGGTTCCTTCGTCACAGCGGCTGTATAAGTGGGACGTCGTTGGGTATCTGCAGACTTTGTGACAACTGGTGCCAAAACTCTTTAGACTTCGTCTTGGATGACGGTCTGTAGCGTCTGGGAATAAGAGTCCGGAAACTCGTCGGGTCGATTAACTATTCGATGAACCTCTTCTTGTACAATTCTGCGGATAAGGGACACCAAGTCTGGCTCGTCCTCCATGGCTGCTACGACATTTGGTAGTCTTTGAAATCTTCTTGGACCAACTCTTTTCTGCTTCATGTCTTCAATGTATTTGCACCACTTGATGAAGTCAGCCGCAGTCTTAACTTCTTTCATTAAGAGCACCTGGTAAATATCTTCAGCAACGCCTTTCATTAAGTGCGACACTTTCTCGTCGTCGGACATCGAAGGGTTGACCTCGTGACAAAGCCCTAATATACTCAGACTCTGTAGGACTGCGTACCCTCTCCTGCCTCTTTTGAGACCTATATTTCAGTTGCTCTTCGGCCTTCTTGGTGTACTTCTGACGATCGCCAAAAAGTTCATTTAAACCCTTCTTGAATGCATCCCAAGAGTCCAAGGCATCTTCATTATTTATGTACCACTGCTTGGCCGTACCGTCTAGGAAAAAATAGACGTTCGCAAGGCACATCATTTCATCCCATTTGTTGAACTTGGCCACCCGATCGTATTCTGTAAGCCATTTCCGGGGGTCATCTTCAGGCTCTCCACGGAAGATTGATGGGCTCCTTAGTAGCTGGTGGGTAGGAGTTACCACGACAGGCTTCGTATCTTCGGACATTATCTGTTTCTTCCCCCGTTCTGAAACGTAGAGACCAAATTCCTGGGACAATCCTCTTAAACGAAGACTTCTGCGAATACTTTCAGAATTATCCACAATGGTGAAATCGGTACCCGGCGCATCCACCAAATTTGTCACGAAAATTTAAGTGAACACACCGTTGGCTTTAAACATACAAGTTTATTGAAGGGAAGTAGCGACTTGTAACCTTACAAGGTTGAGAAGTTTGCCCACGACTAGTGGGTATAAGCTTTTATACAGTAACAGAATATGCGAGAAACAACTAATTAACATAACATAAAAAGGTCTAGGATGTTGGAGAACATAAGGAAACAATAACTATTAATACAATAATTAATACAATAACTAAGGAAACAAACTAAAAAAAGTTCATACTTTGGATACAACAGCCGTGGCTAGTATCGAACTCGCAACCTCTGGATTTGGATGGCGTTTTTTGACCACTCGGCCACTGAGCTCGTTGGTAAGCTTTCTCTATGCGGCAATATTTTTTTCGGTTAACATGTTTAATATTCCTTTTCATGGTATTGTAATTATATGAAAATCTCAATTTAAATAAAAGCTTCTCGTAATTTTATAGAAATTACTTTTCTGAATAAATTTTTCCAATATTAATTACAAATCCTTAATACAAATATTTATATATGATAATGAGCCTTGCCTGAAGATATGAAAAGACAAATATTTGTTATTCAAATAATATTTAATTCAATGCACAATTTATTACACATAAAATAAATAAATGAATATTATTTTATGAAAGCAATATTTTGTAGGAATAAAATTTTAATCTGAAATTTGCTAATATATTTAAAGTCGAAAGTGTAGGCAATTTTCTGCGACAATGAAAAACGTAGAAAACATTGGAAAATGTGACATTGTCTTATTGAAATGAATAAAAATGATAATTTATGAATAAAACAATTTCTTCAAAGAATTTTATTTATTTATTTATTTTTTTGCAAAATTGAATTGCAGAAGACCAAATTTTGTTAAAAATATTTTTTAGCATGTCATAAATACATGTATTTTTATTCAAAAACATGTATTTTGAAAATATAAACTCAAAAATTAATGTAGATTTTTATGAAATAATTTCGTTTAAAAAGGATCTCTCAAAAATGTTTTGTGTATCTAAGAAAAAGTTTTCTATTTTTATTGCAAAATTTTAAGAGTTCTTTGGTATATCAAGAGCAATATGGGATAAATAATTTACTCATTTCTTGCCGAATGAATATATGTTTAAATATAACCTTATATAAACAATCGAAAAATAATTTTTTTTATATTATCACTTGCATTTTTTATTAAATATCAGGTTCTTAAATTAATGAAAAAACATAAACATATTAAAATTAATTATTAACAAATGTTTAACATGAATAATTCTTTTTAACATAATTTCTAAGTTTTTATGTCAATCCATACAGTACACCAAAATAAAAATGCTTCGCAACTGTGTGTGGAATGTTCCAGAGATTAAAAGTAAACTAGCAACAACCTATTATCAGCAGAAAGTATCTGTTTTGAATATAAGCTATACAATATAAATTATTATAATGATTGTAATTAATTTCATAAGTACAAGGTGTGTAAAAAAAGGAAACAAGAGAAACAAGCAAAATAGCTTTACTGGCCTTCAAAGTATTCACCATTAGCAACAATAAACTTTTGACATCGGGTGTACAATTGTTGGAAACTGTCTGCAAATGCTTCTTTCGCTATGGCTCGAAGTACCGTTGTCACACGTTGTTGGATTCCAGTAATGTCGGAAAAGTGTTGGCCTTTTAGAGCTCCTTTGAGGCAGGGAAACAGGAAGACCACATTGTCGTTCCACATTGTCTGAAGTGGTGCTTGTTGTAGGGCACCCCCACCACGGCTCATCTTTGACATCCTCCTTTCCGTCTGTAAAGCGTTTAAACCACTCATAAACACACTTTTTACTCACTGTTTCCTGACCGTGAACTTTCACTAACATGTCATGTGTCTCCGTCACCGTTTTGCCGAACTTGAAGCAAAACTTTATGTTTATGCATTGTTTCATGTCACACTGAGAATCCTTCTCACACTGACTGTGTTAAACTGCTCATAGCGTGCACTTCCTCTTATCTGTCGTAAAATGGCCGTAGATGGCTCTAGATGACATTTCTCTGACTGCGTCTGCGTGAATGCAAGATCCTAATCGGCGCGGTTTTTTAATTATGAGACCAATCATCGAACTTTTCGAACATACCTCGTATTTTTGCATTATTAAACCATTTAAAAGATAAATTTTATCAAATAATTTATATGTATACCATAAAAATAGTTTTCTCGGGAAGAAAAGTAAATCAATTGAAAATTAAACAGATAAGAAATAAATTCTCTTTTAATTGTATTGCAAAATTACTTTTCATAATCTATATAAATAAATCCGTGTTCTATTTGTCCCAAAATTTTGTCTAGGGTTGAATTGCGACAGTTGCATGGACGAGAATTGAATTGATTGCAGAATATGTTGGTCTCTAACCTACTTAAATAAAAATTGAAAAATTAAGTTGGTCTCTAACCTACTTAAAATAAAAATTGAATTATCTTTCAAAATTTTGATTTCGACGTTTTAAATTAAATTTTAATATAATTAAAGCCAATTTAAACTCCCTATAAAGTTATTTATACCTAGATATGCTTAATTTAAGGGATGAAACATTCTGCTCCTGAACTCTTCTTCCTTCAACATAGAAATACTTGGCTTTTTACTTTTTAAATTGTCATCTCGACGTTATCGATAAGAGTAGAGAAAGAACAATTTTAGTAAAACGAATCTGTGATTCGTTCTACATTCTTACATCATATTTTTAAAAAATAATAACTATATTTACTGAAAAAAATCACTTTTTTCATGGTTCATTTACTTAGTGGAGTACCTAGTGGCGTTTTATCTTAATGCCTGAAGTGGGTAGATCTTCCTAATTTAGAAGCAGGTATCAAGCAGAAAACCTCTAGACTCAGTTTATGACGACTAGAGGTATTATTTCAGACAAAGGACAATGCTACCATCATTTATTTGACGTGCCCCAGGTGCCTTTAGTAAACCCGATAGATCTTCATTCAAGTCAGGATTTGAACTCACCACCTCCCGATTGACACCCTAACCAACCAGGCCCAAACTTCCTGAAAAATCATTATTTTTATTCATTCTCGCCTCTTTTCCATTAATTCATTGGAATGCGTATGAAAAGAGTACAGATTTCAATGATTAATAATTTTATAACTAAAGAGAGTTTCCAAGCATTATACACCTCGTTTGACTTGGTTTTAGCAAAGGTGTAATAAGACTCCATTTCATGTCACATCGTTTTGAGAAGCATTTAATTAAATTACTAATTAAATTACACTGAGGATACAAAATTTATAAATATATTGTATATTTAATGTTATCGTTTGAAACATTTGATGTTAAAAATACACTTAGTTGACATTATTGAATTAATCTACATTTCATGCCAGAAAATATATCAAGAAATATGTATAGAACGCTGAGAGTTTGACTATCAGTATCCATATCTACTGCCAGATTAAGTTAAGTGAATATTAAGACAAAATTCTTAGATAGTCATAGTAGAATTATTGTTATTTTTGAGTTTACAGGCAAAAATCATCAAAAGCAAAAATATGTGGTGAGAAATTAAGCATGATTGTTGCAAGTGGAAACAGGTGGGATTTTTCTCGGAAATTTCTTAAAGCATTCATAAATTTTATGTATAATTTGATTTAGTAAAGGAGAATGATATCTAATTAGAAATTATTTTGGCGGAAACAATTAATATAGTTGGCTGGGATCATGGTTTCAAAAGTAACATTAAAATAAACTCACAATAATAATCACCTTATAGTTGGATATTTTAACAACAAGAGTTTCGAGAGGAAAAACTAACTTTTTGAATTTATTAGAAAGTTACCATGTTTCTTTCAATCTCCTAATAGGAAGCAACTAATTTATAATTACCAAACAGCCGACCAATGGCTGAGTGGTTAGCGTTCCTGACTCTTGAGCTGTGGGTCCCGGGTTCGAATCCCGGTTCGGGCATGGATGTTACTATCTCTCTGTGTTTCTCTGTCCTTTCTTGTGTGTTGATGTATGAATGTGGCCCGCCCTATAAAAGGGTCTGTGGTGGTATGACGCGGGTAGTGCTACTCGCCTCCGTGACTTGGTTCACAGGTGCCCGCTGGGTAACGACAAATGAGTAGCAGTTTCCGGCCTTGTTGTGGCGAAGGGTTAGTCACCCAAGTGCCCGCTGTTATTAAAAAAAATAATTACCAAACATTGACGATCTTTAGCAGTATGCTCAGCATAGATCTTAAGTACTCTTTCAATAGAGAAAGATTCTAACAAATTTCTCTCTATTTGACTTTCTTCCTATGGTTGATTGCAAACAATTGCTTTATTTGCATTCAAGAATATGAATGCAATCATTGTAAAGTCACTTGAACAATTTGATAATTAGCATCACAAGATACTTTGAAATTATACATATTCTTTATAAAAATTTGAGGATTGATTCTATGTGCTTTATCAGTTTAAAGGCAAATAGTAAGCTATGATTTAAAAAAAAATAACTGCTTATTGAAGTTTTTACAAATGTTTGCTTGATTTATTTTGTAGTGTGTAAAATAATTTGGAATTTCCTACTTTTTCGTTAGTTACACTTGTACAGGACTCATTTTGCTCACTCATCAAATACATTTAAAAAGTATTCACGATTCAATAATAAAACATGTGCAAATTACTCTTTGAACATGCTTAGTAATTTGTAATGTTGGAATTATTAAAAGCATTTAGTAGAAAAATTATTTGATAGAAAAATTTACTGTTAGTTAGAACAAAGTTAAAATTTCTCTGACGGTAAAAGTGAAAATATTTTTGATTAAGATTATTGATTTTTTTAGAGAAACATAAAGCCAATTTTAATTTTCTGGAAGAAAATTTTTATTTAATTAACATTATTGAAAATATTGTGTTAAAAGTTAATTGAAGTTATTTAAATTACAAGTAAGCTAATATAGATTAAAATTAATTTTCTAAACTTCAATAATTTTTAAGTGAACCATGCATAATGCACATCCAAGAATTTCATATAGTTATAACATTAGAGACATTTTGTATGTTTGATTATATATATATTTTTTAATGGCAGATTAGCAGATTGTTGTGGGAATCTATAATAAACATTAAAATTAGAGCAAAGAACAAAAATAATGTGGACACAGATAAGAAAAATTAAACTATAGTAAGACTATAAATCGATTTATCTAGTGCCAAACAATCCAATGTCTCTCCCATAAGTGTTCCGAGTTCAGTGAAGGGTTCACATCCATTTCTTCTCGTATGTTGCACAGTTAACAAAGAGGACTTATCAGTACATGTATAACAATACATATGTTTAGATAAACAATTGTGGCCAGTCGTAACAGATATGTCCCTCAGCCAAAGGGGAATATTTGTGATTTCAATAATTTATTTGTCTTTGTTTGCCCCTTTCTTGTTTTGCAAAAACAGTTCTAAAAGTTTGTTTGGCTGTGTAAAAAGTAATTGGTTTATATGTTATTAGAACAATTTTGATTGCTTTCTTTGCCCGGAAATCATTTGTTTCATTTCTCTGTAGTTCACAGTGTATTGGTACCCAGTGCAACACAAGCTCTTTATGTTTTCTAATTAACTAACGGGGACGAGACGAATATTTAAAATAACAATTGACGTGGAAGCTTTAGATGAAGTATTGGTCAGAAGAGCCGCCTTAAAATCAGACAGTATAACATCCATTAAAAAATTTTTAAACTGATACTCGAGCTATGACAAAGAGATGTGAACAACTAGGATTTCCACATTCGTCTTCTGAGTACAATTCATTATAGCTTCCATGTCGTAGTGTAAAACGACATGACCAAACCCTGAGAAAATAGACGTGGATATTTTTACTGTCACATAAATTTAAGAGTTTGCTCTTTTCCTTTCAAACTATGCTGTTAGAAAATAAAGGAAAGGATAATCAAAATTGGCACAATGAGACAAGTGTAATAAAAGAATAAATTTTTTCTTTTGGAATCGATGGGTGGTCTTGAGAAAATTTCAAGAATGGTTGTGTTTTATGATATGTTTTACATGCAAATATGACCTGTCGGGATTGAGGGGAAGAGATTTCTGACCAATCCCATAGAAGTATAGGAGGTACTATTGAACTTTAGAAAACCAATGGGGTAAAGAGAAGGAGTCAAGTCGAGAATTATGAAGAATTAAAAACTGCATCTAAAAAGGAGAAGACTCAGAGAGAAAAGGAGTCCACGATCGAGGACTGGATCCTCATTGAGCATAATGAGAAGCTAAAAATGTTTTAGCTAAAAACAGAATATAACTGCCCTGTCCAATAGGAGCTATGTCTCAATTTTCCTGAATGGAGCCAAAGATGTCCAATAAATCCTAATGAGAGATGGCAGAGAAAAAAGAGAAAAAGCTCATGAGGAATGAGTAAGACAAAAAAGATGCTGAGCAGTAAGTAAAGTGAGATGTTGAAATATCAGTGGATGGAAATGGAAAGCAAAGATGCCGAATAGAGGCCGGGAAGTGGATGAGAAAAGATAATTGTCGACACTGGAGACCGGCGAAGCCATTGACGATAGGAGACATTTCAATACGACTTCTAAAAAGGATGAGTTTGATCTCTTATTTCAAATACTATCTGGTTAAAGTTAGTTATGATGTATTATTGTGTAAATTTCACATAAGAAATTTAGGTTAGAATTTAATCAATTATTTAATCGAGAATAATTTAATTGTAAATGTAAAATTCTCTTGTTATTAAGTTGCTAAAATAAATTATTAAGTTATATTTGTTTTGAATATTTATCTCTGTCATTCAATTATTAAAAACGAATCTGGGTTTTTCTTGTAGTTTTTCAGAAATTTCCGAATATCACCACAACATTCCAAGGCTACAGAGTTTAGAATTAGATCATCTGTTTTTCTCCAAGAAACCTCACTTGATAGGCTTGACATTGTGACATGATGAGATTTTCCATCTCTAAGTTCTATCCTTGTTGTTCTTTCATCTTAAAAACTTTCTGAAGGCAGACATCTTGAGTTTTAAGTTTCCGTATAGATAATGACAAAGGACTATTCTATAGGGAATTACAATCTTACAATCTTGCTATCTTTTCTCTTAATATTAGTTCCCTTTCTTCCATAGCCAATTTAATGCTCATATGTTTGGTAGATATCAGAAGTGCATCAATTGGTGTTGTCTAAACAGTTACCGTGATAAGTCAAAGGGCTTGATAATGGAGTTTTTCCAAGGTATCAATAATCTGTTTACTTGCCGCCACCAAAGTTTCGGAACAGTAAATGATAAGTGGCAAAATATATCATTTTTACAAGTCAAGTCCCCGTCTGTTCTACAGTATCTCCACTTAGAGCCAGCTATTTTTTCCATTAAAGTAAGTCTCACGGTGGATCGTTCCAATATATTTGTAAAGTGCTCTTTCCACATAAGTTTACGGTTAAAATTGACACTCATATAAGAGAACTCAATGTAGATCTAACTTTTTGTGGTGCACCGTTGTTAACACTAAATGAACTATACCTTTGGTATTGGATGGTAAAGGATGTATTGAACAGAAAACATATTCTATGCTTGAATATATTGGTAAATCAAATCTACTGATATAGGAAAGAAACTCAAAACATTTCATCTATTATTTTAAAATGCACAACGATGTATTGTCCACATTTTTACTACCTTTATATTAAAATTAATAAATGTTGTTTTTTTAAAACTTATTTTCAATTTAGGCTTTTATTTTAGTATTCATTACATACCATTAAGCTGAATATTCATGCCTGGGAAATGCTTATGAGTGATTAAATATCTACTGCCAATAAATGAAAATCAAATATTTACTTACTTGAATGCTCAGAAACAAATGTTAAAAACATTTTAGAAGATTTATATTCATTTAATGATGACTTATAATAAGAACACATAAAAATGGTCTTAGTGTGTTCTAAGCTAAGGAAGCTGACATCGTTAATTATATTAAAAAATGTCGCTTGAGATTTCTGGGCCATATCTGTCAAATGTAACTCGTGTCTTGGATTTCAAGAATTTTTAATTATTGGACCATTGCAAATAGATCTAGGAGTCGGCCCAAACATAGTTGGACTGATTGTGTAGAGGAAGACTTCAAAGTGCTGAAAGTGACAAATTGGAGAACTGTCACCTCCCGGAGAATACAATGGAGGAATTTTCCGAGGAAAGCCGTGGCTTAACCCAGGCTGTCATGCTGAAGAAGAAGAAGAAGTGTTCTAAGCTATATAATCTATTATATAAGAAAAATATTATTATTTTTGTTGAAAATTTTAAAGACTCAGATAATGTTTTGATTTTATATTGAAAATACTTGTAATGAAGAAAATTAAAGAAATATTTAAGTTATCAACGCGAAAAAATGGAGATATTGCACTGAAAATTAGAATAAAAGTATTAAAATCTGATGATTTATTAAAGAGGCAAGACAGTCGAAACAAACCGCTAGTTATTTCGCAGATTTTATGCGTCATATTTATAATATAGTTTTGTAAAAAACTAGATACATTAAAGAGAGCTAATTATGAGTCATTATTTATAAATGGCCTGCATAGTATGTTCATGAGTTTGAAATTATATGTGATATCAAGAATTAATGATTACAAAACAAAATATGAATTAAATAAGATTTCTTTTAAGAAACAATGCAATATGGCAATACACAAATTGCTATACGCAATAACACAATACAAAACAATGTAAAAACCAAATTATTGCATATAAACTGAAAAAATAAACTAAGTAACTGAGACTAAAATCAGATGGCAAGTATTTTCCGAATTGCTACAGAAATTAATTTCCCCTTAAATGAATTGAAGAAAGTAAGGTGTGAAAATGAAATTGCTTAAGTAGCAAATTCATTGTCAAATACATTATACCCTAAATAGTAGCAATTAATAAGTTTCTTAAAGAAAATAAACCAGTGCCATAATAAGAGAAAATTATCTACTACTCTAGCTAATTCACTTTTATTTTGTTTTGTACCTTCATCTAAATTTTGGTATACGAAATTAAAACATTCTCTTTATTCACTATATTTAACAGAGCTTTATCCCCAATATTTACTCTTGAATACATTATTATCTTGTAAGAACACTTTATGGTAAGTGACTATATCTTAAGCAAATAAATTCATCCTATGGGAAATATATCTAGATATTTGTTTTTACATTTCAAGGTGTTAAAATTGAAGAACTTTGCATCTTACTAGGGTGTTATGAAAATTAATCTCGTGTGGTTAATTTGGGAAAGCAAATTTCACCTATAAAATTTGCTTGATACACAAGATAGCTGGGATTTTAACAAATTAATTTAACAGTCAATTAGCTTATTTAATTGTTTTGTTATTCAGGGGAATATTAATTTATTGGTGAATACATTAGTTATCACACAAAAATCATTAATAGTTTGGTGTTGTACTGTTATAAAATTGCATAATGAAAATAGCTAGTGTATATAGACATTTTTGGAAAATATTTTTCTCATTAAAATTTTTTAATTTTTTTATGTGTAATGTATGCATGCATATATATATATATATATATATATATATATATATAGATTGATAGATATAGATAGAGAGAGATAGAGTTTTCCTTACCCACAATAAGCAAATGCAATAACTCATGAATACACGAAATATATTCAGAAAAATATATATAGTCTCAAAATAAGGTGTCTCATGTCAACATGTCAGTGATGTATTGATGATTAAATTAATTTTGCCTTGAAATATTTTCTTTGGATTTAAAGACAAAAAAATTCTGTTTTAATCAAAATTTAATGACATTATTACTTACTTATTAAATAGTACATAAATTAAATACTAATGAGAAATCTTCTGAAAGTAAGAAAATTTATACAGTAAATGCTCTTTATTCGCGGAGTATATGTTCCATAAATATGCCGCGAATACAGAAACCGTGAATACGAAATGGTAATTTATATGGGATTATAAGGGATACGTTCCTAGGTAACAAAATAAAAAAAAAACAAGTATATAAAAATCAATTTAATTGAAGTTTTTGAACATTTTGATTAATTCACTTAAGGCTTAGGCAATGGATTGAAGAATTTTGTAATTTTCTCTTAATTGGGGCAGTTTTCAAAAGCTCCTTCAATTCAGACTGATACTCAGCAGTTGCATTAGCAATTTGCCTCTTAAAATAAGACTTCGTTGCATAAATGGATCAATGTTCATAAAGAAATCGCAAAGCTCATTTTCCATTCTTAAGCCTTTACTAAGATTTTTTAAACTAAATGTCACGTTTCCAGTGCTTGTTGAAGCCTCTTCTTCAATGGGCTGTGAATTTAACATTTCCTCCTAGTTGATTTCAGCCTAATCGTCAAAGTCCTCGGCGATATCATTTAACAACATACTTTTGGAAAAGTTGTAATAAGATCTATACATTTTTATTAGTTCATTTGTGACGGTACTTACAAAGGATATTGGGTTGGATACCTATTGGAATCCTTTTATTATTATGTATGTACTTATTGGATCCACAAATAAAAAAATGCTTAGGAATATAGGAATTGGGTCGCATTTTTTTAATCCACGAATAGTGAAAATGCGAATGAAGGAAGCGCGAATAAGGAACTTTTACTGTACATGAGAATAATTAAATCATTTCTATGTACCAGATAATTATAAGATATAAAACAAGTGTTTGCAGTACTAAAATGTATAAATTTTCAAAATATATATGAAGTATAAAAAAACGTATCGTAAAATGAAACATAAATTATAAAATAACTAAAATATGTCAAATTTGCGCAAGAAGTAATAATCAAGAATTTACTTTTTAATGCTCAAATTGTTTTATTCAAATTAAAAAAAATATTTTTCGATAGTAATTATTTAGTTATTTAGTGTAAGAAAAAGCATTTTGTAACAGAAAATGTATTTTTATTGCAATTTATGAGGAATGAATTACAACAGTGGTGAATTTAAAATGGAACAAATATTATAAATCAAATGTTTAACAAAATTTCTTGGTTATGTTCCCAAAAAATCAAACTCTAGCAAAATTACGGTCTCAGTTTTTTAATTATCTGAGTTATACTAACATAAATTTGAATCTTATATCATGTTCAGAAGTTACAGAAATTTTCTATATATTGCACTGTTACGTAGTTTAACTGTTTTTCTTTATTATATAGCATAGATATTAAAATTTAATTTGTGCTTATTACGTTTTATAAAAAGTGAAAATGTTTCAAAGTGAGGAAAGTCAATTTATTCTAACTGAAGTCAACTATATGCAAACAGTTCATCGAAAGATGTAGGGAAGAATATTTCTCAGTTTTGCTGTGCATTTTTTGATTATATGGATTGTCGTAGAAATAAATTGATCAATCAGTTATATGTCCATTGACAAAAATAAGTCCCTTCTAAATCCTTTCAACACATCAATTTGACTTCCAGAATTTTTTTTTTTGAGATATTAACATTTTGGGACAATCGAACTGAAACATTTGCGGAAAGGATAAAGGAAAAAGTTTGTTTTCTCTTTTAAATTAGAAAAATATAATTGCCAATTTGCTATTCTTCGTCTAAACTATGAAAAAGAATTCTTCGGCGATAATTGAATTTGCATGAAGGAGAAGATAAATTTTTTCCCTAGTTTCCTTTTTCACTTATGCAATTTTCAATATGCGCTAAGCACTTAAAGAATATCAAGCAATAAGGTTTGTTGGTTTTATATTTTCGTACGAATTAAGTCCAAAACAAATGAATAAAAGTAAATAGTGATGGCAAAAAATTCATATAGATAAAACACACTAACATACATAAACTTATGATTAGTATTTTTATGTTTATCTTAATAAATATCTTTAATATAATACTTTTAAAATCAGATTTTGGATAGAAATTGCAAGAAAATGTTATTTGCAAAATTAAGTTATGAAAGGAATTATTCCCGTAATTAATTTTCGTATGAGAATAATTATATTACAATTTTTTTATACAGAAGTTATATCTCAGCAAACTTTTCTAAATGTGAGTATATATTGATGAAATTTGAATTCGCGCGTGAGTTTCTGCATAACATTATAATTCTTCATGAAAATAAAATTTTAGCAGCTTCTTACGAATAAACATTTAAATGGCTCTGGTCATAATATAATTTTATTAATAAAAAATGAGGGAACACACACATACACACACACATATTTAATAGAATATAATAAATTGAAAGTCTTTCATGTTACCTTTTAATTTTTTTATAAAATATTTTTATTAAGATATGCCACATGATACGATGTAAAAAAGAGTAAATTAAATTAATTCTTTTTGATACATAGGAAAAATGATAAGTTTCATTACTTTATGATACTAAATCAAATATATAATAAAATACTATCATGAATACTTGCGTTACATTTTCTTTACATAGCAAATGAAAATCTTTATCTTCATTTATATTTTACTCTTATGTTAAAAATACTTGCATGATTTAAAATTCTATTCATATTTTGCCAAGTTTTATTTGGAGATGGCATGTTGGAAAAATATGTAAATTATATTTTCTTGACAGAAAACCCGATTTGAAATTTACAAAATTTCGACTTTATGTTCATCACCAGCTTAAGTAATTTATCCCCAACTTGAAGGAATTGTCTCTTGCTATAATTAGTGATGGTAAATAAGAAATTTGTGTAATTTTGTTTCTTATTTAGTGAAATAGATGAACGTAAGAATAAAGGTGAAAGAAATTAATGCAAAGAGACTCAGTTCTGGCAGAGAACATAAAAATATGCAAACTTGATATAATAATTTAAAGCCAGGTGATAATATTCTTGAAGATAAACCAAGATATATGAGGTCGTATTCTGTGAAGTGAGTTACAACCAAGATCCAGCCAATGTGAATTATTTTTAAAATTTGCTATTTCCCAACTGACACTTCCTGCTATTCAGATTTAGGAAAAGGCATTGTTGAAAGGTCTTTATGGCCTCTCATAATCTTTATTTCAATGAGATTAGTTGATTGGGCTTTATGGCGCAATGTCCAAAGGAGGAAAAGCTAATTGTAATGAGGAGTTGAGTTTTCAATAGAGCTTCTTCAAGTTCAAGAGTTTCAATTCCGGAGTAGAATCCCCACAGGAAATGAAAAATAAAATTTTTCAAAAAACAAACATAGGAGAATAAAATAGCACCCCTAAAAGGAGTCAAATTTCAACAAACTTCATTAAAATGTCTCTTACCTTGAATGCAATATAACTGTCTTATTGATTGAGATCTGAGAGTCTATTTAACCTTCTGAGAAAATTTTATGTTTCCTCATGATCCAGATTAGGACATTAATTTCTAAAGATAATGAATTAGTTAACAACGCGTTCTGAATATTCATCACCTACCACTAGTTAATCAATCAAAAATCCAGATTTCTATGATCTGAAAACAGTCATTCAGACCAACTAAGGCACAATTCTGAGAACAGAAATGTAGAGAAGGTTTTGATTTTCTAATATGCAGTTCACACAAACCTTGTTCATGAAGTTTACTTGATATTTCAGACTTTGAAATAATTTATGTACGTGCAGACATTGAATAATTTAAAGCAGCACTTGTCCTCCATGCCGGCCAAATAATAATATCGTGATTCAATATTTGTTAGAATGAAAATCCATATTTTATTATGAATTCAGTTAAATAAGATGTTGCTGTTGTTATTGCGCATAAGTCTACTATACCGTTTACTTAATTATTATAATTTGAAATTTCTGAATAAAGTAGAAAGCCTCTTTTTCGGCCAAATAGCTATTAATATTTTATGAAAATGTCATTATTAATAAAAGTACTGGAAATATCTCCTATGGTTATATTATGCATGAATTATTATACTGATTCAAAATACTGCATACATTAGGAGAATGAGTTATTTATCCAATATTTTTTCATTCCTCATTGAATTGTAGGAAAAGGTAACCATTTATTTAGAGAAGTAGTTTAATGTGTTGAAAAGAATACATATTATGAGTCTTTATCATCATTAAATTACGAATTCTTTTAGTAAATTAAGACTTTCACCTTCGAAGATATCCTAGGCATTTTTTCTGAAACATTCCATTGTTCCATCATTTATTTTTTGGCTTCAAGACCAAATCAAGCGATTATTGGAGAATTTTGATTTGTGTTTGCATATAGTTTTATTATTGCTCCTGCATTGCTTCAGTTTAGTTTCTTCCCAAAATCATTCTGCCGAAAAGCATTTAACCCATCATATGTCACTTAGGATAATGCATTGCATTGAAAAATGCTGACTGCAAATCGATCTAGAAAAGTAAAGAAACGTATTGAGTATCAGAAAATGAGAAATTTATTTTTAGCTTAATTTAGGTAGAATTAATTTTTCAATGATTACTATATTTAGCAAACAAAAAAATTGAAGAAAAATACAGCTAAGCTAAAAGGGAAAACTTTTCTATTTAATATTTGGCATGTAAAAAATTTAAGACAAGCATTTTATACTTCAATTGGGAAACAATATTCTTATAAATCTTTAACTGATTCACTAATATATATGTATACTTTAAAATTATTTTTTTGCATATTGTCAGTAATACATTTGGTTGTAAATGGATAGAGAATTGAAAGTACTATGTTTAGAAGTCATTTAGAAGAATTTTCTTGAACAGGATATTTAAACTTGATGATTATACTGACATGAATTCAAGGAGAAAATTACAGAAAATAAAGCATAATAAACTTAGGAAACAAAATAAAATGTATAATTATAACCAAAATCTACGTGTTACAGCTAAAATATGAACTATTTTGATTTCATTGTAATTCTTCAAGCAATTTGTAGAGTATAGTATTGTTTGCAACTTTTTTATTTTCCCATTTTTGTAAGAATTTACAAAACCGGCGTTGATAAATTAAAACTTCCTCAATCCACATACAATAAAATCTAGTATCCTAAGACTTTCATATTATTTTTAATTTAGTAAAATAATTTCTGAAAAAAAACACATAATTACACAAACATTTAAAAAAGGAAGGATATTTAAAATCGCGAGATGGTCACTCTATTCACCTTAAACCAAGGTCTTCAAGCCATTCCTCAAAAACTATAGCTTGATGAGGTCATGCTTTTCCATCCATCACCATGAAAATGTTGCCAATTTTACCGGTATGCAGGTCAATGTGACCAACGAGTAATATCCCTGCCATAACCATTGTTTCATCACCGTGGTAATTGTGTCTTTCCACCGTGTTGAATTGATGATACCGTGTGCTTTTTTTCCCTCCAGATCAGCACATATCTTGAATCATTCACCAGTGTGAACCTGGACTCGACTGTAAAAAGCATTGAAATCCATGGATGTTTGGTCCAGGAAACGTGTTCTCTTGCCTAAGATAAACTGGCCTTTCTGTGACGCTTAGTGAGAAGGACACGCATAATTGGTTGTCATGCATAGAGACTTGCATGATGAAGATGCCTTTTCACCGTACTAATGAATATTCTTCTCCCTGATGCTACAGAGTTGTCTGTAACAAGTTGTGGCATAGAAGCGCTTCTTCTCATTCTAACGAAAAGAGTTATGGATTCTTCTACAAGTTTTGTATCTTGTGGTAGGCCTGGAACATGTCTTCTGGACACAGAAGTTTCGGTTTAATATTAATTCCAGAGACGGTGGACCACACTACGAGACACATTAAAGAGCCTCGCAGAATCAGCCCGTGACATCACCATTCCTCTCTATTTGACTACCCGCTACCTAAACTAATATAGTAAATGGGTTCTCATCAGATAATAAGTGGACCCCACTGACGATTGTCAACGAATCTGTTAACGAAATTCGAGAATCAAAAGTTACACACGTACTTACGAAATGCTGATATTTGCATATTTTTTTCTCACTCATATATGCATGTTCTTTTCTATCAAAAAATGTTAGCTAGCGTTTTTGCATAATATTTACATAATCGCATTTTTATCATTCATATAAACTATAAGTTTTATTGTTGGTAACATTTATTTATAGGGAGTTTCGAAAAAACATGTTCTTCCTTAACTTTTGAAGATCAGTGTATCATAGTGTTATTTAATAGTCTGTCTTTCTTATTAAATTTGGAAGATTCATGAACAGGAGGTGGTTCTTTACAGCATCATCTAGTAGGTGTTGCTAAATATATTGCTATTTTTTCGGTAGAAGATCAAGTCCAAACAAAATCTTAATTATGGACAAACCACAACAGCTCTCACTAGCAATTTAATGTTTCTATAGAATAATGGTCCTTTAATCACATCTGTGTAGTATTGACAGCACAAATGTTACTGAAATTTACTTGACTAAAGAAATTAGCAGATAAAATTTACTTATTTGGTGTTGATTTCAAAGAATAAAATGAGAAACCCGTGAATTCTTTACAGTCTATACACCATAAAACAATTCCACATTCTACAAAGCTGACTGTCTGGTTCACAGATTCACAGTAATATTCATTTCGTTTCTTTTTTCTCCCAAGAAAATACTTGTGGTGTTGCTATAAGATTAATTAAGATCTATTGTTATCTGTACGTGTTGTTGTTGTTTGCTAGATCCCATTTACTGCAAATGAAGAATTTTATATACACAAATTTAATTTAAAATAAATTTTCTTACATGTTTCGAAATCTATAAAGGAAAGTTTGCTTCAGTTCTTTAAGGATGAGATATTACTAACTCATTATTTTATTAGACAAATCCATCTATTTTCTCTGAATGTGGTATCCTGGGAATTTTTATTAAGTATTCACTTTATGAATGTCATTCACGGCTTAATTATTTCTACATTTGAGATCATTTAGAAAATGATTTAACAACCAAAAACTATTGGAAAGCTTTTTGATCTTCTACTGGATATTTATCTTTTATTGCTGGTATACTCATTCAAGTATCTATGTATAGGAAGATTTTAAAATATCAGTATAATAAATAAGTACCAATCTTGATAGACGACGTGAAAGTTGAAAGCAATATCCATTTTCCAATCTTTAGTAATTATTAAAATCGAACTAAGGATCTAATAAATAGAAAATTGATGCTCTAATATTAAATCTTTCTATACTTCACTATCATGTTTGTGTAAAATACTTAACAAAAATAATATGATCTGATTTGAACAAACTTTGAAATGTTTAGAAGTTTTAAAAGGGCATGACTGAAGGCATACTGATTATATTTCAAGCATATTCCTAAATATAATAGATATTTGCTAACATTGGAAAATATTTTGATGAGTTAAACATGTTTCTGTGTAGAAGCTTGTTTCTTCATTTATCACAATTTAAATTTCATCACATTTATATATTTTTTATACGTTTTAGTGCTTCTATCAGACAGTGGTCGAAATCTAGTCAATAAAGGTATCAAACTACAATATACTTAGTACCGGTTTTTAACCTCACTAATTTTACCTCTTTATGCTCAAATAGCCATCTAGTGATCATTTTTAAAAAATCTATTCTGAAACTTCTTAAGCCCATCTTTTTTCATTGTAGCCTATCAGTCAAACTTGATATTGGTCTACTCATTTATTTAAAAGCAGACTTGCTTTTCCAAGAGGAGTTTCTTAGAACTTTATATTATTTGTAATTTAATAATTTTTACCTAAGTGCATTGAAAATAGATATTTTTCTATTCTTTGTATGAATGGAATAAAAAAATTTTGAGAGATCCCGTTAATCTTTCATCATTGTGTTACAATACTTCTACAAATGTTAAAAGTTGATATTAAAGTTCATTTTGTATAATTTTGTATAATGAAACTCATTGCTTAAAACACAGGAAAATATTAGCATATATTTAGGATAAAGTTGGGGACTTAGGAGTATCCTGTGCTCCTTATTATGGAGAAGACATAAGGATTACCAAATAAATAAATTTTCTATAGATAGTGACTAAGAAAAATAAAACCTTAATTAATATTAGCTATGAATCTTTTATAGAAGTATATATTTGAAACAAGCCAATTTTTTTGACATTGTTTGATTAATTTGTGAGTGTCAATCGATAATAAATGTACCTATCTATAAATGAATTGGAATTTTTCTTTATCAGATTAAAATTAATATTTTATCAATTAAAGTATTAAGGGCTGCTTGTCGTTAAAGAAAAGTACTCTAGAACTATTTATATATAAGTGAAATATCTTGATAAAAATAAAAATTCCCTGAAGAAAACTTTTTATCAAAATTTTGATACAAATAATATTAAGAGTATATTATGTTTCAAATAATTTATTAAAATACAGGATTGATAAATACTTGACTAATAACTTAATAAAATACAATGTTTTCTACAGAATGTATTTCTAAAAGAACATAAGATTAAATACTTAACCAGGCTACACTTTCGAAAATACTGCAATAGATTAGACTTGTTTTTCCTTTCATTTACTTAAATGCATTTTGATTTCCATTGAAAAACAATTTCTACCAGTATAATATTGTATATATATCAAAGAATTTATTAAATCTATTGTTCGTAGTGGCGTCAATGAAAATAAGAACATTATTAGGGGATAATCCAAGTTAGGAAAATAACCATGAAAACTTCATTTAATTTATTTGGCTGTTTTAATTTCATTCTCAGTTAGAAGGTTAGTCAAACTTTTTGTAGACGTACCATAATATCTTTGGAGAAATTTCATTTTACGTATTTTGCATTTGAAATCATTATTACAAAAGAACACACCAAGAAAATAAAATTTTTCAAATGCACTGTGTTAAAAAATATACATTGCTTCGCATGCATGCAATATTTTAATGTAAGAAACTAATATTTGGAAAACTTTTACCAAGTATTCCTTATAATGTTCATTTTACTTTCGATAGTTTACTTTAATATTTTTTAAGTGACGTGGTGAATGTGTTTATTTTAAAACACCAAAAATATGATAGTATAAAAATTAAAATTGTATATAAAATAACAATAGAACTTTAATGATCCATGCTTAAAAAACAATTCATAAAGTTCTTAAAAATACTATAAATATTGTTAAAAAATCACTCTTATATAAAACTTTTTTGTCCTATAATTTAAAAATTACGCTAACCTTAAATTTTGAAAGAATACTTTTGAAAAGCTCTTATTATACAAGAGGAGAAAATATGTGTATCAGAATTTATTACCTTTATTAATGAATATACGGTGACTTAAGCAAACATAAGTAGTTACATGATTGCAAATAAGGTATGTTTGGCGTATGATAATGAGCATTTTCTTAAAATGTTTACTGTTTTTATGTTAGATAAATTTTGATATTTTTGTCTTATATACTAAATAATACAAGAATAAATTCTGCGTAAATTTAACATCTTAAAGTATTTTAAATAAATTGTATTATTAACATATTAAATATCCAAAAAATTAATTCCTAAATCTTTTTATGAAATACCTTTTACTAGTTTTTTAGGCGCGCATTTTAAATGATGCATTAATACAGCCACTACTTTGCATTAAAAACAAATACGCACTTTTTTCAGTGATTAGCAGAGTAAATTCTACAGGTATTGAAAATCTGATGAAAGAAGGGGCAAAATTGGTGTTTTTCATTTTAAATAAGTTCATGTATACATTTATGGTTTCAGCTGCACAGTGCATATCGATATGAAAGATTCACCCACATTTTTCATTGTTTAGATTGTTAATTGAGACAGAGAGATATATTTTGGTAGAAATAAGAAAACAATAATGACGTAAATCATTTCAGAATTATTTTCCAAAAAAACCATGTTTATTTCATGAAAATTTTTATTTTGAGACAGATTCGAAAAGCCAGATCAGATTTTTGAAGTCTTTTTTCTGAAACGTTAATTTTTACAAAATTTGCATACATATCATAATTTAATCTTATTGCACGTTTAAGCAGGATATTGAAGAGATATTTAAATAGAGATTTGAATATTATGTTGCAATCAAATTAAATTGGTTGTCGAAGTATCTTTGATTAGTTTAATAAAGGAAACAATAAGACGTATGGGAAATCTAAAAGTGAAATAGTTGAATTAATAAAAAAATCACATAATGTTCTAAATAATTTTTCATGACTTAAAAATACTTATGGAAGGTCATCTGTATGGCCACCACAAATGTCACCCTAAGATACAATTGTTATCCAGAATCTAAATAAAATCTGGAAATATAAGCTTATCCATTTTAATTAGTCATCAACATCATATTTTATAAAATTATATGGATAGTTTTGAAAAAACGTTCAGTGATTTAGCTTACTGGAAGAAGAAAGCTTCTCCGAATTAAGAGAAAAGTCACAAATATAGTGATTGAAATTTGCTGACTTAGTGAAGTCCAAGATAGAAAAGTGGCACTGAGTGATATTAAGTGATGAACGAAATTTTAGCTTGCATTGTCCAAATGACTAACATGTTATTGAAATCATGCATGAAAATACAGAGCATATGCTTTTTCAGACAAGTTAGTGGTGGTTT